>CM053028.1:185359864-185828538 GCA_028564925.1 Lithobates sylvaticus
TTTTGTGCTATCTAGGCATTTCATGACCTCTGAAACTGTGATAGGCAGTGAGGAGTGAAATCAAAAATGTACGCCCGAATTCTGTCAGAGAAACCTTTAGAGTTTATTCAGACGGAAAAAACGCTCGCGTGTACACGGCATTAGAATGCCTGAAGGCAGTGATTGGTTTTCAAGGTCCTGTCCGCAGTTAGAGTGCCAAAAAGTCCCACACATGTGGTATCCCCATACTGAGGAGAAGCAGTAGAATGTATTTTGGGGTGTAATTCCACATATACCATGCCATGTTTGAACAATATATCATTTAGTGACAACTTTGTGTAAAAAAATAAATACATTTAATTTTCCCGACACTTGTGGCAAAATATAAAATATTCCATGGACTCAACATGCCTATCAGCAAATAGCTTGGGATGTCTACTTTCCAAAATTGGGTAATTTTGAGGGGGTTTTGTGCCATCTTGGCATTTTATGGCCTTCGAAACTGTGATAAGTAGTGAGGAGTGAAATCAAAAATGTACACTTTTAGAAATCCTGAAGGCGGTGCTTTGGTTTTCGGGGTCCTGTACGCGGCTAGGCTCCCAAAAAGTCTTGCACATGAGGTATCCCATACTCAGGAGAAGCAGCAGAATGTATTTTGGTGTGTAATCCCACATATAACCATGGCATGTGGTATATCATTTAGTGACAACTTTGTTTATCACTTGATAAAAAAAAAAAAATATTCAATGGGCTCAGCATGCTTCTCAGCAATTTCCTTGGAGTGTCTAAGTTCCAAAATGGGCTCCTTTTTGGGGGGTTTGTATTGCCCTGCTATTTTAGCACCTCAAAAAATTAGATAGGTAGTCATAAACTAAAAGCTGCTTAAATTCCAGAAAATGTACCCTAGTTTGTAGACGCTATAGCTTTTGCGCAAGCCAATAAATATACACTTATTGACTTTTTATTTTTTATTTTACCAAAGACATGTGGCTGAATACATTTTGGCCTAAAATGTATGACTAAAATTTGAATTTATTACATTTTTTTAAAAATAAAAGTAGGAAATATTTTTTTTTCAACGTTTTCTGTCTTTTTTCATTTATATCGCAAAAAATAATCGCAGAGGCAATCAAATACCATCAAAAGAAAGCTTTTGTTTGGGTACAGCATTGCATGACCGCGCAATTAGCAGTTAAAGCAGCGCAGTGCCAAATTGTAAAAAGTGCTCTGGTCATTGAGCAGCCAAATCCTCCGGGGCTGAAGTGGTTAAAATACAGCAGGGCAATACAAAACGAATAATGTCCTGTCCCTAATTCTAAATTATGTAATGTAGTGGCCCAGGCATACTTCCATGAGGCGAGAGTCCATAAAGGCAATCCATGATTCCCGATATCTTCAGCACCACACTTATGCTCACAGGTGAGTCCTCGTTCCACCTATGCACGTGTCCTGTTATCCAGCCCCCTTGGATCTTGGCTTTCCCCCTTTTTATATATACAGGTGGGCCCGCCAAAATCAAAAGCCCGGGAACTGAGCTGAAAATGTTTAACCTCTTCCCCAGCCTGGGCTGGTTGCTAGATAACTAACTGCATATACTTTTCAACCAGCACACTTCTCAGGATTAACAGTACACACCTCTTTAGAGTCCAATACAGCCTGACTGAGCTGTACTTTCTATAGGGATGTAGTGTTTCATTCACCCCCCTTCTGAAAAAACGGCATGTAACGCACTGAAATATACTGTGTAAAAAAACTTGAACTAACGCACTAAAATATACTGCGTTAAACATGCACTAATGGACAGAACTATACTGCAGTAAACCTGCCCTGGCAAAATAAACTGACAATAATGTAAAAATGAATGGTCACTATACTCACACTGACTGAAATTCCACTAGATTCACACTAAAGTAAAAATGAAGGGTCGCGAGGGGGCGTGGCCTGGCGATGGACGGGTAAGGACGCGTTCTGGGGGAGCTCCCGGCCCGACCCAGCCTAACAGACCTAAGACCTCTAAAAATCACGAAGTGAGAAAGGTATGAGCAGCAGCAACAGGTGCAGGACACGCTCGGTGGCAAGGGGGAACCGAAATTCTACTTCCCAGCCGGACATTACACAGTTTTTAAGGGGAAACCAAAGTGCACCGCAGGGCACCATTGCAGACACGCCACGTGCAGTAAGCACAGAAGCTAGCGGGACATAGCCACAGCACCAATCTCGGGGACCCTTGAAAGCACCCCAGCAATATTTAGACCAGACATGGCCGGCCCAGCTCAGCACCAGCAAAACTTGGATGAGGACCTCCGCAGCATGCTGAGAGCTCTCCCCACACGGGCCGATATCGAGGCGCTACCCACGAGAGCGGACATTGAAGGCCTCATACATAGGATCGAAGAGGCCCACAGCAGGGACCTCCAGGAGGTGAGAGAAGAGCTGCATGAGGTGGAGGAACGTGTATCCTCCGGAGAAACCCTGCTGGCATCATTGACATCAAGAGTGCAATCCCTGGAGCAGGCCCAAGATACAAACTCAAGAGCAGCACAGGAGATGCAACTGCGCCTAGAGGAGAATGAGGACCGCAGCCGCCGGAACAAGCTGCGGCTGTGGGGGATCCCCGAGGCTACCGGCTCAGAAGACCTGGCCGCAACGGTGACGGCAATCCTGCAGACCCTCCTAGAGAACCCTCCCCCCACCCTGGAATTTGATCGGGTACACCGTACCCTGGGCCCCAGATCGACAGACCCGGACCGACCACGAGACGTTCTCTGCCGCCTACATAGGTACACACTAAAAGAACTGTTGCTACGTAAAGCCTGGGACCACGGGGAGATAGAATTTGATGGCGCACGGATACAAATCTTGCCGGATCTATCACGGGCCACATTGCAGCGCCGTGCCATCCTGAAACCTGCCCTAGAAGTTGCCAGGAGACGCGGCTGCACGTACCGTTGGGGATACCCCCTGGCGGTGATGTTCCGTAACGACCGCGCTTCATTTACCATGCGCACTACGGAAGATCTCCCGGCCTTCTTTGCCTTTGTGGGAGCGGAGCCGATACCAGTCCCGAATTGGCTGGCACCACTCTCAAGAACACCCGGCCGGATCGGTCCTCCAGGAAGAGACTCCAACCTACCAGCACGCTCGCAACGACTGAGAGGAAGGTCCCGACTGGCAGCTGCAGAGGGTACACGTGAGTCATAATCCGGATACGCTCAACACACAAAGTAGATAGTTCCCTGCTTCCCTTCCCGGCCAAGTTATCCCCAAGATGTTTCTCCCCCCTGGGCACCAAGTGGATGCGCACCCTGTAACCCCCCTCCTGAAGCCCACGTAGCTGCAGCATACCGACACCCAGGAAGTGCGCTTTCGTTGTGTGCACATGCAGTAACCCAGCGGGCGGCTGCCCACAGAGATACACAGGCCCTGCTATTGATCCGAGACCATACTGAGATCTCGCCATGGAGCACACCTCACCCATGATATCTGCGGTTGGGAGGGGGGCTTTTCTTTTTCTTTTTGACACGCTACGCCCTCTCAAGTCTATGCCTCCACACCACCACCACCCAGATGTTGATCTCCCTGACCCATGCAGGCAATTCAGGTACTGTTTTTTCTGAGGAGAGGAGGCCAGCTTGAACCCCCCAACTGGACGCGGGCACACAGATGGTTAACCAGACGGTTGCAGTATGAGGAGATGGAGGGAGGGGGGTATCCGTCACACTTCTGCTTAGTCATCTCAGCTTGGTGTGGGACAAAGATAGGCTCAGTAACTTTATGACCAATGCCAATCTGAATACTCATGGTGGGAAACTACCCAGGTCGGGTGTCAATTAAACAATAAACTGCAATTGCTGTTTTTGAGGTGGCGGCGGGAGGGGGGAGGCGAGTGGGGAGGGTTGGGCTGTACAGTAGCGTCCTCTTCTCCCACCAGAGAACAGGTCTTTCTTAAAGGCTATGGAAGCTTGGTTGTCCAAGATCCTGGAGAGAGAAGAAGGAGACGGAGGAGGTGGGCACGGGGGGAGACGGGCAGGTTTCTTAGCCCGCCACACTACATTTACAAAGCCCAGTTATATATTGGCTGGTCGGAGGGAGGTAGGATATGGTATGATATGTTATTTATAATACACTGTACAGTTTAAAGCGTATTGTTTGAATTTTGTAAGCACCACTGTTAGAATGTGTGATGCGTGTCCCCTCTAGTATTTTTGGATGGCGCCCACATCTCTGCATTCACACTTAGAATGCCTTAAGAGAAAAAAAAAAAATCTCACACATTCACACACAGCAAGGTCTGGGGGCCTGGGGAGGGGGGGAGCCCCCCCCGAGGTCCCTCGCTAGACAAACCTCCAACTAGGTCAACGTTTGGTCGGCTAGCACCGACGGACGTTTGTACAGCAAATTCGCTGTGAACTTAGGGTACGCCCTGCTGGCCAGTGCGTGCCGTGAGCACAAATACTCACGGAACAATTTTGGACTTTCTAAGAGGGTCCGGTCTTGTTCTTTACTCTCTTTCTTCTTTTTCTCGCTCTCTTTCTCTGTCCTAAACACCCCCCTATCTTTCCTCATACCCCCCACCCATCCCCTACCTCACCCCCTACCTCACCCCCCTGAGCCCGAGTAGACATGGACGCATTACGGATCGTCACGCTAAATGCAAAGGGACTTAACATCCCAGAAAAAAGGCGAATGTTACTGAATGACATGAAACAAAGGAAAGCGGATATTGTGCTATTACAGGAGACACACTTTAGGGAAAATAAATTCCCGATATTGAAAAACAGGTTCTACCCAACAGTATATCATTCCACCCACTCGGACGCAAAGTCCCGTGGGGTGTCTACTCAGATTGCAGCAAGAGTACCATGGACTCTGGTGGACAGGAGGGCAGACCCGGCGGGTAGATTTTTGTTCTTGAAGGGACTGATCGGGGGAGTGAAGGTGACTATTGCAAACTTCTATGCCCCGAACAACCAACAAGACGCTTTCATAAGGAAACACTTAAACATGCTCCAAAGTTTCTCAGAGGGCCAACTTATTATTGGAGGTGATCTCAACATCCCCTTCATCCCCTCAGAAGACACATCCACAGGAACCTCCTCGTCCTCTAGGGGGACACGTAAAGCAATCCACACGGCCCTACATAGCGCAAGACTAGTTGACGCTTGGCGCCTTTTCCACCCCGGCGAACGTGATTACACGTTCTTCTCCCGCACACATCGGGTGTATTCCCGAATAGACCACTTCCTGATCCCACACCACCAACTACAAGCGGTAAAACATATAACAATAGGATCCATCACATGGTCAGACCACGCACCAGTTGAAATGCATTACACAATGACGGACTTTCATACTAAACAGAAACAGACATGGAGGCTTAATGAGAGCCTTCTCCAAGACCCAGAGACGCTTTCGGACGTCACAAAGGAACTTGGCCACTACTTTCGTACTAATATCACCCCGGACTGTGACATGGGACTTGTGTGGGAAGCGCACAAAGCGGTGATCCGCGGGGTGCTAATAAAGCACGGGGCGAGGGTCAAAAAACTGAGAACTGCCCAAATATCAGACCTGCTAGACAAACTACAGAAACTAGAAAAGGAACACAAGCAGACACCGACCAGATCGATAGGGAGTGAGCTAGACACGGTCCGGATACAACTAACAAACCTGCTCCAGTTTAAAGCCAAAGCGGCAATGCAGATATCTCGTAAAAAGTCCTACGAGTCAGGAAATAAATGTGGCAGACTACTGGCCCAGACTCTAAAGACTCAGACAGCAGCGACATATATACCACACATACTTACCCCAACAGGACAGAAACAGACGCTACCTAATCAAATAGCCCAAGAGTTCAAATCCTACTACGAGACCCTATACAACTTGAACACCACACACCCATCGACAGACCAGATACAGAGATATATAGAAGATTCTCAGATGCCCTCTCTAGCGGCGGATGTTTGTCAGCTGTTAGAGGAACCCATAACATTGGCCGAAGTGCAAGGAGCGATAGGGAACACGAAGAGAGGTAAAGCACCGGGGCCGGACGGCCTCACGCTACAATACTATCAAACATTCCTTCCATCACTAGGCAACCACTTGGTCACACTCCTGAATACCCTAAGTAAAGGTAATAAACTCCACGACACGACGCTCCTAGCTCAAATAGCAGTAATCCCCAAGGAAGGGAAGGATCCGGGACAGTGCGGGAGCTATCGCCCAATCTCTTTGCTGAATACAGATTTGAAGTTGTTCACGAAAATTCTGGCCACAAGACTGCAATCACACATACCACGGGTTATTCACCTAGATCAGGTGGGCTTTGTCCCGTCCAGAGAGGCGAGGGACAACACCACTAAAGTGCTAAACCTGCTGTACCAAACAACCCTCACTAAAACACCAAGTGTCTTTCTCAGCACAGATGCTGAGAAAGCCTTTGACAGGGTGAGCTGGAACTTCATGTTTACCACACTAAAACACTTAGGCCTAAGGAACAATATGGTGAACTGGATATTAGCAATATATACAAGACCGACGGCAAGGGTACGAGCAAACGGCATTATGTCAGACCCCTTTTCAATTACGAATGGGACACGTCAGGGATGCCCACTATCACCCATCCTTTTTGCACTCTCCCTTTGAACCATTCCTTGCCCATGTCAGGCAAAACCCGAACATCACAGGGATCCTGGTAAAGCAATCACAGTACAAAGTGTCGGCTTACGCCGACGACTTGATGTTCACCCTCTCAAACCCAGTGATTTCCCTCCCAAACCTACTAAGTGAATTTAGAACATATGGCACGCTATCCAATTTAAAGATTAATTTTACCAAATCGGAAGCAATGGGGGTAAATATACTACCAACCCAACTCACACAACTCCAATCCAATTTTAAATTGAAATGGACGAATACGGCCCTGAAGTATTTAGGGACATACATCCCTCAAAAATTCTCGAAGATCTACGATCTCAACTTTCCCCCCCTTTTAAAAAAGGTCAGGGCGCTGTTACAGCAATGGCAATCTGGCCTACATTCATGGCTGGGTCGCTGCAATATCCTGAAAATTTCGGTTCTTCCGAAATTTCTCTACGTAATGCAGGCACTGCCCATACACCTACCAGCTACATATTTTAAGCAGACACAGTCCCTCTTCACGGAATTTGTTTGGGCCAAGAAGAGACCCAGAATAGCCAATAAACTTTTGGTGCTCCCCAAGCAGCATGGGGGATTAGCAGTACCAAACTTGCGCGCCTACTATCAAGCGGTACACTTAAGCAGGCTGCTGGACTGGTGCCGTCACCATGAGACCAAGCTGTGGACCCAGGTGGAGCAAGCTCAAAACGTGGTTCCTCTGCGTGGGATGCCATGGTGCTACAGGGGACTACCGCCCGAGACTAAACGGCACCCATTAGTTGGGAACACGTCAAAGATTTGTGCTCGTCTCATGTCCCGGATGCCCCTTACCACTCCAAACTCTCCTCTATACCCAATTCTGGGTAACCCCCTATTTACTCCAGGTATTGGAGATGGACCTTTTCGGGCCTTGGCGGAGTCAGGGAAACACCAAGCGTCCCACTTTAGCTTTAGAGGGAGATGGTACTCGGTAGGGGAATTATTGGACCCTTCGGGACCATTCCACCTAGATTTCATGAGAGCTATACAGTTAAGACACTTCCTTAACACTATCCCAACACCCCCAAACGATGACCACCCTCGTACGACGTTAGAAGACCTTTGCAACGACACAGGGGAGTTGCCTCACGCACTTTCCTTGACCTACTCCCTCATAAACAACCCCCCAGAAGACTTTGTGCCCCCCGGTTTACTTAAGTGGGAAGAGGATCTGGGAACCCAGTTCAGCCCCACCAAAAGACGTCTTATCCTACAATACACACATAAGTCTTCCATCTGCGCCAAGACACAAGAGACCAATTATAAGATTGTATCGCGTTGGTACAAAACTCCGGTACTATTACATAAGATCTTCCCGACGGCAACGGATATGTGCTGGCGCTGTCAGACCGAAAAAGGTACTTTATTACACATTTTTTGGACATGCCCCAAGTTACAACACTTCTGGAAAGTGATCCAGGAGACAATCCAAAAACTCACGGAGCGGCCCATTGTGGCCGACCCAGCATTCTTTCTCCTTCATGCGAATGATATCCCTAACAGGAAATATAAGAAATCGGTAATACGTCACCTACTGGATGCAGCTAAGGCATGCATACCGTTGTGCTGGAAATCTGCCCTTCCGCCCTCCATCGACCTCTGGCTCCAAAAGGTAGAGGAAATTAGGCAAATGGAGGACCTCATCCTTACGTCACAAAAAAGACAAGAGACATTTACCAAAACCTGGCAAATGTGGATTATGTTCATATACTCGGCAGAAGGACAGGCCCTGAGAGGCCACACAATAGACGCCTGATCATCAATCCTGAGGCCACAGTACAGTATGATATAGTCATTGGCAGGTCCACACGCTGAATAGGATAGCAGACCAAGCAGTATATTTATGTATGCTGCTTGAACGATGATGGCTTCATGTCCGCCTGGGCTCCCCCCCCCCTCCCCTCCCACCGTCCCCCTCCCCCTTTCCACCCCCTCTCTCTCTCTCTCTTACTACTCTAACCTCCACTCTCCCTAATCTCTCTCTCTATTTCTGTTCTGCCTCTCGCCTCCCCCTCGGCACCTCCCCCCTTTTGGGGGTCCCGGGATGGGTGGGTGGTGGGGGGGAGACTCTGTGTATATGTATGTAGATGTATAGAAGTGTATGTGTACGCATGTGCGCAGGTGTATGCAGAGGAAAAGGGAAAAACGAGGGATGGGCCCCGCGGGGCCGCAAACAACCACATAGCTAGTTTACAGTACCAGATAATTCAGGTTATGCATAGAGAGTCCTGAATTTTATCTCCCCTAGTTATTAAGAAACCCCCAAGACACTACAATCACAAAACAAGATAGGCAAATGCGGAGGAGGGCTCTATGCTAAACCTGGACACATGATTACTGAAGATGCACCACTTTACCCCACAGGGAAAGTACATAGTAGACTATTATGTTGTGTTTCTGCTATCCCTGTTGGTTGACCATTGTATGTACTGTACATTGATTTACTCTGTTACCTGTTGGTCCTTGTGGGCCCTGTTCCTATGAAAAAAAAAAAATGTAAAAAAAAAAAAAAAAAAAAATGAAGCGCTCATTACACTCACATTGATTGAACTATAGCTAGATTCATACTGAACTAATATTCTACACTGACAATAGAATCAGAGTAGCACACTATAGCACACTAACTCTCTAGTAGCACATCTCTCTCCATGCCAAAATCACACTACAAATGGCCGCTATTGAAAGAATACTTTTATAGCGTGGGAAGGGACTAAGAGCAATGAGCCATGATTGGATAGAGTCATCATTCCTTTCTCCAATCATGGTTCTGACAGTGCTCTGTGCCCTAATTGGCTGAAGCAATGAAAGCTTTGCCCAATCAGGGCTTCCAATGCACTGTGCGGAGGCGCGGTGCATTGCGGTCATTCGGCATGTACACATGTTAACATACCAAGTTACTCCAGAAATAAAAAGAAAAACTAAATATTTTTTATTCAAAGGATTTAATATGTAATTTACCATATATGTAAATATAATTGATTCCTGCAATTTAACTATTATAATTTTTTTTTATAATAACCTATTTATTGAAAAGTATATATGTGTTTTACAGGCCTACGTTGATTATTTCCTCTGTATTAGTTGGATTAGGAGGAGGACCTCTCTGGGCTAGTAAAAGCACTTACATTACAATAATCGGAAACAAATATGCAGAGACTTGTGGGAAATTGGCAAAAGATGTTGTGAACCAATATTTTGGAATATTTTTCCTTATTTGTCAAACTTGTCGTGTTTGGGGAAACCTTATTTCTTCTTTGGTGTTTCACTTAACACCAAATGCAGGTAATCTACATTTTACTAGCTTCACAAAAGTGCATGTATTGATCAAAATATGATTTTTCTTGTATCCTAATTCTGAGTTACATGTATTGTGTGCTTTTCTGTTCTTCAGCTTTATTTGAGTCTATTAAATAGTAACTTTTGCTGTAATTGTTGATCACTATCAATGGATTTTGAAGTTGAAGTACTGATTTATGGGCGCATTCCTTCTCGCTCTGCTTATTTCCAAAAAGTGCACCAGTGTTCAAGTACTTTCTGGAAGATAAAAATCAATCTGCATTCATCTTCTGTTAAATGGATAGATAATTGAAGATTTAAGTCATCCCTGCTGTTTTTTTTTTTATTTTTTATTTTTTTTGCCATTTCTGACAGACTGAAAAAATATTTTGTCAAGCTTTAAAGGGAAGCATGGTAAACAAAAAAAAAAAAAAGTATCACCTAGGTGCAGGCAGCATCTGTCCCCTGCCAACTCTAAGACTGGGAAATAAGTGATCAAAGACCACTGATCGTTCAGTTCTCAGTCTTCAGTGAGCAGAGAGCCAGTGAGAGCTCTGCTTTGTCCCTCCAGCACTCACTGGGCTAGTGCAGGAGGCGGAAGTCGCTGGGCTAGCTGCTGCTTAGGCATCTGGGTGGATCTTAACATTAAAGTTGGGATCCTTTCAGAGCCTGGGCGGGCTGAGTAACATCAGCGGACTTTAGCCTGCTGTCAGCTGAGTATGGGTCACAGGAGTGGAGAACTAAGTGCACTCATGTGACCCACAGGAGAAGTAGGGCCAAAAAAGCATTGGCCCCACTTCTTCTTTAAAGGGACATGTTGACCTGCCCATTCAAAGAAAAGTGACAGTGCATCCTGAAAGTCCACTCCTCCCGCAAGTTCAGGAGTCAACTCTAAGTAAGCTCTGGGGGTTGGATGGTGTTATAGCTTACCCCACTGAGGCTAGGTTCCTACTAGCACGTAAATAAATAACCACTCCAGGCAGCCATGCTTCTCCCTTGACTTCACACACCACTTCACTACGCCACAAGGGTGTCAGCCCAACTCATCAGCTGCACATATTGATATGAAGCTATAAACGTGTAACAAGGTGTGCAGCTGTCCAGACAGCTGCACACCTGGTTACACTTTTATAGCTTCATACTGTATAAAAGGGCAAACAGACACAAAAACAGCGGTGGAAGAATGGAATGGTTTGACAAGTTTTTATGCTGCCCTTAGCGCTTAATCGACAGCTGTAATAAATAGACTGGTAAGTATTACTCCCTTTCTCCAGATAAAGCTTCACTACAATATATCTAGTATACACCAAAACAAAAAGTAAATTTATAACCAAACCAAAATCAATGCATCTCCAAGAGAAGAAAAAAACAAACAAAACCCAGTAAAACCAATACATGAAAAACTCATTGAATGGTCCACATTGTTCCCAGCACTTACTGCCCAGGGGGCAAAAAACACACCCCCCAGAAAGCAGCAGCTGGGACATTCAATCTATTCCAATACAATATAAAATAATAATATAAAATTATAAGTTATAACATTTCCATATAATTATAAAATCACAAATCATACCAAAACGGAAAATTGTATACTCACCTTCTGTAATTTTCCTTTCCTGTTGCATCTCATGGCAGCATACACATATGGGTTGTGGCTCCGCCTCCGCAACCTGATAGGACCGCGTAGCTATTAAACCTTGAGAGGGCCCCCGCCCCAGTATTCTCAGTATCTAGATACCTCACCTCAGACGGGTGGGTATTTGTATGCTGCCATGAGATGCAACAGGAAAGGAAAATTACGGAAGGTGAGTATACAATTTTCCGTTTTCCTGTCACATCATGGCAGCATACACATATGGGGAATAACTCGCCAAACTGGGTGGGTCTGAGCAGAAAGATATTTTATTTACAAGGAATTGAGGTATTGGATCGTATAATTGCCCTTCCGAATTCTACCGTGGACAACCTGGCGGAGTCCACTTGGTAGTGTGATATAAAGGGGCTTTTTGAAGACCAGGTGGCTGCTTTGCAGATTGTTTCTGAAGAGACCTTGCAGAAAGCCGCCCAGGAGGTCGCCATTGCCCTTGTGGAATGTGCCCTCAAGCCCTCGGGTACTTGTACTTGGTTAGACGAGTAGGCTCTTCTAATGGTCTTTACCAACCACGCTGCAATAGTGCGGGAGGTTGCTGCTTGACCTCTTCTCGAGCCATGTGGAATGACTAGGAGATTCTCCGCCTTTCTCAGGTTACTGGTCATTGAGAGGTAAGCCAGGATATTGGTTTTAAAATCGAGTGGATGTGGGTTTCCCTGTTCTGTGGCTAGAGTGGGGAGGCATATTTCCTGATTGAAATGGAAGGAGGATGCCACTTTCGGGATGAAGCGATCCAAAGGTTTCAGGACTACCTTATCTGGGTAGATGGTTAGGTATGGTTCCTTTGCCATCAGAGTGTGCATTCCTGAGACTCTTTTAGCTGACGTAAGGTGGTTTTTAGAGTTAGATCCCATAGAGATATTCCCTCAATTGGAAAGAACGGTTCACGGGACAGGACATCCAGCACTTCCAAAAGGTCCCAGGTCGGGAAGGAAGGTTTCCTTGGAGGCCCTAACTTTAGACAGGCCTTCTGAAACTGTGCGATAAGGGGCTCTTGTGCCCACTTCACGCTCGTCATGGCTGATAGAGCTGACACATGTACCTTCAGGGTATTTGATCCAAGGCCTTTGTCGAGACCTAGTTGTAGAAATTCCAGGATCTGCGCCATTGTTGGAGATGACGTATCCCAGGATTGTTGTTGTGCGACCGTGAGGAATTTTTCCCAAATTTTCCTGTAGGTGTTATTGGTGGTGGCCTTTCTGGCTTGGAGGAGAGTGTTTATCACTTCCTGTGAGCAGCCCTGTGCTATGAACCTAGACCTTTCAATCTCCATGCTGTCAGGTGTAGTCTTTCCGAGTATGGATGTAGGAGCTGTCCTTGAAAAAGTAGATCCGCTGAAGGGAAGGACTGCTATCACCGTGGACCCTGAGTCTGAGTAGAAGCCTCGGAATAATTGGTATCGGCGGAAAAACATAGCCTAGGCGGAAGTCCCAGCTGTGTTTTAAACAATCCATGCCTTCTGCTGATGGAAAGGGAACTCTGGCCAGATACCTCCGGCACTTCGTGTTGGTTGGGGTAGCTGCCAGATCTATCTCTGGTACCCCCCAAGTTTTGGTTATCAGGGAGAAGGCCTGGTGACTTAAGGCCCATTCGTTGTTGGATACGAATTTTCGGCTCAAGGTCTCGGCTATTTGGTTCTGGACTCCTGGAACATATGCTGCCCTTAGTCCCAATAAGTTTAGCTGTGCCAACTCGAAGACTGGTCAGACTTCTTGCAACATCGACCAACTCCTGGTGCCTCCTTGCCTGTTGATATAGGCGACTGCTACTTGATTGTCCATTTTCAGTAGGACTGCTTTCCCCCTCAGGAAGGGACTGAAGGCTATTAGGGCTTTGAACCCGCTCTCATCTCCAACACATTGGAAACTACATTGTGCGTCCTGAACGGCCAGCGACCTTGGGCTGCGTGGTGCCGGTAGTGTGCTCCCTATCCTTCCCTGCTGGCATCCGAGGTGATTATTTCCTGAGAGAGGAGGTTTATGTGTTTGCATCTTTTTAGGTTGTGCGATCTGGTCCACCACCAGAGTGATTGTTTTACTTCCTCCTGAATCACAATCGGCTGAGACATTGACACTGCTTTAGAAATGATACTTGGGGGGGGGCGTGGCCGGCCGCGATAGGGGAAGGACGCATTGCTGTGGAGCTCCGCCGAGCCCTGTGTAATCCACAGCTATCTGGGACCAGCACGCCACTAAAAACCACCAGGACGCTCATCCCTGGCCCTGAACACACTGGGGACAGATTGGCACCGATATTAAGTGCCCCAGACGGAGGATTACTCGTCCCGGGATCGGCGCCATCTGCTGCCTGGCCGCCGCCATCTTGCGGCCTACTCGGCCTCCTAAGCCTCCACGCTCGCCCACAGCGCTATGCGGGACAGGGGGACCCTTCCAGCGCACATACAGACAGCTTCCTCAGCCAGGGAGGGCGGCAACCAGGCTGTCGGGTGGATGCTGAAGAGGGACTTCTGAGAAAACAGCTACAGGAGTTCAGGTGAGCGGCGGCCATCTTGCTACACCTCGGGCCTACCACCTACTCCCACAACCCTCCTGCTCCAGACAGACCCACAACAACGCCCCTAGTCGGCTCACTTAATAGAGGGGGGACCCAGAGGAGCACTGGAAGAGGCCCCCATATCCATAACGGCCACTGAAGCAGTCAGGCCTCATCACTGTAATCTCAGCAGGTCGGCCATCTTGCTACACCCAGCAACACTAAAGCTGCAGCTGCATATTTTCAGATAATCAAAATCAAGCACTTAAAAGCCGCCCCCCCCCCCCCCTTTTTTACCCACGAGTGCACTCTGACTGACACAAGTCCTGGTGCTTTTACTCTCACAGAGCAAATTGTTGGACATGATGGGCTCTGATGAAACGTTTTTCTTTTTTTTGGGGGGGGAAGTGGCCTGACTATGGAGGGATGAAGACGTAGGCCTCCCTAGATCCGTCCCACCGCAGCATCAAACAATGCTACAGGAGTGAGACTCGCCCCACCGACTGCCTGACATGTCCCAAAGGAACAGGGCATCTTCCCAGCCCCCGCGGAACGAAAAACCCCGGCAAGCCCAGTTGGACTCCTTCTTCCCCGGTCATAGGGGGCTGTCAGGCACGACTTCCCCGCTGACAGCTCATGTGCTGTCAATATGGGACAGGATAAACCCGCAGCTGAAACTGGCTCCCCCTATGTCCCCGCTGGCTCCATTGGGGGGTTTCCTATGGTTCCCCCTGGGCGAGCAGATGATTTCCTTTGAACCGTGGGTAGAGGATGGGAACGCCAGTTGTGGTACACTCATGAAGGACGGCAGGCTCCTGTGTTATGAAGCATTACCAGCAGGACGACAGGGCCCACGGATGAACTTCTGGAAATACATGCAGCTACATCATTTCTTCCAGATGCATTCCAGATCCATTTGAACGTATTTTTACTGCAGAGGAACCAATGCCACACCTGGTCTCGGAGCTATACCAACTCATGAGCTTAGCCGGCCCCCAAACTACACCTGCCTATATCCGACGCTGGGAGAATGATTTAGGACTAACTTTAACAGAGACACAGTTATCCCACTTATACTACCTCACCCACGCATCTTCCATAGACTCAAAAACCCAAGAGACAAATTTTAAACTAATGTCTCGCTGGTATAGGGTACCTGCAGACTTAGCTCGTATCTACCCTTCCACATCCGAGTTGTGCTGGAGGGGTTGCGGACACCGAAGAACGTTAACTCACATATGGTGGGAATGCCCCCTGATTAAGCCCTTCTGGGAAGATCTGCAAGAGCAGATAAAAACAGTGACAGGGATAGAGGTCCCGTTCTCCCCGATACATTTTCTTCTGAACATACCCCCGATCCTGCTTAGTCGCTACAAAAAGAATGTGCTACCACACCTGCTGAATGCAGCAAGACGCCTAGTCCCAATATATTGGAAGACTTCCAGAATCCCCACCCGAGAAGAGTGGCACAGTAAAGTAGGTGAGATCCGAGAGGCTGAAAACTGGGTGGCCACCTGCAAAGGCCTAGAGGATAGATTTCATAGCACCTGGGCACTCTGGGCTGAATACACCTCAGACCCTAACCAAATTCCCTCTAGCCTAGATATCGCCTTACTGGAGCTGGCAGATCCCTCACTTAGGGTGCTTAGGGAGACTAGGGCTCAGGGGACAGCCGCACCACCCCCAAGGGACCGCAGTGACTAGTTCATATTTTTAGACTTAGCGTTTTTGGCGTGGCGCCCCCAGAGCAGACGAAGATGACATCCCATCCTAAAGAAGCAGGTAATCTGACCTAACCCCCCTCCCCCCTATCCGCCCCCCTGTTTCTCCCTCCCTGCTACCCACCCTCCTTTCAGTTGCTAAGCAACTACGACTTGCCTATCTTAACTCTGTTTCTACCCCTTTTTACTTATTATTTTTCTCTGCTGTATTTTGTGGACGATATGTGAACTCACGTTGGACTGTTGGCTGACAGGGGTCTTATGGCCTTAGGGCCACGAAAGTGGATATCAGAGTTATCTGGGGTGATGGCGGTTCCAGCCAGACACGTATTAATGCCGCGGGGTTCCCCGGGATTGCGGGGGGTCTGGGGTGGTATGTTGGAGGCCATTGAGCCCCCCTCCCTGGCCCCGGCTGCGGGTCTGGAGACCAAGCGCTTTGAGCATTTCAGGAGGGCGTCCCGTCCCCGGGCTCACCCCCGGAAATGGGACGCCCTTAGATGGGGCCCCACCTACCCTTCTCACCCACACGGTCCTTTAGCTAATATATGGTTGCCCTTAACTCAGGACCCACAACAACTTCTTTAACCCCCGATTTTCCCCTATCTTTACGTATGTCTGTTAACCCAAGCACTTCTTATTGTTGACACCACGACTCTGTGTAGTCGACGGTTTATTATCTTCACAAACGGTGTCCGTGTTTTGTTTATATGTTATTTTTCCAATAAAAATTGATTATACAAAAAAAAAAGAAATGATACTTGGAGAGGCCTTGTGTGCCACTGGGCCCATTGGACCATCGGGATAGTCGCTGAGAATGACCCTAGTATACTGAGACACTCCCTGGCGGGAACCGTGGTGACCAAGAGTAGTCTCTTTGCCCTTATGATCAGGATGGGAATTTTTTCCCTCGGGAGTTCTATAGTATTGAGGCGAGTATCCAGCTCTGCCCCTAGAAAGATCATCCTCTGGGTGGGATTTAGGTTGCTCTTCCCCCAGTTTATCAGCCACCCGAATTTTTGCAGGGTGGAGACTAGGATCGTTCGATGCATAAGGAGGGAGTCTTGGTTGTCTGCAAGCAAAAGTATGTCGTCCAAATAATGGTGGACTCTTAGGCCTTGTTCCCTTAAAAGGGCTATCACTGGCAGCAAGACTTTGGTGAATGTCATTGGAGCGCTGGAGATCCCGAACGGGAGGCTTCGAAATTGGAAATGTTGCCGGTCTACCGCAAAGCGGATAAACTTTTGAAATGAGGTGTGAATGGGGATATGTAAGTAGGCGTCCTGTAAATCGATGGAGAGCATCCAATCTCCGATGTTCATGGCCTGAAGAATTGACTGCAGGCTCTCCATCCTCAATGTTTCTACTTGGATTAACCGATTTAGGTTCTTTAAGTCCAGGACAGGGCGAAGATCCCCTGTTTTTTTCTTTACCAGAAATAAGGGTGAATAAACCCCTTTTCCCCTTTGGGATAGTGGAACTTTCACTACAGCTTGTTTCTGGTCCAGACCTTGAATGTATTCGGTCAGTAGTAGTCTCCTCTCTCGGGATGTCGGTAACTTTGTTATACAGAAACGGTCTCGAAATCTCCATTTGTGGCCGAGTTGAACAGTAGCTACTGTCCACGGATCCTTTATTGTTTCCACCCATACCTGCTTGTACTTCATGAGCCTGACTCCTACTACAGCTGGTTGGGCGGGCTCACCTTCAAAAGGACTTCTGACCCCCTGTGATAGGGGTCTTGGGTTTTTGGAGCTTGAGAAAGGATGACTGGGGTTTTTTCCAGTTCCTCCTGTATTCTCTACCGGGTCTGTAAGATTTTGCATCCCTATATTTTTCAGGTAGATTCCGTCTGAAGGTGGGCGGCCTTTGCTGTTTAGGCCTTCTATCCGAAGGGATAAGGCCCGATTTTCCACCGGTGACTTTCGAAATGGCCGAGTCTAGCTTTTCTCCAAAGAGGTTTACCCCATCAAAGGGGATTTTGCACCAATTTGATTTTGAGGACGGATCCGCCGACCAGGGCTTCAGCCAAAGTGCCCTTCTGGCCATTACTGAGCTCAGCATTGCCCTTGATGTAGATTTAATTATGTCTACAGAGGCTTCTGCGACAAAGTCGCCTGCGAGGGATAGCTCTTGGAGGGCAGAGATTACTCTCTCTTGCTCCACTCCTTCTGTTACCAGCTTCTCGGCGTTGGAAGACCAGTTGGAAATAGCCCTTCCGACGGCCGCTAGTGCCACTGCTGGCCTACATGCGCCCCCTGCGGATAGGTAAGATTTTTTGAGATCGAGATCGATCTTTCTATCCAACACGTCTTTGAACGTAACTGCATCTTCAATTGGAAGTGTTACGTGTCTGGCAAGTCTCATCAGTGAGGAATCCACCACTGGGACACCAATGGGTTGACGTTAGGCCCTTTCAGAGGGTAAAGCTTTGCTAGTCTATTACTAAGACTGGCTTTTTTCTCCGGCTTTTGCCATTCCTCTTTGATTAGGTCTTCCAGCTCATCAATGAACGGGAAGGTCTCTGGATCTTTTTTGAGGTTTGGGAAGTATTTCCTCACTTTTTGAGGAGTTTCTTTTTCCTCCACCCAATCGATCGATTCCTTCACTTCCTTCCTTCACTTCACTTCGCTTCCTTCGACCAGTGTGAAGTCGAAGCCAGTAGATGTCTCTATGTCATCATTTTCAGACAGGGGATCTGTCATTTTTGATGAGGAGGGAGCAGAAGACGAGGTGCCTTGCATCGGTCTGCTTGTTTCAGGCCCTGCGATTTGGAGGGACAAATCTTTAGCTGGTTCACTTGAATCCATTTCCCTGTCCTTAGTTGCTTCGTTAAAGCATGTACGACAGGCCAGCTTATCTGGGAGCGCTATTGCGCCACAAATCCAGCAGAAATTTGCAGATGGACGGACACTCTGCACGTGTGGGGAGTGCCTGCGCGTAGGAGTTCTCCTGTGGTAGGAGTGACCATGTTGAGAGTAGGATCTTGACCGGCTCCTTCTGCAACTTGATCCGCTTTCCCTGTGTCTTGAACGGCTTCTGCTGCGATCTGAGCGGCTTTGCCTATGGCTTGAGCGACTCCTTCTTGAGCAACTTGAGTGCAATGATCTGGATGACCTGATGGGGCTGTTCAATTTAAACAGCGTTAGTGACAGGCTCTCTTTTTCTCTCTTCGTACTTACCAGTCTTCCCCCTCTTACCTATTAGGCTGGTGATGGTCTGCTGGGGCAGCGGCCTCCATGAAGGGTGATTCCTGTAACACAGGGAAATCAGTGTGCAAGAAAGCAGGTAGGGAGATGCAGCAGTAATAGAAAGAATGGGGCTGACCTAATAGCAGAAACAAAGTGAGAAGAGGGTGCAGCTGGTAACAGGTGGATAGCACAGAAAGTGATATCTGAATGTTTGTTTTTTTCTGAAAATCGTTTTCTCTCTCTGTGCAATGAAGCCACAGAGAAACACAGAATTTTCGCCTGTATTTGAATATGCCGCCACCGCCGGCGCGACAACGTCATTCTCACGCATTCGCAGTAGTGCTCCGCGCGATCCGGCGCTATCTTGGAAACTGGCAAATCAGATAGTGGGCGAGTTACTAGCCGCCCGCGCATGCGCCGAAGCGCCGAGACACTCCGTTGGACTGACAGCAGAGGATAGAGGTACTAGAGAGCCCAGCAGGCAAAAGGTACAAGTTCTCTTTCTTTTTGAAATGACAGTAGGCTGATTTACAAACCCCAGTGTCACCCAGTGCATAAAACAAGGTTGGAGGCCGCTGCTTGATAAACCTATTTAAAGGTTGTTTAAATGAGAAATGTTTTTCTTCTACATACCTCTGAGACCATCAGTGTGGGGTTCCTTCCGTTTAGCTCATTTAGAGGCTGTACAGGTAGGACTTCCACCCAGGAGAGGCTTGAACCTGGCTGGGGCGATATCAGTAAGAGGTGCTGTTTCGGTCTTGTCAGGTGAGGAAAAAAAGAAGAATACTAGGGGGGGGGCCCTCTCAAGGTTTAATAGCTACGCGGTCCTATCAGGTTGCGGAGGCAGAGCCACAACCCATTTGTGTATGCTGCCATGATGCGACAGGAAATAACTTTTACAGGACCACAAATTGCTCAGTTATCCATCTATATTTTCACAACAAACTTCCAAGAATTGAAATGTCCCTCAATTTGTATATAATCAAAGACATGTTCCTAATTCATTTCCAATATTGTACTATCCATACTAAAAATCTCTACCCATACTATAGAATAATTGAATAAATTATGTCACCATGACGTGGCTATCATGGACATGGAAAAATTATACACTATGCCTCATGTCTGAATAGTACAAGAAAGATAGAAACTGCAAAATATGGGACTTTTTTGGCACTGTATCAAACACACAAAGTCGTATGTATAAGTAAATATTATTTTTATTAGAAAAAATATAAAAACAGGTAAAAAAATCAATTGAATAGTATTAACCCAGACAAGTGTGTAAGCATACCCACCCCCCATAAACAGATAGGGAGCCTCCAAAGTATTTACACTGGCACACATGCAATTAGGCAAACAAAGTCACCAACAACAGATATTGTAGCAAGGAGCTATCTTGGGTGCGTAACCTCACACTAGGCAGACAGAGGTGTGCTCAACATGTTTCGCATTGACAATTAACGCTTCTTCAGGAGCGTAAAGGGTTAATAGCTAGGTTAAACCCTGTTCAGGAAAAAACATAGACAAAATTCAAAACTAGCATTTTAAACGTGGCATTTTATACAGGTATACTCACTTTACTATATACTGCTGGATAAACCTAAGGTACTAAAAGGCAACATAAGTGAACCACAGAGTGAGGAACAGAGCCCATGGCGGGTATGACCCCCCCCCCCCCCCCCATTTATTGGGTAGATATGGGTATACACCTAAAGTGGGTAGCATTTAAAAACATAATGTTACTAAGCCTGTTCAAACACACCCATCTCCTAAAGCACAGAAACTTTACTTCATAATCTTTATTTATTTTTCACATTACAAAATTAACAACACACAATCTTAAAGAAAAAAAAAGAAAATATACAATGTCTGATTTTGTTTCCAAGAAATGAAGGAGAAAAATTAATTGTTGCTTTCTGTATCCTGCCCCCAACCCCCTATCCCCCCCAATCCCCCCCCCCCATCGCACACCACTGGTACCCAATCGCTGACAATAAGTGGATCAGTATCGGGATCGTAGACTAGCCTGAGTTCCGCTGGGTAGTTGAAGAGGAGACTCCCACCGGGGGGTCTACAGGTGAGGCGGGGTCGGAGGGGAAACCCCTTTCACCCCACAGTCGCCCCCCCCCCCCCCCACCAAGAGCATCCCATCTCGCTCAGCCAAGGGCTCCATAACCCTATAAACTTCTTTAAATTGTTCTGCCTGACGAACATCGCCCTCTCACACCATATCGTAGAGTTAATGTATTCGGCCCATGCCTCTGATGAGGGGGGAGTTTTGGTCTGACAGCTTTGCGCTATTAAGAACCTTGCTTGGTACAAACATCTAAAGCCCCATACACACGGTCGGATTTTCGCATGGATTCTGTCCGATCGGACAATGTTGTTGAAAAATCCGACCGTGTGTATGCACCATCGGACAGTGTACGTCGGATTGTCCGACGGACAAAGTCCTATCTCCTGCTGGATAGATTTTTGGACAACACGGTCCGATCACACCAAATCCGATCGTGTGTAGCGTTGTCCGACGGACAAAGTGCTACGCATGCTCAGAAGAAATTCTGTGACGGAAGCGCTCGGTCAGGTAAAACTACCTTTCCTAATCGACACAGCACATTCGTCACGCTGCAATGTTAAAATGTCTTTAATGCAGCGCATTCTCTTTTTCTTTACAATGCAAGAAGAATGACATGTTTTAGCTGCTCCTATTCACCCGCACTTCTCACAAACTTGGTTCTTTATTACTTTTCAGGATTTATACACTACATGTTTATTTTTACTCAGATCGTAAAAGAATCTTTGTTATATTTTTCTGATGTTTTTTTTTTGTTTTTTGTTTTTTTTGTGAATACATATTTGAAGGAGATTTTTAATTTTTTTTTTGGAGGGGGGTTGTGTCTCAACTTAGCAAAACCACATTATTAACATTTGTATTTGTTGCTTAAATTTACTAGGAGTTTGTTGGTTGTTGGTGCCCCTTGTTAATTATACTTTATTATTTGTGAAATGTACCTGCCTACTCAAAGAAAAACTGTCATTGTAGAAAAGTAAAACACAATAGGCAATGATTATTTCAAAATCAAAAAAACCTTTATTTAGGTCTCAGCAACAAACCAAAGAGGAACGCAGCCATGATGAAACTTGGGGAATTTGCAAAGCCTTGGCCCCCCACGGCAACCATCATTTTTCAAGCTTAGAAAATTGGGGGCCTGAGGAGTACCTATCTAAATAATAAAGGAGTGCAATCTGGTCCTGAAGTCCAAAACATCCGGAACTGCAGCAGATGCCATCTAGGTCCCCAGGCTCTGGTACTACGAGAGGCTCCATCTTCTCTCAGACCAGAATGAATACAGGTCGTCACTCTCTTGTCTTCCTTGTACGCTTCCTTCCACGCTGTGGTGCTGGTGGGGTGGCAGAAGGAGGAGGAGGCGGAGCAAGGTCACTATCGCAAACATGTGTGAGTGGGGTCATCCCCCCAGTCATCCCCTCATTTAGGATTTTGAGGATGACATCCTCACACATGCTGCGTTGCCCCGCCTCCATACCCGTCATTTTATTGGCAACCAAGGAGGCAAAGGCCTCCTCGTAGGTGGGTGTGGCATATAGGGAGGCTGAAGCATCTCGGATCAGCTGGAGCGCTGACTCTCCCACCTCCCCCATCCTTTTCGCCCTTCTGTAGGGAAGGCGGAGGGGAGAGACTTGGGAGACAGTCAGGCTCCTACGCCTACCCCCCTGTTGGCTGCCACTACCCACCTCTTGGCTGCCACTAACCCCTGCCTCCTCCTGACTGCCACATTCCACAGCCACCTCCTGGCTGAGGTCTTCCTGTGTATGAAAAAGGGACATAGTTTCAGTTATTTGTTCATCAAAAACACACAATTTTCATCTAGTGACTGTTGCAAAATGTTTACAAATAGAAAACCATACAATTCTCAGCCCTGCAGTTTAGATTCTTCCCAAAAATGTCTCCAACACTACTGTCAGTTGATATGTCAATCACGTTAGGAACTAAGCAATTGGGGATCCTGAATTAACTGAACATCATTCATTATTCCCAAAAATGGTAAAAAAAACTACTATACCTGGCTCAAGCTGGGCTCCTGCACATCTTCCATACTGGAAGGCCCAGGTTGGTCCTCGGAAGCCTCATCAGGGGTGGCGTACGCGGAAGGACGCGTGCAAGGAAGAGTCGAGAGTGACTTCCTGACATTAGCCTGGTCTTTGAGAAAGTGGAGACTCTCATAGTACCAGAGCGTGGGGGCATAGACCTCATCTGCTGCAGCTCCAGATGCTTGGGACTTCCGGACCTTATTGCGCTCCCGGAAATAGGTAGTCCTCAGGTTAGCAATTTTTACTCTTAACTTACGAACAGTTGCCGTGGGGAACGTTGGCTTTACAAATGCCAAAAGTTTCTGCATGGCTGCGTACCTCTTTGGTCTGTTGCTATAGTCGTGGTGTTTTGCCTGCCATAATAGGGGAATTTCCCTGTATTTATCAATGAAGAGGGGGAGAAAACTCACATCGTTGAAGCCCTCCATAATCTCTGCAAGACACAACACCACACAAAACACTATAAATAATGTCAGTCCAAAGTCTCCTAATCTTCTCCATAAAGAAGCCTCAAGGTCTAATCAGTCTAGGCTAGTTATGTACCAATGTCAAATTGTACCTTCGTTATAGCGATCGTCTCGTGCGTGAGCTTACTCTCCCCTCGTCTCCCAGATCGTGGCTACGACACAGGCGTGTGACGTTTTATATACAGTGCGCATGCGTCAAACTCCGCCCGCCCCTGACGATCTTTCTCGTCTATTCCCCACCCCTTCACTTTACGGCGCAGTGGGGAGAGCACATGGCGGGGACACAGCAGGTGCGCCTCAAATATCCCACCAACGAGGAGGAGGACGAGGAAAGTCCGGAGGCAGAAACGTCCCGATCCCGGAGCCTGAAATTCAAGGCCTCCAATATGTCATTTGGAGAAATGTTGGAGATGGTGGACATATTAAAGAGGAGCGACTATGATGGGAAGTATGGGCCTTACCTCAACCCCAATGTCCGCAAGGCCAAGATCATGTCTAAAGTTGTGAGGAGGCTGTACAATCATTTTGGGGTACAACGATCCAAGGAGCAACTGAGGAAACGCTGGTCAGACCTGAAACTGAAGGAGGCCGATCAGTACAGAAAGATCAAGCGAGTTCTTCAAAAAAGTAAGTAGTTGTGTTTTGTGTTTGATTTCTTGCTTGCATACTGCTCCATGTGTTTGGATTTTTACAAAGTTGTACATTCCAAAATGGCCACTTTCAGGTTCGTCTGTGCATTTGATCGTACTCAACCTCGATCTTTCTGCCACTGTCATGTTCGTGTGTGTGTGTGTGTCCATTCGATCGTACTCAACCTCGATCGTTCGGCCACTTATAATACGATGTTTGTTGTTTTTTGGGGGAAAGGAAGTTTGTTCTCTCTAGAAATGTCATCAAGACTGTCCAGCCAATTTATTCAATGTAAAGGAGACGTCACCCAGTAGCTGTTTACCCATCTGGACTCTAGAGCACTAGTGCTGGGACACCTAAACCCCCTTTTTATTAGGCTTTTCCACACATGTGCTCCAGTGGATACTAGAGGGGGGTCTCCATCACCCAAACGTCGACCAAAAAGCTATAAGTTTATGACCTTTACAAAGTGACTACATTCATGTTGGTGTCATTTGTAACTGGACACCCAAAAATATTGTCCCTCACTTTCAAGCAATGTTTGTCATTTCCCATTTCTGCCCTCAATAGATTGTGTTGCTAAATCTTCCTTTTGTACATTCTCATAGGGGAGCGAAAACTTGGGACGTCTGAGGAAACCCCAAAACCAACACCTCCCAAAAAAGGGGAAAGAGCAGAAGCAGAGGAGGAGGAGGAGGAGGAAGGAGAGATCATAGAAATTGGAGAACTTGTCACCACAACAGGTGAGTGTGGGAGAACACAGCTACTGGTAAGCTAATCAATGTATGGCTGCCTCATTTCCAAGACCCTATTTTTTTTTGTTTTTGTTTTTTAGGTGACGTGGATGTTGTGGAAGAAAAATCGCACTTTACCACAGAGAGTGCCCACGTACTCATCGGGGAGATAATGGTCTGCAATAGAGATCTAGATTACATAAAGCAAAACATCAATGATGTTCAACAAAAATTGAAGAACATCATTGATGTTTTAGGAAAAATCTGAAAACGCACCAAGTAATTAACACACATTTGTGGCTGCTTCTGACCACATTTGCAAGTTAAGAACTGTGTTAAATTTGGAACATGCACACATTGTGTCCACATGTGCTAGCTCCCATCATGGTGGATGAATGACAACGTTTTTTTTGGGGGTGCAACCACTTTACGAACTACTAAAGTGGTTGTGGTGAAGGGGTTGCACCCCCAAAAAACGTCCATTCATCCCCATGATGGAAAATGGCACTTTTGAAGATTCGAGGCATGTGTTTTACCATCTAATGACCATTTTCAGACCCAAATTGTGTGCATGTTCTAAATTTCCACTTTCCAGGGGTGACCCCCCATGTGATGAAGGCAAGATCAAACACAGTTTGAACATATAGTCATGTCTGATCTTGTCTTCACTTTAGAAAGTTGAACTTTCCTAGTTCCTAGGTTCTGTTTTGCTCCATGCCTGGTTTTACAAAATGCGGAATGTTTGTAAACAATGTTGTAAATAACCAAGATGTTGTCAGTTTGGGCAAGAAGTTTGTAAACGCACTTGTGAATGTTTTGAAAGTAAACTTTTTTACTTTTCAAAATGTGTGGCTTCCTTATTTAAAAAACAAAATGCATTATGTATGTCAAATGTAAAGGATTTGGGGGGCAATGGGTGTTATTTACTAAAGGCAAGTCCAGTTTGCACTGCAAGTTTCTTTTCAAGGGCACTTTTTCACTGCACTTGTAGAGCATAGTGGATTTGACTTATGTAAATGACACCCACAGTGCTTTGTACGAAAACACGGAGCACAGCATTTTTGAGAATACACACATGTCTGACCTGGTGATGAAAAGGAGTATTTTGGGTGTCAGTTATGCACTACAAACCTTCTCTAGACCAAAGATTAGGTATCAAACACACAACATGAGAAGAATCTTTTTGGGAAGAAGAGACTGTTACCTCCTTTTGCCCAGAAAGTGCATTCCCACTGTCGAAGGCAAAGGGAAAAAATTTCAAGGTAAAATAAGCTAAAAAGAATACGGAAATGACAAGAAATCATAGGTTGGTTGAAAAATAATATTTATTTAAAAATGCCTCTCACACATCGTCAGGCAGAGCAATGGCCCCCCTACCCACAAAGTAGTCCATATATTGCTCGCGGACCGCGCGGGCATTTAGAGGGGGCAAGCCTGGACGTGCCACTTGAAGGGCTGTGAGGTCAGCATTTGGAGGGCCCTCCACATCTGGGCCAACGGCCACCACATAGTTCCTGTTATGTCTTTTGAGGAAGTTGTGCAATATGCAACAGGCAAGAACTATGTGGTTCTTTTTTTTTTTTTTTATAATTAAGTCTTTATTAATAATTTTATTTATACCATTTACATTTTGCTGATTACATTTCATTAGTCTGTCCCATCATTTATTACCCCCGTGGTCTGGAGATTGGCCCTTCCGGCGGCCCCCGTCCCCGGAGGGATGTGCTGGCAGAGAGAGAGGAGAAAAAAAAAAAAAAAGACTGAAAAAGTTCAAGTTCTTTAATTCAGGTGTTGTAATACCTCTCCCCTAAGTGTTGGGAGTTGGTTTTTTCCTACGTGTCCTTAGTGTCATCCCCTCTGCCGAATAAAGGTGTCTAAAATTATTCCTTATGAAAGTGTGTGTGTCCTGCAGTCTTCCCCTACCGATTCTAAGTCTCCCATCATCCCCCTCAACCTTCCCCTCCTCCCACCCTCTGTGTAAGGGCTCCATCCTTGTGCTTTCTTACTCAAATGTGTATTTCTTGAATTTGTTGTGAAAATAAAAAAAAATAAATAAAATAAATAAAATAAGAAATAAAAATAAGATAAATATCTTGATGAGTACATATATATATATACATATATATATACATATATATATACACATACACATACACACATACATATATACATATATATACACATACACATATACATACATATACACACACATATACACATACATACATACACACACACGCATATATATACATACACATATACACATATATATATATACATGCACATACATACACATACGCCTGCACATACAAGCACATATATACACACACCTACGTGTATCCCTGTGTGTTTATTTAATTAGGGGGAGGGGACTCATTCCTCCCTAAGTGTTTTTTATAAAAAAGTGCATGTCCCGATTTCCACCGTCCGTGTTCCTATCTCAAGTTTCCCTTCTCAGCCTCCCCCCATTACTTCTCCCCTCCTCCCACCCCTCCTTCCCCTGCACACCACTCCATCTAGGTGTTATTTTATTTTCTCCTTATACCCCTTCCTTATGTCTACCTTATCATGTGTGATTTGTCTTATATTTGTGAGATAATAAAAAAAAAAAAAAAAAAAAAAAAAAAAGAGGAAAACCTTTAAAAGGTTTTAATCTGCTCCACAACCCAATGGTCCATGGCCGCCGATAGCGCCCCTCTCCCCCCACAACAAGCATCCATCAAGTTTGTATTCAGCTTTACCTTGTACATTACTAATTTTTAAAAACACATCGCAAAAAAGACAAGCTTATACTTTCCCCGAATAGGTTACCCAGGCTGTGGTCTCCTCCCCGTCTTTTTACTTCAGTCCCCTTCGTTTTTCCTAGCTTGTATTTCAATTTCTATTACCTTGGCCTGTTCTTCCCATCCCTCCCAGATTGCGTCATATTTCTCTTGTTCATTTCTTGTTTTATATACCCATCTTTCTGCCTCTTGCATTTTATCCACCTCTCTTTTCCAGTCCTCCAGTGTTGGGACCTTGATCTGTTTCCAATTTCTTGGTATTAGTTTCTTGGCTGCGTTCAGTAAATGCTGTATCATATTTTCTTTATATACTGCCTTGGTGTTCATAGCCCCATGGAACAGGTAGTTTTCTGGTTTCATCTCATTCCCTCCTTTTTCCATTTTCCTGATCCATGGGGCTATTTCACACCAATATTTCTTTATCTCAGGGCAGGTCCACCATATATGGAGGTGAGTTCCCTTCTCTCCGCATCCTCTCCAACAGGAGCTCTCTGCGGTTGGGTATATTTGTGCCAATCGGGCGGGGGTTCTATGCCATCTGGTTAAAAATTTATATGACATTTCCTGTGTGGCTGAGCTTGTTGACGAGTAGGTGGCTTCAATTACCTTTTTTATTTGTAGTGTCGTGAATTTATACCCTAGTTCTCTTTCCCATTCCCTTATAAAGTGTGGTATTGTATTTTTTTCCTCACTGAGTACTATTTTATACATCTGGGATAACAAATGGTTGGGCTTTAATATACTTATGCACATTTTCTCGAACACCGTTAAGGAATCCTGTGATCGAGTTTGTTTATCTATTTTCTTGTAAAACTGTTTCATTTGATTATACCTCCAGCCCGTCCAGCTCGTGCTTCCGAACCTTAGTTCTAATTCCCTCTGTGACAGGATTACCCCTTCCGGGGCATATTTTAGACTCATTGTGTTTCCTTCTATTTCCCAGGGTCCTAACGCTCCTTTTTCCTCGCCTGGAGGGAACCATGGGTACCCACCCAGTGGGGCTAAGGGTGATATTTTCGGGGCGTATCTTCCTGTTTTATTCATACTGTCCCACACCGACAACGTGTTCTTCGTTAATGGTGATGTCCATACCGATAGCCCCCTATCTTTAGTTGGTATCCATGGTGCCCCTGCTAGATCTCTGCCTGCCAAATTCTTTTCCAGCAACACCCATGCTTTATTATCCTGATCGTGACACCAGTTCAAGATTCTCACGAGTGTCATTGCTCTATAATACTTTAAGATGTCTGGTAGGCCTACCCCTCCTTCTCCCTTATTCCTACATAGAGTCTTATGTGCTAGCCTTGCTCTCCCGTTTTCCCATATGAAGGCAATGAATATTTTCCGTATTTTTTTTAAAAAAATTTGGGGTATTGGGATTGGTAGTGTGTATAGGACGTATAGAAGCCTGGGCACTATATTCATTTTTATCGTGTTTATTCTACCAAATAAAGTTATTATCTTTCCTTTCCATTTTTTCAGGTCTTCTTCTATCTTTACTAGCAGAGGGCTATAGTTTTGTTCGAACATTGTTTTTACTTCTGCTGAGATATGTACTCCTAGATAAAACAGTGATTTTTCTTCCCATTTAAATGGGTAATTGGTTTGTATTTTTGATCTCAGGTCTTTGGATAAGTGTATGGGTAGTATTATTGATTTCTCTACGTTAATCTTAAAATTTGAGAGATTTCCGAATCTCCTCACCTCCTCCATCACTTCTCTCACTGACTCTTGTGGATCTGACAGGAAGAACAGTAGATCATCAGCATATGCTGAGACCTTGTATTCCTTGATACCCATTTCTACTCCTTTTATCCTCCTATTCTCCCTTATTTTACACAGGAAAGGCTCTAGTACCAATGAGAAGAGTAAGGGGGATAGTGGGCAGCCTTGTCTTGTTCCATTTGTTATTTCGAATCCTTCTGATAGTGCTCCGTTTACTTTAACCCGTGCTCTTGGTCCGGTATATAGTGCGGTTACCCATCCCATCATCCGTTCTCCCAGTCCCATTTCCCTTAATACCTCTAACATAAAGCCCCAGTTCACTCTGTCAAAGGCCTTTTCGGCATCCATTGACAGAATGACTCTTGGGATCTTTTTGGGTCCATTTTGCATCCAATGTAGCAGGTGTATTGCTCTTATAGTGTTGTCTTTTGCTTCTCTCCCTACCATAAAGCCTGTCTGATCGGAGTGCACCACCCGAGTTATTTTTTCTTGTAGTCTGTTTGCTAAGATCTTTGCTAATAGTTTCGTGTCTGTATTCAACAGGGAGATGGGTCTGTAGTTAGAGCAATGTTTCAGATCTTTTCCTTGTTTTGGGATTACTGTCAAAAAGGCTGTCAGGGATTCTGGGGACATTTTCTGATTGACTGTTATCTGATTAAAGTATTCGCTTAACGGTGTTGCCAATATATTTTTAAATTTTTTATAGTATGCACTCGTCAGCCCATCAGGGCCTGGGCTCTTACCGTTAGGGAGACTTTCTATTGTGTTTTTTACCTCTTCCTCGGTTATCTGCACTTCCATCCCCTCTACCACTTCTCGTGCCAGGTTCGGCAGGGAAGACTCTCTGATATACTCCCTAATTTTTTCAGCTTGTACCTTCTTATCCCCATCTCCTCCTTCCATTTTTATGTTATATAATTTTTTGTAGTAATTTTCAAATTCTTTTGCTATTGATTTGGTGTCTTTTATTAATTTGTCCCTGGATTGGATACCGTGTACATGGGAAATTTCTTGTTGCTTTTTAAGTTGGTTGGCCAGTAACTTGCCACACTTATTCCCGCTTTCATAAAATTTATGCGCCGCATATCTGTATTTGTTTTGCGTTTTCCTATCCAGGTACAAATTATATTCTACTCTGTATTTTTCCAGCTGTCTGGCCTCTTCCAGGTTCATACTACTTTTATGTTTCTGTTCCATTTTATGTATCTTTCTGGTTAGTTCCTCCAGCTCCTTTTTATTTTCTTTCTTTTTCCTGATTCCTTGGGCTATTAAAACTCCTCTTACCACTGCTTTATGGGCGTCCCATCTTACTTGTTCTGATGTTTCCCCCGGTCTATTTTCTTCGAAATATCCCACCAGTTTTTTTTCTATTTCTTCCGATATCTGGTTGTCATCTAGTAGTGACTCGTTTAATCTCCAGATTCTTTCCTTTTGACCTCCAGATATCGGACGAAACCTCATAACTACTGGAGCGTGATCTGAGATTGTTATAGCTTTTATTTTCACTTCTTGTACGTGGTCCAAATAATACTGGTCTACCATCAAGATATCCAGCCTTGAGTACACTGCGTGGGTCTTAGAAAAATAACTGTAGTCTCTTTTTCCCTCGTTGAGTATTCTCCAGGTATCCACCCAGTGCACTCGTTTCAGATATTCTTTCATCCGCTTCCATATCTTGAATGGTAGTCCCGTTCTCTGGGATGTGGTGTCGAGGTCGGGGTCCATAATTATATTATAGTCCCCTCCCAGAATCACACAACCCTCCTTAAACCCATCTAACTTTTTCCAGGTTTTTAATAAAAATTCTGCCGTGCCCACGTTTGGTGCATATATAGATGCCAACGTGTAAATTGATCCCAGAAGAGTCCCTTTTATAAATATAAACCTTCCTTCCGGGTCCGCCTGCACCTCGGTTATCCTCATGGGGCAGGTTTTCCCGAGGGCTATGGATACCCCTCTGGCTCTCGCTATTGGGGATACAGCATGGAACCATTGATTATATATGAATACCGGTAGTTTGGGGATCGGTCCTGGCCCGAAGTGTGTCTCCTGAAGGAAGATTATATCCACCTCTTGGTGACTCACCTCGTGCCACAGGCGGTCCCTTTTTTTGGAAGAGTTCAGCCCTCTCACATTATATGTCATTATTTTCACCATCTTATCCATCCTCTGGTTTTTCTTTGAAATACGTTTTCCTATTTATCTTTTTTCCTTTGGGGTTTTTTTCTTTTCTTTCTGAGAGTTTCTGTTCCACAGCCTGTCTTCCTATTCCCTTTCGGCCCATTTTCCCTATCCCGGGCCCACTAATAGAGGGGGTCCCCTGCTCGGGCAACCCTTGCCCTTCCCTCCCCCTCCCTTTTATCCGCATACTGCGGATTACAAGTCCGGCCACCGGACCGTCCTAATTGTATTGAAAATACTAAAGTTTAACCCACCCTTATCCTAGAGCCCCCCTCCCCACCCGGACCTTTTGCTTTTATTCGTCTTCTTATAATACGCCTTTTCTCCCTTTATTATTCCCATTCGCCTTCCCTCCCCTCACCCCATCCCTACCCCCCTCTAACGCCTTTATTACCTTACCCCTTAAACGGGGATACCAGCAGTGAGAAGAGATTATTATTGCCTTGTATAGACCCCTAACAGCAAAAACCATCATTAATTTCTTGTATAGTCCTTGCGAAGAGATTAAAAAAAAACAAAAAAAAAACAAGGGGGTCAAGGGTTGAGAGGAGGGGGGGGGGGGGCCCGAATAGCTCCTATTACCCCATCCCCTCCTTATTTCTTTGTCACAGTAGACCATTGCGTGGGGGGTTGTTTTGTGTTCATCTTAGTGTCTACTCTCCAGTCCTCAAAATCTGTTTGAGGTAATTCCAATGTTTCACAAAACTTTGTTAAGTCGTCTTTGGTACGTAACACCGCAGTTTTACCGTCTTTTGTTGCTATTAGTGAGAAAGGGTATCCCCATTGATATCTTATTTCCTTTTTTCTCATTGCGTCCAACAGGGGGCGTACCATCCTACGCTGCATTAATGTCCTTCGTGTGATATCGGGATATAGTGAAATCTCCGCCCCTTCAAAATTAATTACTGCTAATTCTCGCGCTGCTTTCATGATCTTCTCTTTTTCAGTGTAGTTATGTATTTTACAGATTATATCCCTTGGCCTTTCTTTATTCTGTCTTGTCTGGGTAGCCCGGTAAGTTATGCGGTGTACTCTGTCTATCTCGATATACTCCTTCCCGTTGAGCCCCACTATTTGTTGAAAGATCCTCTGTACTATTTCGGGTAAGTCCTTATTACTATGGGCCTCAGGTAGGTCTTTTATCCTGATGTTCTGGCGGCGGTCTCTGTTCTCTAAGTCATCTAACTGGTCTCTATAAGAGTTCATTGTGTCTTCTTGTTTCTTAATAAGCCCTTGTACTTCTCCTACTGTAAGTTTTATCTCATCCTGTTCCGCTTCCAAGTTTTCCACTCGGTAGCCCACCGCCCCTATCTCTTCTTTTAATTCTTCTGCTGACTGCTTGCATGCCCTATCCACTGAAGCTATTAGGCCTTGTATGTCTTCTTTTGTTGGTAGAGCTTTTATCAGATTTCTTAGTTCGGTGAATTCCGAATCCCGGTCTTTGCCCGTTCTCCCTTTCTTCCCGTCTGTCTGTTTTATCATTGGCTCTTGTAATTTTTCTTTCAGAGGTTCCATCGCCCGGGGGTTTTCCCCCCCTATATCCCTCTCTTCTGACTCCCCCTTTCCTCTTAAGTCTTCCTCTCTTTGTTCTCCAATTAAATTATCTGTTAAACTTTGTGGTAGATCTGTGTCTTCCCTGTCCGGGACGGCATCTTGAAGATCTTGGGGATTGGGGGGATGGGTGAGATAGTTTGGGGTGTTCCTGTGCATCCCTTGCCCTTCTTCCCCTGGTTGTTCCAATGTTACTTCTCCTGCCTCCGAGGGAGTGTGTCCCAGCTCGGGAAATTCCCTCTTGCCTCTGTCCATGCTTAAGCATATATCCTTCCTCCCTTCATGATCTTTCGTGTTTTTAGGGGTACATATTGTGTGTGGGTTCCCTTCTTGCTCCATCACTGCCTCCCGTTCTCTCTGATATGTCGCCCCTGATTCTGCTAGGCTCACCTCCAACAGATGTCTACCTCTACCTCCAGATAGTTTACTGTGGGGTTGTGCGTTCCTTTCAAATCGGCATCCTCAGCTCATCAAGCAGGGAGTTTCTGGCGCTGTGTTGCGAGGTCCGGGCGGGTGAGGGAGTGTGAGGGAGCTCACTCCTCACACGTCTGCTCTCATCAGCTGATCGCTCGATTGCCCTTGAAACGCTTCATACCTGCAAAACATCATCGCTTTAAGAAGAACTATGTGGTTCAGTTTGTATTCCGCCAAGTTAATTGCCGTCAAGAACAGGCGGAAGCGGCTGGCCAGGATGCCAAAAGTGTTCTCCACAACTCTTCAGGCTCTGGACAGCCTGTAGTTGAAGACCCTCTGGTCTGGGGTGAGGGTCCTCATCGGGAACGGCCTCATCAGATGGGGAGTCAACGCAAACGATTCATCTGCGACAAAGACAAAGGGGAGTCCTTCTGTATTCTCCTCTGGAGGTGGCAAGCACAGACTGCCACTTTGGAGACGCCAGTAGAACTCCGTGTGCGCAATGGCACCACCATCCGAGATCCGGCCGTTCATCCCCACGTCCACATACATAAACTCATATGTCGCCGACACCACCGCCAACATCACTACACTATTAAACCCCTTATAATTATAATAGTAGGACCCCGAGTTGGGCAGTGGGACGATGCGGACGTGTTTCCCATCAATTGCCCCTTCGCAGTTAGGAAAGTCCCAACGGCTGGCAAAGTGGGAGGCCACAGTCTGCCATTCCTGTGGCGTGGAAGGGAACTGTGGAGTGAAACCAGAAAAAAAAATTAGTCACTTTGCACATAAACATTGCAAGCAGATTAGACAATCAACATCTTGGAACAAGAGCATTGTTTAAAATTGGAGGCTGGAAAGTATTTGCACAGAAAAGTAGAGGCTCCCCTTCACAGATTAATCACCCCCCATCAATCCCCCCACTTCTGATGGGCCATTGGCAATAACTAGGGTTTTGGGGGGGGGGGGGGGGGGGGTTGGACAGGTAACCCTCTGCACTTCATTGATTGGCAAATGGCTCAATAATGTGTGCTAGTTTGGCCAGACCCTCTGTACTTAACACTACTGGCAGCCCCCAGGAAAGCTAAAATAACATTTCAAACCCCCCCCCCCCCCCAAAAAAAAAGGAAAGCACATTGTGACATTCTGCAATTACCTAGCAAGCTAATAGGAGGGAAAGAACAAAAAAATAGGAAATGGAAAGTATGGAGGCAGCCCCTTGCACTACATGCTTTGCAGAATTCATCCCTAAAGATGCGGTAGGTATATAGTGTGTATTGACCTTGGGAAAGCCAGCAGATAGAGGATTGGTACCATCTGACAGAGCAGTTGGGGGAGGGGGTTCCTAATGAGTTTGCCCCCCCCCCACAAAAAAAATTAAAAAGGGGCTCTACATGAAGTAAACCACACAGCAAACATTAGTGCATATTTTAGGGGGTGTTTGGGGGCAAACAATACTATGCAGCAGACAAAAGACATTGCTTAAGTGACTAGGCCATAGGTGTCTATTGGGGCAGAAGAGCATGCTGGGGAGGTAAGTGAAGGGAAAAATGCATGAAGGAGAAAAGGGGCACAGCATATTAGAGCATATTGCAATCATGGTAATTAGGGAAGGAGGTCAAAAATACAAGACATTAGCAAACAGAGCATACATAGAAGGGAATAGTAAAGGAGAAATGTTACCTTAATATAGTCCTCCTGCAGGACCTCGATGATGGCAGAACAGGTCTCTGGAATAATGATTCCCAGGGCCTGGGGAGAGATACCTGAAGAGAACTTCAAATCCTGAAGACTTCTCCCTGTCGCCAAGTACCTCAACGTGGCAACAAGCCTCTGCTCCGGAGTAATGGCTTGTCTCATGCAGGTATCCTGCCGGCTGATAAAAGGGGTCAGCAAAGCCAAAAGACGGTGAAAATCGGGGTCCGTCATCCGGAGAAAGTTCCTGAAATCATCAGGATTATTCTCCCGGATCTCACGAAGCAAAGGCATGTGCGAGAACTGATCACGCTGAAGCAACCAATTCTTGGTCCACATACTCCTCGTCACTCTGTTCATGGACGGGTCTTGGGTCAAAGCTAAAAGCCCGACACCAATTCCGCGTACAGCACGAACTCGGCGACGAGTACGCACGGGAAACATCGCTCAAAAGGTCGGCTGGTCAGAATGGACAAACAGAAAGCACCGATAAACAGCAAGGCCTGAAAGAACGAAATGAATACCAGAAACGAGCAGACAATAAGCAGTGCAAATCAAAGCGTCCTATATCAAGATATAGGCCGCAATGACCAACAAATGCGAACTGACTACACGCACTAATAAACATATACGCACGACAAGCACAAACTGAAGAGCAGTAACGATCTGAGTCAGAAAACTGAGAAGCGCGAATCTTAAGTCACCAAACTTCGACTAACTCGCGATAAACACGGGATCAGCAGAAGGAGCCCAACGGGTGCCTGACGTGGTGCTGAACTTCCCTTTTCTAGTCTCGTGGAAGACGACTTACGTCACAACGTTCTTGCAGACCGGATATTCCGACAACGTTGTCCGACCGTGTGTACGCAACAACAACATCGGACAAAGTACGACGGACAGGATCCGACCGACCTGGTCCGCGGATAATCCGACCGTGTGTATGGGGCTTAAGAACGGCAGTATCTGTATAGTTTGGGGCATTTCCACACCATATGGATCAGGTCCCCTGGGGCCTTACATCTAGGACATTCATCTCTAGGCTTCCTACCAAATTTAAACATTTTTTGGGGTGTGTAATAGGCTCTATGGATAAGAAATAGACAGGAGATCCTTTGTAAAGGGGATATTGAAACTAAGCATCCCTGTTCTAAGATCTTTGCCCATCGTTCTGAGGTTATCGGCCCTAGATCTTGCTCCCACCCCAATCTACTCCTGTGAGGTCCCTTCCTGCTCATGGTTCTGTTGCCCAGATCGGCATACAGCTTAGAAATCAGACCTCTCATTGGTCCTATTTTAATCATTTTTTGGAACAAAGGGGTCCTCACCCATTCAATGGTTAGAGACCCAAATTGAGCCTGCACTCCATGCCTAATCTGAAGATACTTGTAGAACATACTATTTGGTATGTCAAATTCTCATCTTAGTTTTTCAAATAACTTCATCCGGTTCCCCTCATACAACTGGATTAAATGACCAATACCCTGCCTTCCCCATTCTCGGGGTCTCTCTATACCCGCTATTTTGGCTAAGTTCTTATTGTCCCATAGGGGGGTAAACTCATTCACCCCACTATATCCCAGCATCAACTTTATTGCCTGCCACACTTTATTCATCAGGTCGATCATTGGGCCTCTCTGGATGAATGAATCTGCTTTTAGCACCTCTATTAAAGAGTCATGGGGAGCTCCCATTATAGCCATTTGGTTGCTAGGACTTCCCCCTTCCAAAATTCCACCACTTACCAGGTGCTGTAGTTGTGCTGCCAAAAAATATAATCTTGGATGCGGGATCGCCATCCCTCCCCCCATGACAGGAAGCTCATTGTCACCAAGCGATCCGGGCTTTGTCCTTCTTCCAGACTAGATCCCTAAATAGGGATTCAATCTTCTTAAACCATTTCTGGGTAATCCAGATTGGGGAATTATGAAGCATGTACAGTACTTGCGGGAGCCAGATCATCTTGATCAAAGCGCAGCGCCCTGCCACGGAGAGGGAGAGACAACACCAAATATCTACCTTTTTGCTTCAGTTTCAATACCAGGGGGGCTAAATTATCACTGGTATATCGCCCTATATCGCTTGAGATCCAAAACCCTAAATATTTTAACTTAGTCACTACATCCAGAGAGGGGATTATTGGCAGTGGTTGATCATCAGGTCATGCCAGCGGTAGTAGAGCTGACTTACTCCAATTAATAACCAAGCCTGAGTGCCGTCCAAACTCCACCACCATACCTATCACATTTCTAAGCGTGAAGTCTATATCTCCGATAAAAAACAGGACATCATCTGCAAAAAGTGCAATTTTATCCTCCCCCATCTGGCACCGGAATCCCTGGATATCCGGGCGCGATCTCGTCAGGATCGCCAGGGGTTCCATTGCCAAAACAAACAAGAGGGGAGACAGGGGACATCACTGTCTCGTCCCTCTCTCCAGTTGGAATATTGCAATATCTGTTCACTACCGATTCTGACTTTCGCTCTAGGTTCATTGTAAAGCAGCTTCACCCATCTAATAAATAAGGATCCAAAACCAAATTGCTCCAGCACCAACCATAGGTAGTCCCATTCCAGGCTGTCAAAAGCTTTAGCAGCATCCAAGGCCAAAATGGCCTTGGGGCTGTGATTATCAGTTGGTATTTGCATATTTAGGAAAACTCTCCTAATGTTGGTGCTGGTTGATCTGCCGGGAATAAAACCGGACTGGTCTGGGTGTATCAATTTATGGATACATTTATTTAGACGGGTTGCCAGAACCTTGGCCAATATCTTGATATCGGAGCACATCAACGAGATTGGGCGGTAGGACGAGACTTCCTGAGGGTCTTTCCCCTCTTTTAATATGAAAGTGATATTGGCCTCCAACATTGAGGTGGGTAATGTACCCCCATCTAGTGCCCACCTCAATGTTTCCAGCAGCTCAGGCAGCAATACATCGCCGTAGCATCGCCGTATCGCTTATAAAGTTCTATCGGGAGCCCATCCGGACCAGGGGATTTTTGGTTAGGCATTGCTGCGACTGCACATCTTAGCTCTTCTATAGTCACAGGTGCATCCATATCTATTTTATCCTGTTCTGACAGGGTTGGGGTTGTTATCTGTTGCAAAAAATCAATTGCAGCAGTCCTATCCTTACCCCTAGTAGATTTATATAGGGATTTATAATAATTTCTAATGACCATCATTATCTGTACTGGAACGGTGGTAGGAACTCCATCCAACCCCCTAATCGCTGAAATCGCGATAGGGGAGTTATTTACTTTGGTCAGTAATGAAACGTACGGCCCACCCTCTCTCCCTCTCCAAAAAAATACTGTCGTTGAAAAATTTGCCTATTCTTGGCTCTCTTGATGAGTGCCATTTTATAAATTTGTTGTTTATTAAGCCATTCCTTCTCGCTATCAGGGGTCGGGTTTTTGACATAACGTCTCTCTGCTTGGGCCACCTCATTCCTAATTTCCCGCTCATCCTCCCTCAACTTCCTCTTAACTATTGCCACCTCTTGGATTACAAGGCCTATAATATAGGCTTTTAAGGAGTCCCAGACCACCCCAGGCGACGCTGTACCTGCGATAATTTGTATAAACTCATTCATCCTATCGGCCAATTGATCTAGGTTGTCGATCAGTTCTAGCCAACACGGGTTGACCTTCCATTCCCTAGGATGGGGTCTTCCCCCGCGCTTAAAGTAAGCATCAGCAAGGAGTGGTCTGAGACCCCTCTTGGCCCATACTCTATGTCCTTCACCAACGGAATTGCCTCCCCATTCCCCAGGGCCATGTCAATTCTTGAAAGGGTACGGTGGGAGCTTGAGAAACAGGAATACTGTCTTTCTTGTGGGTGGCGCATTCGCCATAGATCGCTTAGTCCAATTTCAGTCAAAAATCGTAACAACCAATTCTCCCCCGCTGCATTGGACCTAGCAGGAATTGGGAATCTATCCAGACTCCTATCTAGCACTTCATTATAATCCCTCATTGCTATTATTGGAATACCTGGTTTGTCTAATGCCGCGTACACGCGAAGGGACTTTGTCCGCCGGACCTAGTCCAGCGGACAATCCGCCGGACTTTCCAGCTGGGCTTCGGCGGACTTGAAAGCGAACGGACTTGACCACACACGATCACGCTAAAAGTCCGGCGGTTCACGCGATGACGTACAGCACGTACGACGGGACTAGAAAAATAAAAATACTAGAGAAATACTTGCTACTGAGCATGCGTCCTTTTTGGTCTGCCGGACCATACTACAGACGACCGTATTGTCCGCCGGACTGCCAAGTCCAGCGGATAATTTTAAAACAAAACTTAAAACCTAGTCCGCCAGACTTTTGGGAAAAAAAGTCAGTCGAAGGCCCACACACGAGGGGATTGTCCAGCGGACTCGAGTCCAGCAGACAATCCCGCGGGATAGTCCCTTCGTGTGTACGCGGCATAAGAAAAACTCCAGTAATCTATATAAAACCTCCAACTTAAAAGGAGGGGGTATATAAATATTAGCTAGTACAGGGCTCAAAATTTCAAGTCCTGAGCTACTAGCCAGGCCTTAAGGGTTACTCGCCACCAGTTGCCCCGCCCAACCCCTACCCTGCCCCGCCCCTAAACCCGCCCTCATAAATTATCTCATTAAATTACACCTTTAATGTTTTATGCAATTAAGTTATAAAAATATTAACAACCTTAATGTTAATGCAGCCTGTGTCCCCCCCATGTGCAGCCTGTGCCCCCCATGTGCAGCCTGTGCCCCCCCCCCATGTGCAGCCTGTGTCCCCCCCCCCATGTGCAGCCTGTGTCCCCCCCATGTGCAGCCTGTGTCCCCCCCATGTGCAGCCTGTGTCCCCCCCCATGTGCAGCCTGTGTCCCCCCATGTGCAGCCTGTGTCCCCCCCATGTGCAGCCTGTGTCCCCCCCATGTGCAGCCTGTGTCCCCCCCCATGTGCAGCCTGTGTCCCCCCCATGTGCAGCCTGTGTCCCCCCCCATGTGCAGCCTGTGTCCCCCCCCATGTGCAGCCTGTGTCCCCCCATATGTGCAGCCTGTGTCCCCCCATATGTGCAGCCAGTGTCCCCCCCTATGTGCAGCCAGTGTCCCCCCCTATGTGCAGCCAGTGTCCCCCCCTATGTGCAGCCAGTGTCCCCCCCATGAGCAGCCAGTGTCCCCCCCCCATGTGCAGCCAGTGTCCCCCCCCCCATGTGCAGCCAGTGTCCCCCCCCCCATGTGCAGCCAGTGTCCCCCCCATGTGCAGCCAGTGCCCCCCCCATGTGCAGCCAGTGTCCCCCCCCCATGTGCAGCCAGTGTCGTCCCCCCCCATGTGCAGCCAGTGCCCCCCCCCCATTTGCAGCCAGTGCCCCCCCATTTGCAGCCTGTGTCTCCCCCCCATTTGCAGCCTGTGTCCCCCATGTGCTGCCTACCTGTGGAGGAGAAGAGAGGAGAGCTGCCACTGGTAGATCACAGCAGGGAACATTCAGACTTTTGTTTCATAAGCTGTGAGTGTTCCCCCGCGGCGCGCCGTCATATAAGCCCCTCCCCTTGTCCGGGGAAGTTTGATACATGTCACCCGTCCTAGGATTGGACGGTGATCTGTCTATCAAAGTCCCGGAAAAGGGGAGGAGCTTATGTGACGGCGCGCCGCGGGGGAACACTCACAGCTTATGAAACAAAAGTCTGAATGTTCCCTGCTGTGATCTACCAGTGGCAGCTCTCCTCTCTTCTCCTCGCCAGCCCTCAAAAATCACTCGCAAAATGCGAGTGTGCGAGTGTAATTTTTGAGGGCTGAGCTAGTATATAGGCCTGATTGTCAGACAGGACAAAAAAATATACCAACCCTGATCATCCACAAAGGACTCCATACAAGAGAAGGACACTCCCCTCCCAACCAAAATACTCACTCCCCTTGAAGATGAGGACTAAGTTGAGTGATATTGGGCCTGAAACTTTCGACTGGTAAGTTGTTGGGCTGTACCGTAAGTTAAATGCGTCTCCTGCAGAAACAACAATCCTGGGCCCCTCCCATCCAGTGCTGTCAAAACAGAGGCTCTCTTCCTTATATTGCCCATTCGATGGGCCCCCATCTCCTCTCTACCCCCCTCCATGGCCCCTGATACCTCTCCTTCCCCCACTCATATATCCCAACCTTCACCCATATCTTGAATACCAGTGGTGCGCAGACTCCCCTACCCAACCCCCCCATCCCCCCTCCCAATCCCCCACCTCCCCATCTCCACCCCCCTATGCCCAACTGGGCCTCCCTTAAGGGTTTCACCTGTGACCTTCTCATTCACTTCGTGCCCACCTTACCAAACCACCAGGTATCCCCCCCATCCCAATGCCGTTTTATTAATGTTGGGTGTTACTCCCCAGCTTTATCATTCCCAAGTGACTCTTTCTAATAATAATAGCCAATAATAATACACAATTTTAGTGACACAAATTACATACTCCTGACTGTTGCACTCAGTATGCAGAGCAATATGTTAAACAACACTAACCACTGTGTGGTGGGTGTGCAGCAGTCAAGATTGTGCATTTCTAGTAATATTAAACAATAATAATAAACAATTTTAGTGACAGATGTTGCCCCCCAAAAAAATCTCCTTTTTCTTGTAATATCATCCCTCCCTCCCCCCCCCCCCCCCCCCCCACCCCCTGCAAAAAAAGAGAAACAGTAATGCAACAGTAATACCGTGATCTTCCCATTTAACCGCAACCCAGACTCCATTTATGAAATAATATACCATCAATGTAATATAGTACCCATAACATGCTATTCCAACGCTACACACAAAAAAATTTAATTTCCCTGGAGGGTTGGGGGGGAGGAAGAGGAGAAAAAAATGCACAAGGGGACAGAAAAGCAAGAAAAAAGAAAAAAAAAACACAAAAAAAAAAAAGAAAAAAAAAATGTTCTTTTCCATCAAGGGCTGTAACCCTCTTAAAAGTCACTTTTATGCTTTTCCAGACATTTCTCAACTTCAACTGGTGTATTAAAAAATAGGGTTAGTCCCAGTGCCATTATCCGTAGACAACAATGCATATATGATCCTGTACTTCTGTAGGGTGCGTTTTATTGGTATAAACTCTGCCCTCAGCTTCTGGAGTTTGGGTGAAAAGTCTGGATAAAATGAGATTCTGGAACCACTAAAAAAATATCCCCCAGTTCTCTGGCCTTAATAGGATCGCCCTATCGTTGTAATTTATGAGTTTCAGAATCAACGGTCTAGTGCGTTCTTCAGACTGTCGGGGCCTGGAAGGGACTCAAGGGGCCTTTCAATTGCAAATAGTGGTGTGAAGGTAGGGGCCCCAAAAATTTCCCTAAGCCAACTTTTCAGAAAGGCTATGGGGTTAGAGCCCTCACTCTTCTCTGGTAGACCTATTAAATGCACATTTTTTCTGCGACTTCTGTTTTCCATCTCATTGAGTTTAGAGACTTGCATAGCCATTTGTTTCTGTAATCCCATGACCTTTCGACGGTGCTTAACCTCCCCTCAAGTGCTGTGGTCCTTTCCACTGTATTACTCAAAACCTGGTTCATTGAAAGTAGTTCATTTTTAATGCTGTTTAACTGATTATCCAGACTGGATATAGAGTCTTTACAAGCATTTACAGCACAGAGTATGTCCCTTAATGTGGGTTCCTCGTCGCCCGCCATCAGGCACCCTGTTGAGTTTGATGCGATTTGTGTCGCCTTACCCACTCCTGATCCCTTATTACTCACGCTCTTACCAGCAACTGGAGTTACAGGATTTGTTGGCTGACTGCAACTTTTTCTATCTTGTATTACCCCCTGGGATTTAGTTTGTGTTGCCAATATTTGATGACTGCCCTTGGTCGGAGACTGTGTTGCGTGAGCAAAGCGTTCAAATTTCGCCGCTGCAGCAGCTGCTGAGACCTGGTTTGATTTTTTTTTTGCTGACCGAGTTTTTTGGGTCCCTTCCTGGTGCGGCATATCATCTGCAGTGCGTTTACTAAGCATGGAATATATGCTGATATATACTGGTAGTAATAAACCATCAGATTTATCTTGCAATGATATATGTCCGTCAGTGCATTAACAGAGACTAATACAGCATATAATTCAACTTCACTGCCAGGGGAGAGGAGAAGAAAATGCAGGCAGAAGGGCACAGGCATGTCCGTCTAATAGTATTACAGCACAAAAAAAATCAAAAAAAAAATAAAGAAAAGGAAATAGGGGAAACCCCAAACTCTCTCCAGTATTTTACCAGGTCCTCTGGTCAGCTTATCATCAGGCCTTTACATGCGTTTGAATAGTGCGCCAGTCCATTTTGTCAATGCTGTTGGAGAGGGAGGGGAGGTGTAGGCAGAAGCGCAGCTCCACAGTAGAGGTCTCCGGGCTATTCAGGCTGCGCTGATATTTCCCCAGAGCCCACCGTCCTCGGCGTTACCTCACGCCACTAACGGTGGTATAGCAAACAGGGGAAGCAGGTAGCCCCGCGATATCACCAGCGGGATTTTGCTTGGCTGAACTCGGCTGTATTCGGGCTTTGGGCGGGCTCAAGGCGGATTTCAAACATCCAGGTCTCCAACATACGCTCCAGTCCCACGCATCCTCTGTCTCGGTCCCGGTCCTGGTCTCCTGCTCCAGCCCCAAGCCACGCTTCAGAAACAAGGGGGGAGGCAGGGGGGAAGACAACCAACAGGTCAGTGCGATACCCCCACAGGTTCAGGTGCGGGTGCTCATCCCACAAGTCTCATATGTCTCGTACGGCAGCACAGCATAGGCAGCAGCAGATAAGAGGAGTTCACACAGCATGTATGCTTGGGATCTCAGACAACGGGGAGGGGGTAGGCGAGATGAGACACCTGGACTTCTCACTCACTCATTCACTCACTCACACCTTTCTCCATCCGGCCACACCCCCTCCAGCTGGGAGAAACTTTACACTTCAAAGTGCAATCCATAAATATGTGTAGCACTTACAAAAAAAGATAATTTTTTTCTGGATTGTAATGGGAACAATGGCTTCATCTCCTCATGGTGTAAAGTATGATTATCCAAGGAAAGTGCATCTGCTGTAAATGTCCCTGATCATATGCAACTGCACATGCAGTATCCCAGCTTGTTTCAAATCTGATTGAAGCAGATACACAGGGGGAGCCTTACCCTTGGACCTTCTAAAGTGCATAAGCATATAATATATAGGCATGTATTATGGTTTGTAAAGAGAACCCCCAGGGGAGAAGACAAAAACACACAATGTTACACCATCTCAGGCAAAAACTTAAATTTCCTTTGTGTTAGGTCAACTCGCTCCTTCGCCTGCTGGCTACCAAACCCCAACTGGAGATGACCAGCAAGTCTAGACAAGGCCCTGCTGGGACATCTCCCTCTAATAAAGTGGCGCATGCAATTAGCTTGCTACCTGACGTAAAACGCCAGTGAAATCGAGCAATCTCCACAGCCAAAGGGGGAAGAACTCCCCCTAGTGGCGTATGGAGGTGCCGCGCTTGCATACCATTGCATGAAATGGATGAATCCAGCCCCGCTGGCAGACAGGAGCGGCACCCTTAGCCGCATTTCTACCACCCCCTCACTCACAAAAGGTGAAGGGGAAAAAACAGGGGGAACCTGAGCCACTGGATATATTTAACGCACCTCCGTGGTCCACACCTGACACCAGAAAACAAAAAGTAAATGAGCAAAATGATAGAAACAGATAAAGTTTTTATTATACATGTTGAATACATTGAAACTCAAGACTAAAATAGTAAATGGCTATTAGCTAAACCTATGGGAGAGTGGGAGAGGACACTGGATCAATAAAGGAAGGATTTATAGGAACATATTTCATTCAACCCAGGAGGTTGGGTAGCATTAAGTCTCTATCCAGAGTATTTCCCTCTGGAGGATCTTTTTGTCCCAATCTCCCCTCTTGGGTCTTTGGGGACCTTTTCCAGGGCTTTAAATGTCACCAGCAAGGTGTCAAAACCGTGGTACAAGCAAGATGTCTACTGATGGGTGTAATCATCTTACCACTCGAGTAATGATATATGTGGTCATTAATTATTTTTCGAAAGGGTCTAATGGTTTTACCCACATAGAACGCTCCACACGCACAGGTCATTAAATAGATGTCCCCTGGTGTGTCGCAGTCTACATGGAAGCGGGGTGTAAAGGCCTGACCATTAGGAAGCACGAACTGTGTGCATTGGTGGATCCAAGGGCACATGTCACATCTGCCACACGAGGCAATGCCCCTGGGATACACATGGATTGTCACTATCCGGTTTATAGGGGCTAGAAGTCACTCTGTCTCGGATTGAATTTGCTCTACAGAAGACTATCTCAGGATAATTTTTAATGTATTTGGAAATATAGGGGTCATTTAGGAGTATGTGCCAATGTCTTCCAACAATATTTCGTAATTCTTGTTGTTGTGTTGAAAAACGAGTAATGAGCCTAACTTGGGGAGGGCCTTTGTAATAATTTCTGGGTTTGTACAACAAGACATTTCTGTCCTGGAGCAATGCTCTATTGTAGGCTTTACGGAGCAGTGACTTACTGTATCCCCTAAGGAGCAGGCGGGACCAGAGTTGGGCCGCTTGCTTCTTAAAGTCTTCCAGTAATTTACAATTACATTTCAAACGCAGATACTGCGCATACGGTATACTGCATATTGGGGTGGGTGAGCACTATTGGCGTGAAGCAGGGTATTGCCTGATGACTTTTTCCGGTGAAGATCAGTGGCCAGGCACTGATCAGGGTCCACAAATATCTCAAGGACCAGAAAAGTGATCTTGTATCGATCGTATGATAAGGTAAATTTCAGATTGAAGCTGTTTATATTAATTAGGTCAACAAATCTATGTAGCTCCTCTGATCAACCTTCCCTAGCAGAAATACTGCGAGCGGTGCACAAGTGCACAGCATAAGTGCACACCCTGCAGAAACACTTTGGAGGCCTGAAGGGAGAACTAGGGTTCACTAGACATGATTTGCAGAAAACAAGGGAGCGCACTACTGCAGCAGAAGGCTGCATCAGTGAGCTGGAAGACTAAATTACTCCACTATTAGGAGACACCCAAATAACATCCAGAATTGCCAGAGCGAACAAACTTAAATCTGACAATATTGAAAATCGTTTGAGATGGAACAACATCCGTATAGTGGGGCTCCCAGAGAAGACGGAGGGGAAGGACCCCACAGATTTTGTTGAACAATGGCTCCTACAGGTGTTTGGGAAAGATGTATTCGCTCCGCTGTACTCCGTGGAACGAGCACACAGAGTACCACCCAGGCCACTTCCACCAGGGCACCCGCCACACACCATGATAGCCAGGCTACTCCACTATAAAGACAAAGAAATTGTCCTCCGCCAGGCAAGGGAAGGGTATAATGTTCAATTTAAAGGGGCCCGCATTTCATTTTATCCTGATTACTTAGCAGAGATACAGAAGCGTAGAGCTAGATTCACTGATGTTAAAAAAAGGCTGCAACGGCTCAATGCCACATACGCCATGCTGACGAAACTCCGGATTACGGCAGGTGGCCAGTCTCACTTTTTTGAAACTGCAGCCGAAGCGTCCTCATGGGTGGATGCTAATGAGCATGTCCTCCGACAAGCGGGAAGAGGTGCAGCAGTGGGGGACTGAACTGACATCCCTTAGATTCGTGATGCATACAGAGAAAATAAAACATGTTTGGCTGGGAAGTCTACTGATACTTCACAAGTGTTGAGAGCAAGTGAATTTACAAAAAAGTTCAGTGACTTTTCAGTCTTAACTAACCCAAGCAGAACTTAGGGTTGAGTTGGTAAAGTTTTTTGTGCACACTTTTACCCAGTTTTTTACTATTCGCCTCTACAACCCCCACCCTTTCCCCTGCAGGTTAGAGGGCTTTCCTTCAACACATTGGGGTTGTACCATGCCCCACACAGCAAAAGGGGCGCATTGATTATTTGTTTTACAGTTTTATTTGTTATCTTTTTGATATGCCATTACCACAGCTTCAGCTCAAGAAAGAACCAGCAAGCACACAGTGATACGAGTGGATCACTCATCCATACCAACGTGAACTACCTTACATATGACTCAGGTACTCTGTTTTTGTCACACTTGGCACAGCAAAACTATGCAAACCCAAAGGTGCCTAGGGTACACAAAATGCCTTATCCTACATTACCCATAATATTGCACATAAATGAGTACTGTTCCTTTCCTCTCATGGAACATTAGGGGAGTTCAGAGTCCCCTTAAGCGTACCATGGTTACCACTATTCTTAATAAATACTCCCCTGCTATTTATGCACTGCAGGAGACTCACCTTGTGCCGGAAATGGTCTCATGCCTGGGCTTCTCCTGGGTAGGCTGGGCATACCATTCCACTCACACCTCTTATTCCAGGGGGGTGAGTGTAATGGCACATCATGCCCTGGATTTTCAAATGTTAGACAAATTGATAGACGATGAGGCGATATGTGAAATCTATCAATTGAAATGTATATTTGCTGCAATATATCTGCCAGTGCCACCCCCTTTTAATTCAGAGGTATTAAGGATATTGTTGACATATCATTTGTGCCACCCCGATGTTCCCCTTATTATTATAGGAGATCTAAACTGTTACATGGATCCAGTTCTGGATAAGGACCCGTGTCCGGTGACTTCCCGCACAAAAGCTCGAACAGCACTGTGGAAATTCACGGAGGAGGTTGGATGGATTGATCCGTGGCGTAGCCACAACCCACTGCAGAAGCAATTCTCCTGCTTTTCCAAAACTCACCTCTCCCTGTCAAGGATTGACCTGTGTTTATGTACACCCCAAACGTCACACCTACTGGAGGACATTAGATACTTGGTGAGGGGGGTAGCAGATCATTTGCCCCTATTGGTCTCCTTGGTTGTCAGGCCTGTCATTGACCTGCTTAGGGCACCATGAAAAATCAACGCATTTTGGCTCAACCTATTCCCCTCCCATGAACGGATAATGGCTGAGATCTCTGGGTTCTGGCGGCGCCACGAGGATCATCCTGATTTGGGGTTGACCTGGGAGACGTTTAAAGCGATTCTCAGGGGAATCTTGATCACCGAGGTCACGGGCATTAAATCTAAAACAAATACTATTAAGGATCAGACTGAATGGATGGTAAGCCGGCTAGAGGCAGAGTTCATTGCAGACCCCTCTGATGCAGCTAGGAGTGGCTGTCTGCACAGGAGGAGGTTGATTGGATCACAGGAGAGGCAGCAGACAGAAAAGGTTTTTTCAATAGACAAGGCTTTTATGAGGTGGGTGAGCAGACAGGCCATTTACTCGCAAAAAAAATTGTGAAGGCCTCCCAGACGTCTCCGTCCATCGGAGCGCTATGCGCCAAGGGAGCAAGACTGGTAAACACCTCTACCCACATAATGAAGGAATTGGTAAGGTTCTACTCTGACTTGTATAGGTCCCAGGTGAATTACTCGACCACTGACTTACAGGAGTATCTGCAGGGAATTGGGCTGCCTGGACTGTCGACTTCTCAGCGTACACTCTTGGACTCCTCAATTAAACTTGAGGAACTACAAGAGGCACTTAGCCTCTTCCAAAATTCAAAGGCCCCTGGGGATGATGGTCTTCCCATGGAAGTCTTCAAACAATATGGGGGACTTATCCTGCCATGTCTGCTAAAGGTCCTTAATTATGCTAGAGAATCCCAGTGCCTGCCTGACTCCATGACTAGAGCTAACATTGTGCTTCTCTTAAAACTGGGTAAAGACCCATTAGACCCGGGCTCATATAGACCGATATATGCAGAGTGATATCAAAATACTGGCGAAGGTCTTGGCCCTAAGACTTAACAGGGCCATCTCCTCCATTATCCACCCTGACCAGTCAGGATTCATGCCCCAAAAATCCACGGCCATTACCCTCTGTAGGCTCTACTTGAACCTTCTGACGCAGTCGGAAAACATAGGGGATAGGGCCTTACTGTCATTATATGCCCACAAGGCATTTGACAGCATAGAATGGGAAAACCTCTGGGCTCTCATGGGCAAATTCAGCTTTGGCAAGGGGTTCCTGTCTTGGGTGAAGCTGCTATACTGCTCACCTCGGGCGGTCATTAGAGAGGCGGGACACATTTCTGAACCATTTACCTTGCATAGGGGCACTCGCCAGGGGTGCCCACTGTCCCCACTCCTGTTCGCCATCGAGCCCATGGCAGCCTTGATTAGAGCAAACTAGGGAGTGCAGGGATTTCAATTTGGTGAGATTCAAAAGAAGATAATGCTATTCGCTGACGACACCATGCTACTTCTGGGGGACACAACTGACTCCCTGAAGGAGGCTATGGCAGTGATTGGAAAGTTTGGGACCTATTCAGGACTTGTCATTAATTGGACCAAATCCTCACTCTTGCTGCTGGATGCAAATCCGGACAGCAGAGGGCGGACGATACACAAGGTACCGTTATTTAGGAATTCAGATCACTTTAGAACCGTGCAATTTTATCTCCCTTAACCTGACCCCACTATTAAATACAATCCATGACAGAGCCAAAATCTTAGGATGTCCCTGGTGGGAAGAGTTAATCTGATAAAAATGATTTTTATGCCCCAACTCTTATATATCCTACACAACAGATCAATGGTGATCCCTCAAAAAATGTTCAGAGTTCCTAATTCCATTTTTAGGGCCTTCATATCGCTGGATAAACCCCCAAGGATAAAATTAGAGCAATTACAAAAATCCAAGTAAGCGGGAGGCCTCGCCCTTCCTAACCCTTGGGTCTATTACTTGGCGGCTCAGGGGCAACATATAGCCTGGGCTATGCCAGAAGTTTCGGGAATGGAGGAAGGAAACTTACAAGTTGATCCTCTTAAGGCCCTAATGTGCTATGTCACTGGCCTCGATAGTGTACCCACAGGTATGGAGGCCCTGGCGTATGCAAAATCTAATAAACAATTTCCCACATACATCCTGATGCAAAAAATATGGAATAAACTTAGACAGTTACTGGAAGTAGAGGGCTTCACTGGGTACAGTCCGATGTGGGCCAATGGCCACTATGAGGAGCTGCGGAGCATGGTGGAAGAGACACGGGGTCACACACATGAGACACATATTTGCTGTGGGCAAACTGATGCCCTTCTTCGAGTTGAGGGAGCAATTTTACCTCCCTCAATTAATGCTCTTCTACTATCTGCAGTTGCAACATGCAGTAAGGGCGCAGGCTGGGGGGGGGCCGTGGACTCTCTCACCAACCCCGATATTTCCGATATATGGCTGAAGTTCAAGTTTAAGGGCTTAATTTCTAGAACTTTATTCTATGATTCTTAATATATACCTAGAGGGATTTCCCCTGGCAGCGTTGAGTAAATGGGAGAGAGATGTGGGAGCATTCGAGGACGAACAATGGGAGGAGGCACTCCAAGCAGTACAACTTTGCTCCTTAAATGTGGCCCAACGGTTATCCCTGCTATACATCGTACTTAGAGTACATGACAGATTGTTCAGGAACGGCAGTAAGACTGGACTCCAACTGCCCCAGGTGTGCGAGAGATCATTGAGACCTAATACATCTGCTCTGGAGGTGCCCCAAATTACACCTATTCTGGACAGGGGTCTTACCCACCTTTAACAGAGTATATCAGACCACCATACCCACAGACCCGAAGCCATGCATACTTGGGATATTAGATGACATTTCTATAGAGGACAATTTTAAACAGGTAAGTGCCCTGTTTCAGGCCCGCAAGCTGATCCTTAGACATTCCCTTGAGCCTCCAATGTTAAAGGAATGGATTGCCCAAATGGGAGACACCATAAGGTTGGAGAAGTATATCTTTCAACATAGAGGTCGATTGGGAAAGTTTGATAAACTATGGGCACCCTGGTTGGATACCCCCAGCCTCTCCCCAGTTGACTTTGTGATGGATAGACTGTTTAGGTAAAAGATGGGAAAGTGAGCGACACACTAAAAGGGTAGAGAACATGAAGCACTTACCGTATATAAATCAGAATGTAATACGGACACACGAATAATCAGGTCTATTAGAAGAACTACCTGAATTGCATAATATGAAATGGTATTGGATGTTAAGAGTAATGTATGAATATACCTCTTGCAAGGATAACTGAACTGTATGACAGATTCTCTGCCTTAAATGTGAGCTGTAATGTTTTTCTATCTGTTTTGTTATCTAATAAACATCTTTGATTAAAAAAAAAGAATCACCATTGAGGTATATGTATATCACTATTATATCTCCTCTTAAAGTGATTGTACACCCTCACATTTATGGTCTAGAGCCCTACGGACGACATGAGTAACGATGACACATAGGGACAACACAAAACTCACCAACATGAAATAGACCTGAAAGTGTGCCTTGGTCTACCGTATGGTACGCCAAAATAAGGGGGCATACCCTAGATAAAGAATGATAAGAGGTAGTTATGGAATAATGTGGAATGAGTATTCAGTCTGGGGTAAGAATACTTAGAAGAGGCTTTTAAAAGGGGAGGGTGGGCGGGTATCACGCACAGGAAACCGACAAAGACCGGCGGCCTTTGGGCTGCTTAAATACCCTCCGGGCTCCTCCCATAACTTCAGGCCGGTACCCGGCCTTCCAATTTATGGTCTAGAGCCCTACGGACGACATGAGTAACGATGACACATAGGGACAACACAAAACTCACCAACATGAAATAGACCTGAAAGTGTGCCTTGGTCTACCGTATGGTACGCCAAAATAAGGGGGCAAAAACCTTCAGGTAGGGGATAATTATTTATTAGAGGTAATGTCACTGAGTGAGTCGAGCAAAGGCCTGAGCCATCTCTAACTGTGGGTTAGGAATGTAGCGAGAGAAGCAGGCCGACTTCCACCGACCCAGTTTCTTGATTACGTGGTCCGGAACCCCCTGTCTTGAGGCCGTCGTGGCCGCCCCGATCCGGAACGAATGCCCGGAGTACTGGCTGGGGTCCAACTGAAGATGGCCGAGAAGGACCCGGACATGTTCCACGAACTGCGAAGAGTTAAGGGCTTTCACCGGAAAAGGTAGCAGTGGACTGGCCCCTGGGCAGTCGGACAGCAGTGCCGTCAGGCGGTCCAACACGGCAACTGGGCACCAGTTGTTGTGAGTCCTGTACAGGTGAATATCTACTCCGGAACCTCGCTGTTGGGTTTTGGATGTCGCCAAGTGAAGGACGTAGTGATCCTGGTGGCGATAGAGATTATTTCTACGCAAGACTGGACCGGCTGGGTGGCTGCGAGTGAACTCGCTGGGCCGCAGAAACCCGTAAAACGCCATGTGTATCGCAGCCTGCAGGACGGTACTGAGGAGGAGACCGAAAGGGGACCTATCCAGGATGTCAGACATCCCCTTGAAGATCTCCCCCGTGATAGGCAGCCGCTTTGAGCTGACTGGCGGCTGGCGTTTCTGAACTCCACGTAGTAGAGCCCTCACGGCGTGGCAGGAGAACACCGAAGGCCTTGCGGGGTCTTGAAGTGACAAATAGTGCTGCACCCCGGCCACGTACTGGCGTATCGTGCTGTGTGACAGTGCTAGGTGTGAATGGCAGTAGGCGATGAACGCCAAGACCTGCTTGAGGCTGGAAGACTCGCGAGGCCGCTGGGGCAGGAACTTGTTAAACGCCCTCCAGGCCGTCTGGTAGGCCCGACGGGTGTTGCGGGCGAGTGAGGCGTTGATGATATCGGTAGCTGAGTGTAGATGTGGGGCTAGTCCAAGGTCAGTTGTGACCAATCCGGGATAGTGGCTGAATGACGGCAGGCTCCTGGCACCTGTTCAAAGAAAGAAATAAAGTTAAAACGGGAGAGTGCGTCCGCTGCTGCGTTGAACTTCCCTGGAATGAAGGAGCAGTACACATTGAACTGATGCTGTAGGGATAGCTGGACCAGTCTGCGGAGGAAGGACATGACGGGCCTGGACTTAGACCTGCCCTTGCTGATGATCTCGGCTGTGGCTTGATTGTCTGTCGAGAAAGCCACCGTCTGTCCAGACCAATGGTGACCCCATAGGTGGGCGGCTGCTACAATAGGGAAGAGCTCAAAGAGGGCTGACGTAGTAGTAAAGCCCGGTGTGGCTAGTGCTTGAGGAGGCCACGGGGCGGCGAACCACAAATGGCCAAAAATGGCGGCGCATCCTGTGGATGCCGCCGCGTCGGTCACCACCTGTGGTGACTGCGTGGACACGACTGGGATAAACAGGGACACACCGTTCCAATCACTAAGAAAGTGCTCCCACATGGCCAGATCTGCCCTGGCTGCAGAATCCAGCCTAATGACCTGGTCTGGGTCCTGCGTGTAGGACAGGAAGACCAGCAACCGGGACACAAAGGAGCGGCCCTGGGGGATGATCCTCACGGCAAAGTTCAGCATCCCGAGGAGAGACTGAAGTTGCTTCTGAGTACATCCCCCCCCCCGGGTGAACTCTCGCAGAACCGTCCTGATACGGTCCAACTTATCTGCTGGAAGGCTGGCCTGCATGGCCAACGTGTCAAGGTCGACGCCTAGGAACGTGATCTTGTGTGCCGGGCCGTCAACCTTGTGCTCCGCTATGGGGACGTTCAGATTGTCGAAAACCGTCCTCAACTTTCCAAGGTCCCCTGGGGGAGCCCCGGGCGGCTCTATCAAAAGGAAGTCATCCAAATAATGGATGACCTCGTGGCACTGTGCCTCATGGAGAAGGATCCACGCCAGGGTCTCGGCGAACTTGTCAAATAGCCAAGGACTACTTTTAGACCCGAAGGTCAATTTGGTCGCGAAATAATATTGCTCCCTCCACTTGATGCCGTGCCAGCACCACAAGGAAGGATGGATGGGCAGCAGCTTGAAGGCGTCGGATATGTCCGCCTTCGAGAGCCACGCACCCACCCCTGCCCTGAGAATGGCCTGGATAGCCATGTCTACCGAAGCGTACTTCAGCGAGAACTCCTCGGAGGGGATGAGCGAGTTGAGACTGGGAACGACGGAAGAATGAGGCGCTGACAGATCATACACCAGACGTTTTTCATTTGAAAACTTTCCCTGCACAAGCCCGATAGGGCTAACCCTCCAGATGCTGAAGGGGGATTTACAGAACGGGCCTATCATGAAGTCCCGATCCAACTCCGTCTGCAAAAGGACATCAATCGCTGGCTCGTCTGTTGCTGCTGAGCGTAAATTCGGACATTCGTGGGTGGAGTGGGGCAGGGTGATGAGCCCGGTATGGAACCCCTCAGTGAAGCCTCGGATGAGGTAGCTGGCGAGTGACGAAGTGGGGTGTGAGGTCAGGTAAACGCCGAGCCAAAGGACATTGACCCGGCTTAGTCATGGTCTCTTCTGTTTGACCTCACACAGGATCCTGGGGTGCGCCCTCTGGCACAGGGTGCAAACGTGCAAGAGCCGGCACTGGCTGAAATTGCAGGAGCCGTAATTAAAATTGTTGCAAATGGCGGCTCCGCCAACCATCCGCACCGGACGTCCCAATTTGTCCATCTTTCGCCCCTGCACCGGGGCCTGCTGAGCCTGGCTCGTGCTGGCAGAGGCCGTGCTAGCTATCGGATGGACAGAGGCTACGTTGGCACACCAGACCGTGGTGTGAGACGCTGACTGACAGACAGCACATAGCGGGGAGCGAAGGCCTGCAAAGTGGCGGCAGAACAATTCCGTGTCCACTACGCTCCAGTCCGTTGGCAAATGGAACTGTGTGAATCTGGCTGCGGCTTTGGCCGAGAAGGACCGATGGTAGTCGTAGAACGCTGAGCCACCGTATTTGTGGCCCAGGTCTACGACCAAATGGAGGTAGAGGTCCAGCTCTTCCCGTCTGCCGGGGGAGGCTGAGCACAGCACGTCTCTAAACATGCCGAAAGCGAGCGTGAATTCGGGCACCGTGAGCTTCCTGTTGAGCCTCGGATCCTTCGCTTTCAACACCACCGAGACATCCCCCCAGGTGTAGGCCTTGTTCTCGGCCAAGTCATGGACCGAGATCAAGAGTGAGGCCAGATTGACGTCTTTGCCCTCTAGAATGTCCTTCCTTACGCTGGGTGGCACCAGGTGGGAAGGGTGAACGGTAGGCGTGGCAAGCTCACTACCTGCGGCCGGTGCACTGATGGCTGGGACCACCGCGTGGTCCGGAACCGTGGCAGCCGGGCTGGCCTCAAGCCGAGACACCCTGTCCTGGACCTCCACGATTGAGGAAGACAGGGAAGACACGAGGGTGTGTAGCTGGGCAACGGCGGCTGAAATCGATTCCAGAGACGCCTGCTGGCTGCTGGGGCTTGCTGCGGCCGGTGGTGGGAAGAGAAGCCTGAACAGCTCCGCCTTCCTGGCCGTGGACGAGAAGGGTATCCCTCTGCGTCTCAGCTCGGCGGACAGCCTGGGAATTGTCCATGCCCTAAGAGACTGGACACTGCCAGCCTCGGAGGCTGACGCCGGAGATAGTGGGGTGGTGAGGTCATCGCTGCCAACTGACGACATGGCGGCTGCCAAGACCTGTAACTTGGTAGACTGGTCACGTGTCTGCAGGCTGGGCCTAAAAGGTGACAAGAAATGAGTTTGGACGTGTCACCTATGATATACGTACCTGCCACAAGAAAGCAGGAGCCCCCCGTGCCCTTGTGTTTTTTTTTTTTTTTTTTTTTTTTTTTTTTTTACCTGCTGGAACCCTGATCAAGTTGGCGCAGGTGGACCTACTGAATCCGACTGACCTAAGAGAGTGTGAGAAAAATACCTATTTAAGAGCCTAAAACTGCTGCCGTCCAGAGCGACGGAACCCAACGCAGATGATAACAACAGGCGATAGTGACTTGAGTCGACTGCCGAGATCGCTGTGGGATCAACTGACAGATGACAACACGAACGACTGACTTGACACGTTGCCATACTGAATGAACTTCCCGTGACAGGGCCCGGCCCGTTCGTACCGTATGGGGGTGACTGTGGGCCGGACTCTGGAGCACGTACAGAATGAGGCCACCATGAAACTAGGCCGACTGCCTAGGTATGCTGAGGCCGAACTGTGACATCCAGCTGCCACCGAGTCTGACTCCAAGCTCCCCCCCTTTTTTTTTTTTTTCTTTTTTTTCCTTTTTTTTTTTTTTTTTTTGAAATGCGGCCGGCCTAGGGCACGCCGGCGCGAATTCGTACAAGCGGGTGACCAATTGACACCGGGCGTGGTAAGGTGACACAGAAATGATATCACATGACAAGGGCAAGAATCCAAGTTTCTTTTTTTTTTTTTTTTTTTTCTTTGCGACTCCGCCCCTGGCGCATGTATTGAAATGAGGCCGAGCCTAGGGCACGCCGACACGAATTTAGTGCGAAGAAGTGACTCCATTCATGCCGGGCGTGGTAGGGTGACAGAAATGAGATACCATGACAGGGGCAAGAATCAGGAATGTACGTAAACCAGTGATGCGATTCTGCCCTTGGCGCATGTATTGAAATGAGGCCATGCCTGGGGCACGCCGACATGAATTCAGTGCGAAGAAGTGACTCTATTCATGCCGGGCGTGGTAGGGTGACAGAAATGAGATACCATGACAGGGGCAAGAATCAGGAATGTACGTAAACCAGTGATGCGATTCCGCCCTTGGCGCATGTATTGAAATGAGGCCGTGCCTAGGGCACGCCGACACGAATTTAGTGCGAAGAGGTGACTATATTCACGCCGGGCGTGGTAAGGTGACAGAAATGAGATACCATGACAGGGGCAAGAATCAGGAATGTACGCAACCAGTGATGCGATTCCGCCCTTGGCGCATGTATTGAAATGAGGCCATGCCTAGGGCACGCCGACACGAATTTAGTGCGAAGAAGTGACTACATTCACACCGGGCGTGGTAAGGTGACAGAAATGAGATACCATGACAGGGGCAAGAATCTGGAATGTACGCAACCAGTGATGCGATTCTGCCCTTGGCGCATGTATAGAAATGAGGCCGTGCCTAGGGCACGCCGACACGAATTAGTGCGGGGAAGTGACTGCATTCATGCCGGGCGTGGTAAAGTGACAGAAATGATATGCCATGACAGGGGCAAGAATCAGGAATGCCCGCAGCCAGTAAAGTGATTCCGCCCTTGGCGCATGTATCGAAATGAGGCCGGGTAGTCGTGCATCTGGATCGCCCCGATCGGAGCATGCGTGGATGCGACCGGACCAGGATCGAAGCGATGGCATGAACGCCCTGATTAACTGATGCGAAATGATTTAGCATGACCGAATGGCCTGGTACGTTAGCCACGTTTGAAATGATGAAATGATTGTCATGCTAATTCGTGAAATGTTTCGACACGGTCGAAGTGATTCGTACAACTAGAATGCCAACAGTGCTTCGGAATATAATAGCGATTCGGCACGCTCGCTAGCGCCACTAATTCGGATAATGGCAGAACATGAACGATACGTGTGAGTGCGAACGGCACCCGTGCGTGAGTTATGTTGAACGATTCGGAGACTGTGTAGCCCGCTCGTGTAAGGGAACCCTAAGTGCCGGATGCGACATCGGTCGGAGTGTCTGTGGCGGGCGGCCCTGAATGTGCGTGCCGTTAGATGGCTCCCGATCGGGTACAACAAACGTGCGAGTAAGTGTTTAGGTTTCGAGACAAGCAGCGCGTGGCTCGTGAGCTACGCAGATCACAGTTTAGTGACATGATAAGCAGTGCATGAGAACGTAAAACATGGGAGCCGAAGCCCTACCTGCGACAGCCGAACCAGACTCTTTGTACGAAACTGCGACTCGACGACACGAGTGCGACACGAAGGGACGACACAACTTACGAACACGGAACACGGGACTGCAACAAGAGAAGACGGATAGACGAAAACGGAGCTCACGAGCCGGCACCAAGAGCGCTTGTCACGAACGAGTCGGTCCTAGATGTCTGACGTATCAGATATCACGCACAGGAAACCGACAAAGACCGGCGGCCTTTGGGCTGCTTAAATACCCTCCGGGCTCCTCCCATAACTTCAGGCCGGTACCCGGCCTTCCAATATATCCAGTTAAGTGAACAGCCTCAGATGATACACAGAGATGAAACAAATCCTCCTACATAGGTTTTACCGGTTTATCTGCGGCCTCCTCTTCTCTACACCCTTTCAAAAGTGCAGATTGTGTTACAAATCTTTCCTCATCTTTCAGCAGCACAGAGGCCAGGGTAGAGTGACTGCAGTTACAATGTGTGAGAGCTGATTGGAGGAAAGGTGCACACCCCCCTCCACACAGCAGAAGGACTGTGGTGTGACTAGACAAGCTTTGTTCTGAGCAATCCCCCTACTGAGACTAATGTATCTCAAAACTTCTCAGAAGTGACTCATGCTAATAACAGAGGAATGAAGCACCAGAGAGAAAGGACAGTTAGAGCTTTGGAGAGAGATAAGTAAACACTGCAGATATATGTGCTTAGTTCAAATTCCATGACATGAGGGTTACCACAACTTTAAGCATCGCTTCTCCAGGGAGAAAACATTTAGTGTTTGGAGTTGTTCCTCATAAGCTAGGTCCTCCAGTCCCCTTTATTAGCTTTGTTGCTCTTCTCTGGACTTTCTCCAGTTCCAGCACATCCTTTGAGTATTAGTGACAAGAACTGGATGGCATACTCAAGATGCAGCTGGACCAGAGTTTTGTAAAGTGGTAGAATTTATAGTTTTATCCTGTGAATAAATTCCCTTTTTAATGCATAATAATATATTGCTTACTCTGCTTGATCCAGCTTGTCATGGCATGCTATTGCTGAGCCTGTGATCTACCAGGTCCCTCCAGATCTTTTTCCATCCTGGAATCCCCCAATGGTTCTCCTCCTAGTGAGTGACTTGCATTCATATTTTGATGAATGCATGTTGATGGGGACAAGGGCCTCTTCCCACAACCCTGGTCCGTGGTTGTGGGGGGCTTATCAGAATCCGGAAGCCCCTTTAACAAGGGGGCACCCAGATCCTGCTCCCCCTCATGTAAATGACTATGGGGTACATAGTACCTGTATCTATTCACCAAAAAAGTGTAAAAAGACAGCACACAGTACAGTATAGAGCTGCACGATTCTGGCTAAAATGAGAATCACAATTTTTTTGCTTAGAAGATAGATCACAATTCTCTCACGATTCTCGCGGAGTAACATCATCTTTCACATTAAAACAAAAAAAAAACTTTACTGTTTGTTTTTTTTTATTTATTGAAGTGTATTTTTTCCCAAAAAATTGCATTTGAAAGACCGCTGGGCAAATACAGTTTGACATAATATATTGCAGCAATTGCCATTTTATTCCCTAGGGTCTCTGCTAAAATGTATGTGTGTGTATATATATATATATATATGTATGTATGTATTTGGGGGTTCCAAGTAATTTTCTAGCAAAACATATTGATTTTAACTTTAGAGTGAAGTGTCAGAAAAAGATTTAGACTTTAAGTGGTTAAACTTCCTGCATTTACACATGGTTGAAAGCTTGGCAGACTGCCCAGATTATTTGTTTACACAAGAAGTTCCATCCCTTTTATCTAAAAAGTAAGGTTAGTTACAATGTGTCAAGTTGGAAAGTTGCTTCAGTTAAGACAGGAGATCCGACTTGGAGGCAACTTCCATTGAAATCAATGGGTACAAGTCGCCTAGAAGTCGGATTGAAGTAGTACAGGAACCTTTTCTGAAGTCAGAGCGACTTCAGTAGTGTGCAGACAGGGACGGCTCTCATTCCCTTACATTGATTGATTTTGTTGCGTGACTTGGGGCGACTTCACTTTTTTTATTTTTTTTATTATATACCCGAAAAGAGCAAAAAAAACCTCTGGCCTCATTGAAGGCTCCCCGCTGACTGCCTGCTCCTCCGTCTGACATTTCTTAAATAGGTAAGGAGCCTAGTCACCCAATGATGTCAGCAGGTGACCCCATCCTCTTGTGACATCATGGACCAAGCATGTGGTTGTTGATGTCACAAGGGGAGGAGTCACCTGCTGATGTCATCGGCTGACTCCGCCTCTTATCAATTGCTGTGCGTTTACGTCAGGAATTGCCTTAACGATAATCATAATGAGTTGTTTTACCAATCGAATTTATTTTTAAAAACACACATCAAACGATATGAATACAGACTAAATAGGGATTATTTATTCACAATAAATAGTTAGATTATGGACGACATAAATAAAACCTTACATAAAATTCTAAATTATTTGTAACACTCGCTAACGGGTTTTGATACAATATGTATATACTGTAACAAAAAGATCAATTTTCACAGTGGACACAATAACCATATATATATATATATAATGAGTAGAACAAGGGGGGGAGTTTTGGGACACGGTAAGGCGCCTCCATCCCTATATTTGGTACAATCAAAAATGAAGTTTGGGACTTTAAATGAAATGGTTGAGAATGCGAGGGTAGGAGTAAGGTATTTTTAATTGATCACAAGTATGTAGCATAATAGAAAAGTAAATTCATATATGTACATGTAGTAGTCACAGGGTGTAGACATGATAATACAGGGGTATAAATAAGTGAACACATGATTCAAGATGAATACATAGTAAAGAATGGAAATAAATAAGACAATGATGTGGTTCCCAAGTCCCACGGATGGCATGCCCGGTATCTCTGTTCATAATCATGTTCATGATCACATTGTAAGGTATAATCATATTAAATAAAAACTTGATAAAATCATCAGGACATAATAAGTATCACTGTAGCATCGATTGTAGCTCGACGCGTTTCGTGGATGCATCTCCACTCATCAGGAGCTGATGCGACAGATTCCTGCGAAATGTATAGATATAGATATAATGAGCCACACTCTATAATGAGTGGTAAAAAAAAAAATATATATATATAGAAAAAACTTGCCAAACGCACTTACCAAGCCTTTCCCAGTTTGAGCGGGCTGTCTCTTCGGCCTGTCTCTTCCTGGGATCCCTGCACACCAGCTGTTTCCATGCTGGGTGTTGTAAAGCATACAGCAACTTGGGTTAGTGTTCCTTGATTTGGGGTTGTGTTTACTTTTATTTGTAGGTTCAATTGACTGCACACACTATGTTTCTCAACCATTTCATTTAAAGTCCCAAACTTCATTTTTGATTGTGATGAGTGGAGATGCATCCACGAAACGCGTCGAGCTACAATCGATGCTACAGTGATACTTATTATGTCCTGATGATTTTATCAAGTTTTTATTTAATATGATTATACCTTACAATGTGATCATGAACATGATTATGAACAGAGATACCGGGCATGCCATCCGTGGGACTTGGGAACCACATCATTGTCTTATTTATTTCCATTCTTTACTATGTATTCATCTTGAATCATGTGTTCACTTATTTATACCCCTGTATTATCATGTCTACACCCTGTGACTACTACATGTACATATATGAATTTACTTTTCTATTATGCTACATACTTGTGATCAATTAAAAATACCTTACTCCTACCCCCGCATTCTCAACCGTTTCATTTAAAGTCCCAAACTTCCTTTTTGATTGTACCATATATATATATATATATATATATATAATTAACTATCAGACAAAATGTCTGTTACTCTGCAGCAAAAGTAACAATAAAACTACATAAAAATGGTATGCTAATATAGCGCCAAACAAAAGATGGTAACATTTAAAAAAACAAAAAATAAAGTTAAAGAAAAATCCACAATGGTTGTTATATCGGGGGGGGGGGGGGGGGGGGGGGGGTAAAAATCTAAGAACATGAACAATCAATAATAAGTATTCTCAATTAATCACTGAATCAGGAAAGATCAATATAACATAATTACCCTTCTAAAATGGCTGCTGGCTTGCAATGATCGTTACCAGATAGGGTTGCCACCTGTACGGGAATGACCCGGACAGTACGGGTTTTGACACTGCTAATGATTTCTGAAGGATTGCGGCTTCACTGCTGAACGCTCTCTCCCTCCCCTTTTAGGTATCGTTAGTAAACCCTGACGGCATCGGCTCACTGCTTTGCACTCTCTTTCTCCACTGACCCCCGTCAATATAGCACTAACGAAGCCTGAATGCACTGCTTCGCTCTGCAGCCGCGCCAGTGCTACTAAGCAAACATCAGCGCCACTACATACAGAGACGCTATGTTGTCTTGTCTCCTCCCTCCGACTCGCACCAGCGTCCCTGCTCAGTGTTCTTCAGCGCTGCCTGCAGAAAGATACAGGTAGAGGCAGAGCTGCCGGCTGCTGCTGATCCTGCCAGAAGGGATGTCTGCAGTAGTTTGTTCTGCAGGGAATGTGAAGAGAGGTCAGTTGGTGGGTTTTGTGAGATAATGAACCTTGTGTGCAGGGACTCGAGAAAGGGGCTTGAGATTGGGGAGGGGACGATGAGAGCAGTGTCTGCAGCATGGTGGCCAGTACTAGTGCTGTGCAGCTAAGTTCAATTGCTCTATGCATGCCACTGCAAAGTGGATTCTGCAGCGCTCCATGAACTAGGGCTCATTCACACCATATACTTTTACACCATCTGCACCTCTCTGATGTACATGTACTACCTGCCACCATACACTCCGCACTCCTCTCTTGTACATACTACCCACCACCATACACTCCGCACTCCTCTCTTGTACCTACTACCCACCGCCATACACTCCGCACTCCTCTCCTGCAAATACTACCCGCCGCCATACTCTCCGCACTCCTCTCTTGTACATACTACCCACCACCATACACTCCGCACTCCTCTCTTGTACCTACTACCCACCGCCATATACTCCGCACTCCTCTCCTGCACATACTACGCACCGTCATACACTCCGCACTCCTCTCTTGTACATACTACCCACGCCATACACTCCGCACTCCTCTCCTGCAAATACTACCCACCACCATACACTCCTCTCCTACACATACTACCCACCGCCATACACTCCGCACTCCTCTCCTACAAATACTACCCACCACCATACACTCCACACTCCTCTCCTACACATACTACCCACAACAGGAACTCAGTTCCCATTAGCAGCTGTGTCCTGCAAGACTTTGAAGTATGCGAGCTGTGTGGCAGGTGCTACACCAGCAGCCGCCGACACAACTTGCAAAAGAAAGTGACGCACACCAGGGGGGACTGACCATTCAGGCATTGCCAGTAGGGGGCCCCATGACAGCTTCCGCTTCGATCCACCTGTCAATCACAGCTAGCTGACAGGTAGATCAGGTCCCTGCTGCTAAGAGATTGTGTTTAGTCAGATCTCTCGTAAAGCGCTCCTCCCTGCCGGCCCCTCCTGATTTTATGTCACCCCCCCCTCCCCCAGTCTCCTGCATACTTGCTCTGTGTGTCCTGCTGAATCCCCCCTCCTCTATCTTCAGTGCCATATGATAAGAGAACCCAGAGGAGGAGCATAGCTATTCTGCTCACAGGACATGCAGGGAGAGAGGCGAGCTGAGGGAGGAACATCAGTTTGGGGTGGTAAGCTGAGTACAATACCTGGCAACGTTTAATGCCAGGAGGGAAGTTTATGTGGAAATATGTGAATGGTTGGAATAGCAGCGAGTGTGTGTTGGAGCCCTGCAGAGTTTGAAGCCCCCCAAGCTAACATACATCTCCTAAGCAGGAACACATCACTATCTCCCTAAGCATTCTGTCCAGATAATGTACAGTTAATTTATGACCTTTCTGTTTAACCCTGTGTTATCCAAACTCTGTTCAATAAAAAGTGTAAACTCACCACATAAACACTCTGGTGTCCTTTTAAAGTCTCACGAGATTCCAGTATCAGGGGCCGTTCTCCAGTGTTAGAAGCGTTTGTAGATCTCTTCACTCCTCCAAGGGTGAAGCGATCTACTCCGCTTCATAAACTGGCACACAGAGGAGAAAGATCTCCTCTGTGAATGCCGGAGAATGAAGCAGTGAAAATATTTCACTGCTTCATAAAAGGACACCTCTATATGCAAAATAAAATTTCCCAATAAAGATCAGAACATGATGTTCACATTTGCATGGAAGCACAATTGAATGAATGCTGATTATTCAGAGAATTACCGTATTTATGTTTACTGAGGATTGTTTTTTTTTTTTATGTACTAACAGTTAAGCTTTATACATACAATACGAAAATTGGATGAAAAATACCACTTTTGAAGCGTTCGTGCATATGAGCGTATCATTTTTTTTTTTTTTTTGGTTGGGTAGAGTGGATCTTGGGTGGGAGTTCCCACACTTTTTTCCCCAGGACTTGACCCCTGCCCACCACCATATACTCCACACTCCTCTCCTGCAAATACTACCCACCACCATATACTCCACACTCCTCTCCTGTACATACTACCCACCGCCATAAACTTTGCACTTACATGCATATATTGTGCTGCGTCATACTGTATTTACATCTGTACATTGTACTGCATTGCTGTACACAATGCCACATTGCACAGTACTCCCTGCACTATATATATACTATATTGAACATTACATACTTCTCACCAAAGTGTTCATTGTCTTAACAGTATCTGGTTAATAAGCAGTCCCTGACTCTTTAAGCTAAGGTTGTCTTTAAAGTAGGCTCAGATAAAATTTTAGCTCTCTGTCTATTTTCAGTGTACGCAAAATCATATGTACTGAACAAGTTTTTTTTAAGGATTGTGCTGAGGTTTATATATGTCTGTGATACACTTACTTGTGGCACAGCAATCTAAGATTATTTTATGGAGACAAGAATGCTTTTGTTTTATTTAACCATGCCCTTCCACTGTTAATACAAGTTGGTCATACCCACTCTTCGCCGCTGCGTGTGCCACATTACTACTCCCCTTGGGGCACCCAAAGCTGTCCCAGATCTTTTACAATCCTATAGTGTATTCTACAAAAAAACTAAAAAATCCTGTGCGCTCCAAGTGTTCAGGTTTGGCTTGGAGAAAAGGTGCCAACCCTATTACCAGAGTCCCCTAAGATGGCTGCTTTTCCCAAAATGGTGTATTGTTAAGGTGGAGCTGCTTCTTGCATCCTTAAAGTATCAGAGTATGAGGCATGATGATGAGGGTATGAAGTATGATGGATGAGGTGTGGGTGTGTGCCCAAGTGTGTGAGCTGAAGTGTGGTGAACTGTCCTAATGGCTTCCTCTCCTGGTCCTATATACCGTTCTGGACAATAAGTTCATAAAAATTATAATAAGCCTAGCTCAGAAATTGGAACCTCTTCTCATTGGTTCATATATCTGCATAATAATTCCACTATTTGATTAAGCATTGCCTCTCTCAGCCACCAAGTGTCATTCTAAGACCAGGGATATATGTGTTCTAAATAACTTGTTGTAGGACTGTCCACTTCCTCATGTAATATTTCTAATTAGGGATGGTCCCGATGTTCGAGTTGAACGTAAGTGCGACACGAACATCGGGTGTTCGCCGAATAGCGAACAATTTGGGGTGTTCGCAGCAAATTCGAAAGCCGCGAAACACCCTTTAAAAGTCTATGGGAGAAATCAAAAGTGCTAATTTTAAAGGCTTATATGCATGGTATTGTCATAAAAAGTGTTTGGGGACCTCAATCCCGCCCCAGGGGACTTGTATCAATGCAAAAAAAGTTTTAAAAACTGCAGTGATTTTAATAATGCTTAAAGTGAAACATTAAAAGTGTAATATTCCTTAAAATTTCGTACCTGGGGGGTGTCTGCCTGTAAAGTGGCGCAGAATGACCCCATTTTGGAAAGTAGACAACCCAAGCTATTTGCTGAGAAGCATGGTGAGTATTTTGCAGCTCGCATTTGTTTTTGAAAATGAAGAAAGAAAAGAAAACATACTTTTTTTCTTTTTTCAATTTTCAAAACTTTGTGACAAAAAGCGAGATCTGAAAAATACTCACCATACCTCTCAGCAAATAGCTTGGGGTGTCTACTTTCCAAAATGGGGTAATTTGGGGGGATTTTGTGCCATCTGGGCATTCTATGGCCTCGGAATTTGTGATAGGCAGTGAGGAGTAAAATCAAAAATTTACACCCTTCGAAATCCTGAAGGCGGTGCTTGGATTTCGGGGTCCCGTACGTGGCTAGGCTCCCAAAAAGTCTCACACATGTGGTATTCCCGTACTCAGGAGAAGCAACAGAATGTATTTTGGGGTGTAATTTCACATATGGCCATGGCATGTTTGAGCAATATATCATTGAGTTACAACTTTGTGCAAAAAAATTTTATTTTTTTTCCCCCGTAACTTGTGTCAAAATATTAAATATTCCATGGACTCGATATGGCTCTCAGCAAATAGCTAGGGGTGTCTACTTTCCAAAATTGGGTAATTTAGGGGGGGTTTGAACTGTCCTGGCATTTTATGCACAACATTTAGAAGATCATGTCACACATCACCTACTCTTCTAACCACTTGAAGACAAAGCCCTTTCTGACACTTTTTTTGTTTACATGAAAAAATATTTTATTTTTGCAAGAAAATTACATTGAACCCCCAAACATTTTATAAAGCAAAGGCCCTACAGATTAAAATGGTGGGTGTTTCATTTTTTTTTTCACACAGTATTTGCGCAGCGATTTTTCAAACGCGTTTTTTTGGGAAACATTTTTTTTTTAAATTTTAATGCACTAAAACACACTATATTGCCCTAATGTTTGATGAAATAAAAAAATATGATCTTAGGCTGAGTACATGGATACCAAACACGACATGCTTTAAAATTGCGCAGAAACGTGCAGTGGCGACAAACTACATACATTATTAAAAGCCTTTAAACGTCTTTACAGGTTACCACTTTAGATTTACGGAGGAGGTCTACTGCTAAAATTACTGCCCTCGATCTGAACTTCGCGGTGATACATCACATGCATGGTGCAATTGCTGTTTACATATGACGCCAGACCGACGCTTGCGTTCGCCTTTGCGCGAGAGCAGGGGGGGACATGGGTGCTTTTTTACATTTTTTTATTATTATTTTTTTTATTTTGCTTTTTTATTTTATTTTTAAACTGTTCCTTTCATTTATATATTTTTTTTTCATTTTTATTGTTATCTCAGGGATATCCCTTATAATAGCAATAGTTAGTGACAGGTACTCTTTTTAAAAAAAAATGGGGTTTATTAGACCCTAGATATCTCCTCTGCCCTCAAAGCATCTGACCACACTAAAGCCCCATACACACGGTCGGACAATCCGCGGACCAGGTCAGTCGGACTTTGTCCGACGTACTTTGTCCGATGTTGGCGTTGCGTACACACGGTCGGACAAAGTTGTCGGAATATCCGGTCCGGAAGAACGTCGTGACGTAAGTCGTCGTCCACGAGATTACAAAAGGGAAGTTCAGCACCACGTCAGGCACCCGTTGGGCTCCTTCTGCTGATCCCGTGTTTATCGAGAGTTAGTGGAAGTTTGGTGACTTCAGATTCGCGCTTCTCAGTTTTCTGACTCAGATCGTTACTGCTCTTCAGTTTGTGCTTGTCGTGCGTATCTGTTTATTAGTGCGTGTAGTCAGTTCGCATTTGTTGGTCATTGCGGCCTATATCTTGATATAGGACGCTTTGATTTGCACTGCTTATTGTCTGCTCGTTGCTGCTATTCACTTCGTTCTTTCAGGCCTTGCTGTTTATCGGTGCTTTCTGTTTGTCCGTTCTGACCAGCCGACCTTTTGTGACCTTCTGAGCGATGTTTCCCGTGCGTACTCGTCGCCGAGTTCGTGCTGTACGCGGAATTGGTGTCGGGCTTTTAGCTTTGACCCAAGACCCGTCCATGAACAGAGTGACGAGGAGTATGTGGACCAAGAATTGGTTGCTTCAGCGTGACCAGTTCTCGCACATGCCTTTGCTTCGTGAGATCCGGGAGAATAATCCTGATGATTTCAGGAACTTTCTCAGGATGACGGACCCCGATTTTCACCGTCTTTTGGCTTTGCTGACCCCCTTTATCAGCCGGCAGGATACCTGCATGAGACAAGCCATTACTCCGGAGCAGAGGCTTGTTGCCACGTTGAGGTACTTGGCGACAGGGAGAAGTCTTCAGGATTTGAAGTTCTCTTCAGGTATCTCTCCCCAGGCCCTGGGAATCATTATTCCAGAGACCTGTTCTGCCATCATTCAGGTCCTGCAGGAGGACTATATTAAGGTAACATTTCTACTTTACTATTCCCTTCTATGTATGCTCTGTTTGCTAATGACTTGTATTTTTGACCTCCTTCCCTAATTACCATGATTGCAATATGTTCTAATATGCTGTGCCCCTTTTCTCCTTCATGCATTTTTCCCTTCACTTACCTCACCAGCATGCTCTTCTGCCCCAATAGACACCTATGGCCTAGTCACTTAAGCAATGTCTTTTGTCTGCTGCATAGTATTGTTTGCCCCAAAACACCCCCTAAAATATGCACAAATGTTTGCTGTGTGGTTTACTTCATGTAGAGCCCCTTTTTTTGTTCTTTTGGTGGGGGGGGGGGGGCAAACTCATTAGGAACCCCCTCCCCCAACTGCTCTGTCAGATGGTACCAATCCTTTATCTGCTGGCTTTCCCAAGGTCCATACACACTATATACCTACCTCTTTATAGTGCGCATCTTTAGGGATGAATTCAGCAAAGCATGTAGTGCAAGGGACTGCCTCCATACATTCCATTTCCTATTTTTTTGTCTTCTTTCCCTCCTATTAGCTTGCTTGGTAATGTAATAATGTCACACTGTGCCTGCCTTTTTTGGGGGGGGGGGGGGGTTGAAATGTTATTTGATCTTTCCTGTGGCCTGCCAATAGTGTTAAGTACAGAGGGTCTGGCCAAACTAGCCCACATTATTGAGCCATTTGCCAATCAATGAAGTGCAGAGGGTTAGCTGTCCACCACCCCCCCCCCCCCAAAACCCCTAGTTATTGCCAATGGCCCATCAGAAGTGGGGGGATTGATGGGGGGGTGAGTAATCTGTGAAGGGGAGCCTCTACTTTTCTGTGCAAATACTTTCCAGCCTCCAATTTTAGACAATGCTCTTGTTCCTAGATGTTGATTGTCTAATCTGCTTGCAATGTTTAGGTGCAAATTGACTAATTTTTTTTTCTTGTTTCACTCCACAGTTCCCTTCCACGCCACAGGAATGGCAGACTGTGGCCTCCCACTTTGCCAGCCGTTGGGACTTTCCTAACTGCGGAGGGGCAATTGATGGGAAACACGTCCGCATCGTCCCACCGCCCAACTCGGGGTCCTACTATTATAATTATAAAGGGTTTAATAGTGTAGTGATGTTGGCGGTGGTGTCGGCAACATACGAGTTTATGTATGTGGACGTGGGGATGAACGGCCGGATAACGGATGGTGGGGCCATTACGCACACGGAGTTCTACTGGCGTCTCCAAAGTGGCAGTCTGTGCTTGCCACCTCCAGAGGAGAATGCCGAAGGACTCCCCTTCGTCTTTGTCGCAGATGAAGCGTTTGCGTTGACTCCCCATGTGATGAGGCCGTTCCCGATGAGGACCCTCACCCCGGACCAGAGGGTCTTCAACTACAGGCTGTCCAGAGCCAGAAGAGTTGTCGAGAACGCTTTTGGCATCCTGGCCAGCCGCTTCCGCCTGTTCCTGACGGCATTTAACTTGGCGGAATACAAACTGAACCACATAGTTCTTGCCTGTTGCATATTGCACAACTTCCTCAAAAGACATAACAGGAACTATGTGGTGCCCGTTGGCCCAGATGTGGAGGGCCCTCCAAATGCCGAACTCACAGCCCTTCGAGTGGCACGTCCAGGCTTGCCCCCTCTAAATGCCCGTGTGGTCCGGGACCAATATATGCAGTACTTTGTGGGTAGGGGGGCCATTGCTCTGCCTGACGATGTGTGAGAGGCATTTTTTAATAAATCTGATATTTTAACCAACCTATGATTTCATGTCATTTCAGTCTTCTTTTTAGCTTATTTTACTTTGACATTTTTTCCCTTTGCCTTCGACAGTGGGAATGCACTTTCTGGGCAAAAGGAGGTAACAGTCTCTTCTTCCCAAAAAGATTATTCTCATGTTGTGTGTTTGCTACCTAATCTTTGGTCTAGAGAAGGTTTGTACTGCATAACTGACACCCAAAATACTCCTTTTCATCACCAGGTCTGACATGTGTGTATTCTCCAAAATGCTGTGCTCCGTGTTTTCGTACAAAGCACTGTGGGTGTCATTTACATAAGTCAAATCCGCTATGCTCTACAAGTGCATTGAAAAAGTTCCCCGGGAAAGAAAATTGGAGTGCAAAGTGGATTTGCCTTTAGTAAATAACACCCATTGCCCCCCATATCCTTTTCATTTTACATACATAATGCATTGTGTTTTTTAAATAAGGAAGCCACACATTTAGAAAAATAAAAGTTTACTAGGAAAACATTCCGCGTTTACAATCTTCACGCCAAAAATGACAACATCTTGGTTATTTACAACATTGTTTACAAACATTCCGCAATTGGTAAAACCAGGCATGGAGCAAAACAGAACCTAGGAACTTGGAAAGTTCAACTTTGTAAAGTGAAGACAAGATCAGACATGACTATATGTTCAAAGTGTGTTTGATCTTGCCTTCATCACATGGGGGGGTCACCCCGAAAAGTGGAAATTTGGAACATGCACACAATTTGGGACTGAAAATGGTCATTAGATGGTAAAACACATGCCTAGAAGCTTCAAAAGTGCCATTTTCCATCATGGGGATGAATGGACGTTTTTTGGGGGTGCAACCCCTTCACCACAACCACTTTCGTAGTTCGTAAAGTGTTTGCACCCCCAAAAAAACGTTGCCATTCATCCACCATGGTGGGAGCTAGCACATGTGGACACAATGTGTGCATGTTCCAAATTTCAGACAGTTTTTAAGTTGCAAATGTGTTCTGAAGCTGGCACAAATGTGTGTTAATTACTTGGTGCGTTTTCATATTTTTCCTAAAATATCAATGATGTTCTTCAATTTTTGTTGAACATCATTGATGTTTTGCTTTATGTCATCTAGATCTCTATTGCAGACCATTATCTCTCCGATGAGTACGTGGGCACTCTCTGTGGTAAAGTGCGATTTTTCTTCCACAACATCCACGTCACCTAAAAACCACAAACAAACAAAAATGGGGTGTTGGAAATGAGGCAGCCATACATGGATTAGCTTACCAGTAGCTGTGTTCTCCCACACTCACCTGTTGTGGTGACAATTTCTCCAAGTTCGATGATCTCTCCTTCCTCCTCCTCCTCCTCCTCTGCTTCTGCTCTTTCCCCTTTTTTGGTAGGTGTTGGTTTGGGGGTTTCCTCAGACGGCCCAAGTTTTCGCTCCCCTATGAGAATGTCCAAAAGGAAGATTTAGCAACACAAGCTATTGAGGGCAGAAATAGGAAATGACAAACATTGCTTGAAAGTGACGGACACTATTTTAGTTTGGCCAGTTACAAATGTCAACTACATGAATGAAGTCACTTTGTAAAAGTGCTAAACTGACTAGCTTTTTGGTAGAAGTTTGTGTGATGGAGACCCCCCTCTAGTATCCACTGGAGCACATGTGTGGAAAAGCATAATAAAAAGGGGGTTTGGGTGTCCCAGCACTAGTGCTCTAGAGTCCAGATGGGTAAACAGCTACTGAGTGACCTCTCCTTTACATTGAATAAATTGGCTTTACATTCTTGATGACATTTCTAGTGAGAACAAACTTCCTTTCCCAAAAAAACACCAAACATCGTATTATAAGTGGCCGAACGATCGAGGTTGCGTACGATCGAATGCACACACACACGACCATGACAGTGGCAGAAAGATCGAGGCTGAGTACGATCGAATGCACAGACGAACCTGAAAGTGGCCATTTTGGAATGTACAACTTGGTAAAAATCAAAACACAATGGAGCAGTATGCAAGCAAGAAATCAAACACAAAACACAACTACTTACTTTTTTGAAGAATTCTCTTGATCTTTCTGTACTGATCGGCCTCCCTCAGTTTCAGGTCTGACCAGCGTTTCCTGAGTTGCTCCTTGGATCGTTGTACCCCAAAATTATTGTACAGCCTTCTCACAACTTTAGACATGATCTTGGCCTTGCGGACATTGGGGTTGAGGTAAGGCCCATACTTCCCATCATAGTCGCTCTTCTTTAATATGTCCACCATCTCCAACATTTCTCCAAATGACATATTGGAGGCCTTGAATTTCAGGTTCCGGGATCGGGACGTTTCTGCCTCCGGACTTTCCTCGTCCTCCTCCTCGTTGGTGGGATATTTGTGGCGCACCTGCTGTGTCCCCGCCATGTGCTCTCCCCACTACGCCGTAAAGAGAAGGGGTGGGGAATAGACGAGAAAGATCGTCAGGGGCGGGCGGAGTTTGAAGCATGCGCAGTGTATATAAAACGTCACACGCCTGTGTCGTAGCCACGATCTGGGAGACGAGGGGAGAGAAAACTCACACGAGACGATCGCTACAAACGAAGGTACAATTTAACGTTGGTACATAACTAGCCTAGACTGATTTGAACTTGAGGCTTCTTTATGGAGAAGATTAGGAGAGTTTAGCCTGACATAATTTATAGGGTTTGGTGTGTTGTTGTGTCTTGCAGAGATTGATATGAAGGGATTCAACGACATGAGTTTTCTCCCCCTCTTCATTGCCAAATACAGGGATTTTCCCATATTGTGGCAGGGTATACACCCACATTACACCAACAAACCAAAGAGGCACGCAGCCCTGGAGGAACTTGTGGAATTTGTCAAGCCAAGGTTCCCCACGGCAACTGTTGATGATATTAGAAAGAAAATTGGCAGCCTGAGGAGTGCGTATATCAGGGAGAGGAAGAAGGTCGTGAAGTCTGAGGAAACTGCAACTTCAGCAGATGAGGTCTATGTCCCCAAGCTCTGGTACTATCAGAGTCTCCATTTTCTGAAGGACCAGGCTGATGTCACGGAGCCAACCTCAACTCCTCCTTCCACGCTTCCTTGCGCACAGCCCACCCCTGATGAGGCTTCCGAGGAGCAACCTGGGCCTTCCAGTCTGGAAGAGGTGGAGGAGCCCAGCTTGTTCCAGGTATAGTAGTTTTGTTACCATTTATGGGAATAATGAATGATGTTCACTTAATTCAGGATCGCCAATTGCTTAGTTCCTAACGTGTTTGACATATCAACAGACAGTGGTGTTGGAGACATTTGGGGCCAGAATCTAAACTGCTGGGCTGAGAATTGTATGGTTTTCTATTTGTAAACATTTTGCACCAGTCACTAGATGAGAATTGTGTGTGTTTGATGAACAAATAACTGAAACTATGTCCCTTTTTCCTACACAGGAAGACCTCAGCCAGGAGGTGGCTGTGGAAGGTGGCAGTCAGGAGGAGGCAGGGGTTAGTGGCAGCCACCAGCTGGGTAGTGGCAGCCAAGAGGGGGCTAGGCCTCGGAGCCTGACTGACACCCAAACCCCTCCCCTCCGCCCTCCGTACAAAAGGGCGAGAAGGGGGGGTTATGCGGCACAGTCAGCGCTCCGGATGATCAGAGAGGCTTCAGACTCCCTACATGCCACACCCGCCGACGAGGAGACCTTTGGCTCGGTGGTTGTCACAAAAATGATGGGTATGGAGGTGGGGCAACGCAACATGTGTGAGGGGCTCATCCTCCATGTCCTAAATAAGGGTAGGGCTGGGGAGATGACCCCACTCACACATGTTTGCCATAGTTACCATGCTCCGCCTCCTCCTCCTCCTCCTCCTCCTTCTGCCACCCCACCAGCACGACAGCCACAGCGTGGAAGGAAGCGTGGAAGGAAGACCTAAGAGTGACGACCTGCAATCAGTCTGGTGTGAGAGAAGATGGAGCCTCTTGTAGTACCAGAGCCTGGGGACCTAGATGGCATCTGCTGCAGTTCCGGATACTTTGGACTTCACGACCAGATTGCACTCCCCTTAATATACGTACTCCTCAGGCCCCCAATTTTCTACGCTTGGACAATGATGGTTGCCGTGGGGGGCCAAGACTTTGCAAATTCCCCAAGTTTCACCATGGCTGCGTTCCTCTTTGGTTTGTTGGTGTGACCTAAATAAAGGTTTTTTTGATTTGAAATAATCATTGACTATTGTGTTTTACTTTGCTACAATGACAGTTTTTCTTTGAGTAGGCTGGTACATTTCACTAATCCTAAAGTAGAATTAACAAGGGGCAACAACAACAAACAACCTCCTAGTAAATTTAAGCAAGAAATACAAATGTAAATAATGTGTTTTTGGTAATTTGAGACACACAACCCCCCTCCAAAAAAAAAAAAAAAAAAACATTCAAATATTTATTCCCCAAAAAAAAAAAAAAAAAAAGACAAATCATGGTAAAAAAATAACAAAGATTCTTTTCCGTTCAGAGTAAAAATAAACATGTAGTGTATAAATGCTGCAAAGTAATAAAGAAGTAAGTTTGTGAGAAGTGCGGGTGAATAGGAGCAGCTAAAACATGTCATTCTTGTTGCATTGTAAAGAAAAAGAGAATGCGCTGCATTAAAGACATTTTAACATTGCAGCGTGACGAATGTGCTGTGTCGATTAGGAAAGGTAGTTTTACCTGACCGAGCGCTTCCGTCACAGAATTTCTTCTGAGCATGCGTAGCACTTTGTCCGTCGGACAAGCGTACACACGCTCGGATTTGGTGTGATCGGACCGGGTTGACGGCAAATCATTCCAGCAGGAGATAAGACTTTGTCCGACGGACAAACCGACGAACACTGTCCGATGGTGCATACACACGGTCTGATTTTTCAACAACCTTGTCCGATCGGACCAAATTGATGAAAAAGTCCGACCGTGTGTATGGGGCTTAAGATTGGTGTGATAAAATGCTTTCCCAATTTCCCAATGGCGCTGTTTATATCCGGCGAAATCTAAGTCATGAAATGCTCGTAGCTTCCAGTTTCTTAGGCCATAGAGATGATTGGAAAAATAGATAATGTTGCGCTAAAGTGCTAATGTGCATGTGGCATATGGATATTGGTCAACCATATAGTGACGAATGGTGTGTTAAGTAAAATGATAAAATTATAATCATTTGTATAAAAAGCATATATACATAACCAAAATCATATAATCATAAAATCGTGAACACATATAAATGAATAAAAATGGTGATAAAGGAAAAAGACTGAATCCCAGGTCATGCGTATGGTCATGCGTATTCGTGTGTACCAGGATAGGGTAAAAACAGAACTTGCATGGCGTAATAACATTTAAAAAGGAACAATTTATTGGTAAAAACAAGGTAAAATGCTCACATTTATGTAGATAGAATATGGCAAGTATTTTCCATATGTAGTAGCGTAGTGCTGATGCTGTGGTCCACCCAAAGCGTTTCGTTCGCTAAGACGTCATCTGGGGTATGGACCATCAGCTCCAGCAGCACGCTTTTATTCAATGTGACCCCAAATTGAATTGTGGTAAAACCGGAAGTGAACGTCACTTCCGGTCCGGCCGATCGTTCCAAATTGCGGCCGTATATGTGATGTTGTTAACCTATTATCATATGCATTAATATGGGGATTAGAAAGTAAGACTTAAAAAGTCGAAAATCAATGTTGTAAATAGTTCTATGGCGTGCAGCTTCCGATTCCAGAAGTCTGCATCGCCGCTGTTATGGAGAAACGACGTCATGACGTCATGCGTCATCTCTGTAGCCAACCACAGTGAGGTAGAGAGCCAAGCCTCGCTGTGGGTATGGGGACGTGATCACATGTGAGGATGACGTTGCGGCACATGCGCCGTTGAGTCAGGAGCGAGTTCCGACTATAACCAAGCCTCGCTGTGGGTCTAATGTGCAGTTATGATGTGGGACGGCGGCCCAGTCTCACACTCATAAGGAACATATAATGTTGACACTCCGGACGAGAACTGGAAGTCGCCATCACTGCTATGTAAAATGCTAAAGAGCCATGTGTGTTTAGAAATACAAAGAATAATGTATAAAAATTATGACATAATTCGACAAATTGCCCGAGAATTACTTCAAATGGGGTCACACTGCCAAATAGTACATAAATATAAAATATATAAAACATGAGACACAGCATGGTAAAAATAAGGTATTTTAAGATATATTAATGTATGGAAGAGACGTATTCTATCTAAAATATAATTTACCTAGATGGTAAGACATCTTAAAATAGTAAAAGTTAATGATTAATTAATAGATGACGTCTTAGCGGACGAAACGCGTCGGGTGGACCACAGCATCAGCACTACGCTACTACATATGGAAAATCCTTGCCATATTCTATCTACATAAATGTGAGCATTTTACCTTGTTTTTACCAATAAATTGTTCCTTTTTAAACGTTATTACGCCATGCGAGTTCTGTTTTTACCCTATCCCAGTACACACGAATACGCATGACCATACGGAGCCTTTGACGCCCACCCCCTGTCCATTGCTATACACCCCGAGGGAAGCCTTGGAAACAGACCGTGGAACCGCGACTTACCAGTCCACCTTTACCAAAGCTTATCACGACTTGCGAGGCATACGCCTTCCCAAGTCTGTGATTTCCGGTAAGCTGCATTCTTACCGGCTTTGATGCCATCGAATCACCACCATCGCACTTAAAAGCACTTTTAGTGCTGCTGGATGATTGCACGAAATTCCCACCCCATAAAGGACCTCACTACCCAAATGGACTTTGTATGCGACATCCAGCATAGGATTTACAAAGCACACAGTCACTTTGTATTGAGTTCATTGTATAATTTTGACTTTCTGCCATTGGATCACTGTACATCCATAATTGGATCACTCACATGCACTTTCAGACTGGGATTCAGTCTTTTTCCTTTATCACCATTTTTATTCATTTATATGTGTTCACGATTTTATGATTATATGATTTTGGTTATGTATATGTGCTTTTAATACAAATGATTATAATTTTATCATTTTACTTAATAACACACCATTCGTCACTGTATGGTTGACCAATATCCATATGCCACATGCACATTAGCACTTTAGCGCAACATTATCTATTTTTCCAATTTTACTTACCGTTAGTCTTCCGGCAAATGTTTGCAGCTTTCTTCATACACTAACTAGCAGCCACAGCGCAGTATTTCCCCCCTTTTCCCATAGAGATGATTGGAGCCATTCTGGTCTCTGATCAGCTCTATGGTCAGCTGGCGGAGCAGGTTCTCTGTTGGGACAGGAGAGCCAGAGAAAACCATGGAAGACGGTGGGAAGGGGGGGGACATTCCCTCCCACTGCTTGTAAAAGCAGTCTAGAGGCTAATTAGCCGCTAGGATTGCTTTTACATGAAAGCAGACCGCTGGCTGAAAAGAATGATACCAAGATGATACCTAAACCCACAGGCATCATTCTGGTATAACCACTCAAAGTCCAGCAACATACCAGTACGTTGCTGGTCCTTGTTGGGCATATATTGTAACCTTTTTTTCATGCAGCCTGTGGGCTGAACGAAAAAAAAAGATTGATCGGGGGGTATGCCCACCATTAGAATACCTCCCTTTATACACCCCCTTCTAATGATGTGCATACATGCATCATTTTGATTTTAACTGTGGGGTGAAATCTCCTCCTACAGCGCTGGGCTTTATGTATCGTTGGAGCAAATGCTGTTGCTGTCAAGATAAATTAATCTGCGCTGCAGCCGAATGGCATACCTGCTAAGCAAATGATGGTGAACAATAAAACAAAGTAACATTACAGTATAACAGTAATGCCTCGTAGACACGGTCGGAAATTCCGACGGAAAATGTCCGATCGGACCATGTTGTCAGAAAATCCGCCCGTGTGTGGTCTCCATTGGACTTTTTCCGGTCGTAATTTCCGATGGAAAAAATTTGAGAGCAGGATCTCAAATTTTACGACAACAAAATCCTATCAGGCTTTTTCCGATCGTGTGTCGAGAATTCCGACGGACAAAGTGCCAAGCATGCTCAGATCAAATTATGAGACCAAAGCTACTAACGTGAACCTAGTCCCGTCTAAATGGACGAACGTTATCACGTTCAGAATGATCGGATTTTCCGATATATTTGTCCCGACCGGGTGTATGCAACACCAGTTTCGGACAAAGTCCGTCAGAAAAAATCTGACGGATTTTGTGGTCGGATTTTCCGACCGTGTGTATGGGGCATAAGACTTACCATACCTGCAAAGCAAATACAAAAAAAACAGTAAAAAATAAAAAAAATTTTAACGCAACCTGTGCCTAAAACATATATATGCCGAAGCATGGGGGCATCCTCCCGCAAAAGTTAGGAACAAATCGCTCCTCCGCCCCTGCTGCCCCCATGCTTCGGCATATATGCTCTTTTTTTTTAACTGTCGTGGTGAAATCTCCTCCAACAGCGCTGGAGTCAGGGCTTTATGTATCGTGGGAGAAAACACTGTTGCTGTCAAGATAAATAAATCCGCACTGCAGCCAAATGGCGTACCTGAAAACAAAAAAATGGTTAACAATAAAACACAATAAAACATTGCAGAATAGAATACAGTAAACAAGAGCAGAACAATAGAGAGAGAGAGAACAATAAAATTACAACTATTTTTTTATATATATATATATATATATATATATATATATATATATATATATATATATATATATATATTTTTTTTTTTTTAACACTTTTATTTGTAACTGTAACGGTTCAGTTCCAGGTTCGGGTCTCTCAAAATGCGATGGCATCTTGGGAGACCCTGTGAATGTGTGCCTAGTCTGTGCAATGCTGTACCCTTACGCTAAAACTCCACCAGTGTATGGTAGCATTCAAAACATTCACCAATGCAAAGACCAGGATTGTCAGGACAGCGGGGACAATAATAACGGGTGTCACACCTATATCCGCGCTTTCTGCAGACACAACATTTTCTTTGGGGGGCTCGTTGGGTAGGGGTACTCGGGAGGACATACGGAAAATGCCTCTCATGCAGCCGGCTTACTGCATTTGGTTGGGGATGGTGAGGTGGAGCACCGTCTGGAAAATTCTAGCTAACAGAGAAGGCACATACCGAGCGTATGAGTCCAATTGGTCTTCATGGAACAACTTCTCCAAAGCCAAACAAGGGCCTGTTTAGGAGCAGACTTTGTTGAGCTATATTTGTTACCTCTCTTTCCTTTTTCTTCACTTTTATTTTATTCTTTTGTTTTGGTGCTTTCAAGAACCATCAAACCGTGTTTATTTACTCATACGTTGTTGTTATAATATCGCTTTATAAAGGAGTGTGGCGGGGGAGGCTCTTCTCTAATGACACAGTATGCTCCCAAAGGGGTGTCTGGGGGGGGAGACCTTCTTCTTGAAACCACTAGATACATCTTGGTTATCTCTAAAGCAGTAAAACCTATAGTGAAACAACAGTATCTTGAACGCAGCTCAGTTTTGTTAATTAATGTAAATTTATAACATATTTCGTTATAATCTGTTCTATTCCTTATTCTGATAAGATTATGAATGGAATTCATATGTAAATCTCTAATAAAAATGATTGAAACAAAGATGTAATTTTGCTCTCGGACTGTTCTAAACACGGGAAACATGCACCACTATACAGGCATACTATAGACACCCCTCTATGTAATATGAAGGTATGAAATTTCAAGGAATATTACACTTTTATTATTATTTATATAATATTTATTTATTATTAAAAGCATCCTTTTTTAAAACTTTTTTTTGCATTGATACATGCCCCCTGGGGCAGGACCCGGGTCCCCAAACACTTTTATACGACAATACAATGCATATAAGCCTTTAAAATTAGCACTTTGGATTTTTTCGTGTTTGTGTCCCATAGACTTTATTTGTGTTTGCGTGTTCGAACTAATTTTTTGCCTGTTTTTTGCATATTCTGGTGCGAACCGAACCAGGGGGTGTTCGGCCCATCCCTATTTCTAATATATACTATATATATAAGGCCAGTATGGTGGCCTGAATTTATGGGAGGAGCCGGGCGGTATTTAACCAGCCCACTCGCCTGTGGTCTTTGTCGGTTTCCTGTGCACGATATCTGTTACGTCAGAGATCTAGGGCCGACTATTTGAGACAAACGTTTGTGAGTTCCTGTTTTTGTGAGTTCCTGTTTTCGTGAGTTCCCATATTCCTTAGTCCCGTCTTCGTGAGTTTGTGTTTTAAGTTCTGTGTTCGTGAGTCCGTGTCCGTGAGTTGTCTTCGTTCGTGATTAGTAGCACTCATTTACCGAGTCGCAGTTTTCAGTACAACGCATTTGGTTCGGCTGTGTAACCAAACACCGTTGTCACCAGGCGTCACAAGACGACTCGTAGTTGCTCGCTTGTGACACACCGGTCGGTGCCACATCAGGCACTCATTTTGCAAAACATTTCAAATCAATTCGAATCGTTACAATCTTTTTGAATCGTTCAAAAACATTTTCGAATCATTTCGAATCGTCCCTAAACATTTCGAATCATTTCAAATCATTTCTATACCATTTCAAAGCATTTCAATCATTTCATTAATTTCTGTCACGTACCTCGCTCCGATTCGAATCCAGTCGCATCTCCGGTGCACTTGTTGGTACAGGTTCAGTCACTGATTATAGTTTTTGTTATGGCATATCATTTCTGTCACATATTACGCTCCGATACGAATACAGTCGCATCTAAAGATGCATCGATTCGCTCCGGTGTGCCCAGTTGCTTCGGTCTCATTTCAGTACATGCTCCAGAGACGGATTCACTAGTCGGTAGTAGCTTTGGTCACTGATTCTAGTCTTTGTCATGGTATATAATTTCTGTCACATATTACGCCCCCCTACGAATCCAGTAGCACCTAGACGATGCACCGATTAGCCTCGGGGTGCCCAGTTGCTCGGCCTCATTTCAGTACATGCTCCAGAGACAGATTCACTTTTCAGTCATGGGTTTGGTTATTTGATTCTTGTCTTTGTCATGGCATATCATTTATGTGTCACCTATAATGTTCCGACACAAATCTAGTCACATCTACGCTTTAATTCGTCTCGGCGTGCCCCAGGAAAAGACTAATTTCAGTACTTGCTCCAGAGTCCGATTCGTGCTCAGTCGCAAACAGTGGCATGGCGATCCGGGCCTCTGTCATGGCAGTTCGACTCATTTCACCTCACGTATCGTGCTCCGATTCAAATCCACGATGTACCGATTCGTCCCGGTGTGCCCCAGCTATTTGGCCTCATTTCACCAATTGCCTCATTTCAGTACATGCTCCAGAGTCCGGTTCGCAGTCAGTCGCAACTGCGGCATGACCGAGCCATGCCTCTGTCATGGCAGATTAATTTCATTCATTTCTTTCATTTCATTTCATTTCAAGTCACTGATGCCTGTTAAGTCACCATTCTAATCATTGTCAGGAAACAGCTAAAACAAACTCTCAATGAGTGTGTCCTCTCGTATTTTCTTCAGGTCAGTCGGATTCAGTAGGTCCACCCTGCACCAGCTTGAACGGTGCTTCCGCAGGTAAAAAAAAAAAGGGGGAGAGAGGAAAAAAGAAAGGCATATACTCTGCTTAGGTATGTATGCTGTTAGGGAGCACAAGCAATACTTAAATTCATGTCACCCCCAATAGGTTCCAGTCAGTCAAGACTCAACCCAGAGGACAAGTCAGCACACCCAGGCATTACAACCACAGAACTATGTCACTGGCCAGCAGTGAAGACCTCACGGCCCATCTGTCCCCCTCTCCGGTCTCCAAGAGTGGCAGTGTACAGTCACTTAGGGGATGGACTATCCTTAAGTTGACCACAGAGCTGAGGCGTAGAGGGGTGCCCTTTCCTGCTACAGCCAGGAAGGCAGAGCTGTTCAGGCTCCTCTTTCCTCCACCTGCCACAGCAGGATCCAGCACCCAGCAGGCTTCCCGGAATTCCATCTCAGCAGCCATATACCAGTTACATACCTTGGTATCATCTCTGACCACATCAGTCTCTGAAGTTCAGAACAGGGTGGCACTTCTGGAGACCCGCCCGGCCGTTGTGGTCCCTGACCCTACCATAGTCCAGGCTGTTACAACTCCTTCTGCAGGTACCACAGGGTGGAGTCCCGTAGTATACCCTTTTCACCTAGTACCAACCAATGTAAGGAATGACATCCTGGAAGGCAAGGACGTCAACCTCGCTTCACTGTTTATCTCCGTGCATGATATGGCGGAGAACAAAGCATACACTTGGGGGGACGTGTCAGTAGTCCTCAAAGCCAAAGACCCCAGGCTTAATAGGAAGCTTTCAGTGCCGGAGTTCACTTTGGCTTTTGGCATGATGAGGGATGTGGTTTGTTCAGCCTCCCCCAGCAGAAGGGAGGAGCTGGATTTGTACCTCCACACTGTTGTAGACCTAGGCTACAAGTATGGTGGCTTCAGGTTCTACGACTACCACCGCTCCTTCTCTGCGAAAGCCGCAGCAAGGTTCCTGCAGTTTCAGACGCTCACAGACTAGAGTGTCATGGACACGGAGTTCTTCTGCCGCTACTTCGCTGGCCTACGATCACCACTGTGCGCAATCTGCCAGTCGGCTACCCACACTGCCGTTTGGTGCGCCAGCGCGACAACTGGTCGCCCATTTGACAACCCCGCTACCTCCAGCACAGTTCAGGGCCAGCAGGCCCCTACACGCGTGCCTCAGATGGACAAACTCGGACGCCCAGTCCGGACCGCAGGGGGGGGGAACCATCTGCAACAATTTTAATTATGGTTTCTGTAAATTCAGCCAGTGCCGCCTACTTCACGTCTGTACCCTATGCCAGAGGGCTCACCCTAGGATCCTGTGTGAAGTCAAACAACTAAAGAAGGCGTGACTAAGCCGGGTCAATGTCTCATGGCTCGGCTTCTATCTCACTGCACACCCCACTCCCTCCCTGGCCGTCTACCTCATTCAAGGCTTCACGGAAGGCTTCCACACTGGTCTCATTTCCCTGCCCCACACCACCCACGAGTGCAGGAACCTACGATCAGCAGCCACTGACGAGCAGGCCATTGACCAGCTCCTACAGATGGAGATAGACCGGGACTTCATGATAGGCCCTTTCACCCAGCCCCCCTTCAACACATGGAGAGTTAGCCCTTTTGGGCTTGTCAAGTTCTCAAATAGGGGTTCAACGGATCGTCGGGTCGCCTTGTTCGGATCGGCACACCCCGCGATCCACGGAGCGCTCCGCGGCCTCGGCCTTAGGAAAGGCCGCGGCTTCGGCCTAGCTCCGGAGCGGCGGCCATCTTGGTACACCCGGCCGCTGTTTACAATGTGATCGCTCCGTCAAATGACAGAGCGATCACTTGTAAACATACCCTGCATATACCCTGCATATACTCTGCATATACCCTGCATATACTCTGCATATACTCTGCATTACCCAGCCAATACTCTGCATTACCCAGCATTACCCAGCCAATACTCTGCGATACTCTGCATTACCCAGCCAATACTCTGCGATACTCTGCATTACCCAGCCAATACTCTGTGATACTCTGCAATACCCTGCCAATACTCTGCAATACCCTGCCAATACTCTGCAACACCCTGCCAATACTCTGCAACACCCTGCCAATACCCTGCCAATACTCTGCAACACCCTGCCAATACTCTGCAATACCCAGCCAATACTCTGCAATACCATGCCAATACTCTGCAACACCATGCCAATACTCTGCAACACCATGCCAATACTCTGCAATACCCTGCCAATACTCTGCGATACCCTGCCAATACTCTGCGATACCCTGCCAATACTCTGCGATACCCTGCCAATACTCGGCGATACCTTGCCAATACTCGGCCATACCCTGATAATATTACAGTGGGGGAGAGGATGTGGATATTACAGTGGGAGAGATGGCGTGGATATTACAGTGGGGGAGATGGCGCGGATATTACAGTGGGGGAGATGGCGTGGATATTACAGTGGGGGAGATGACATGGATATTACAGTGGGGGAGATGACGTGGATATTACAGTGGGGGAGATGACGTGGATATTACAGTGGGGACTATATGGTGGCGGAATTTTCACAGGTTTTTGCAAATTCAATTATTATTTGCTGATCCGAAAAATGATCCGATCCGTGACTCTGATCCGAGGATCGATCCGATCCGTGAGTTTTTTGATCCGTTGCACCCCTATTCTCGTCTTGTGTATGACTTGTCATTTCCTCATTCCTCCCCTGTCCCCAGTCTCAATTCCCTTATCCCCGCTGAAGAGTTTTCCCTCAAGTACGCTTCGGTGGATATGGCGATCCAGGCCATACTTAAAACAGGCACGGGTACCTGGCTCTCCAAAGCCGACATCTTGGATGCCTTTAAATTACTACCCATACACCCGTCCCGTTGGTGCTGGCATGGCATCAAATGGAGGGAGGTGTATTACTTTGCTACCAAACTGACCTTCGGGTCAAAGAGTAGCCCCTGGCTATTCAGCACATTCGCCCAAACACTCACATGGATCCTCTTACACAAAGCACAGTGTCAAGAGGTCATCCACTATCTGGACGACTTTCTACTGATAGAGCCGCCCGGCTCAACTCCAGGGGACCTCAACAAACTAAGGGTGGTCTTCAGTAACCTCAATGTTCCCATCGCGGAACACAAGGTCGACGGCCCGGTGCAAACAATCACGTTCCTTGGTGTCAATCTGGACATCTGCACCATGCAGGCCAGCCTCCCCCCAGACAAACTGACCCGCATTAGGGCGGTCCTCCAGGAGTTCACCCACACCAGAGGATGCACCCAAAAACAGCCACAGTCCCTGCTTGGGATGATCAATTTCCCTATGCGTATTATCCCACAGGGTCGTTCCTTTGTGTCCCGCCTATTAGTGTACCTTTCCCACACGCAACACCCTGATCAAGTCCTCTTGACACCGCAGCTATAGCGGACCTTGCCATGTGGGAGGAGTTCCTGTCCACCTGGAACGGTATATCACTTTTCATTCCCACTGTGTCTTTCCTGTCACCCCAGGTAGTGACAGACGCAGCGGCATCCACGGGCTTTGCAGCAATTTTTGTCCATCTATGATGGCAGCACCCTGGCCGCCACAGATACTAGCAATACCTGGCTTCACCAGCACATCTGCCCTCTTCGAACTTTACCCTATAGTAGCAGCTGCGCAGCTTTGGGGCCATAGCTGGACCGGGCAGACCGTGGCCTTCACTACGGATAACCTTGCTACCGCAGAGATCATAAACAAAGGTAGGTCCAAGTCCTTGGCAGTCATGTCCTTCCTACGTAGGCTGATACAATTATCACTACAACATCAGTTCAATGTTTATTGTTCATTCATCCCAGGCAAGCGCAATCTGGCAGCGGATGCGCTTTTACGTTTTAATTATACCTCATTTTTCGAACAGATGCCCGGAGCCAGTCCCGAGTTGGCTACTATTCCGGTCTGGTCTCAGTTGACCCTGGATTAGCTCAACATCTACAGACAGCAACTCGGCTTATCAATTCATCACTCTCCTGCAACACACTTAAGACCTATCAGACAGCCTGGAGGGCCTTCAACAAGTTCTTGACTCCTCACCCCAAGGAAACGTCTAGCATCAAACAGGTACTATCCTTCATCTATCACTGTCATACTCAGCTGTCTCTATCCCACAACACCATTCGGCTATACTTAGCCGGTGTCCAACATTTCTTGCCCTTACGGGACCCCACAAAACCCTCCTTATTTACGTTTCATGCAGTACGAGCCATTCTCCGTGATATTCAAAAGCTCCAACCAGTGGTCTGCGCCAAACGCCTACTAAGAAACAGGAGATATCTTTAGAAACATGTCAAACCTCCTAGCCACATCTCCATTTGGTCTCCTCCCTAGCGTGGTCTTACGATGCATCTGGCCTTCTACGGCTTCTTACGACCCGGAGAATTCACTTGTAGCCACTCTTCAGGCCGAGTCCTACGCAAACGTCACTTGGTCCGCTACAAAGACCACTTCATTCTACACCTAGCAGTTTAAAAAACCCAGCAAGTAGGCTCAGGAACTGATATCCACCTCTATAGAACCCATAACAACTGGTGTCCAGTTGCCACACTGAATCAGTTGTTACTACTATTGCCTGAGCAACCGGAATCTAGTCCCCTTCTACCCTTTCCTGTCAAACCTCTAAACACCTGCCAATTCATGAAGCACATAAGGATACTTCTCGGCAACCTTCATCTAAACCCTAGCCAGTACTCTGGACATTTGTTTCGTATCGGGGCAGCCTCAACAGCATCCCGTCAAGGAATCCTGGACCATGTGATCAAGAAACTAGGCAGGTGGAAGTCTGCCTGCTTCGCCCGCTATTTTCCCAATCCACAAGTAGAAATGGCCCAGGCCTTTGCCAAACTCACCCAATGACTTAACTCAGATCAATAAAGAGCTATTCCCTACCTGAATGTTTTTGCCCCCTTATTTTGGTATACCGTACGTTAGGCCAAGGCACACTTTCAGGTCCATTTCATGTGGTAAGTTTTGTGTTAACCCTGTATGTCATCCATATCCGTATTGGCCATAGGGCTCTAAACCATAAATAAGAAGGCCAGTATGGTGGCCTGAATTTATGGGAGGAGCCCGGGGGGTATTTAACCAGCCCACTCGCCTGTGGTCTTTGTCGGTTTCCTGTGCGCGATACCCACCCTCCCATCCCCTTTTTAGGGCATTTCTCAATTATTCATACTCCTCACTGAGTACTCATTTCATCTCATTTCATATTTACTTAATTTCATTCCTTATTTCTTGTCTAGGGTATGCCCCCTTATTTTGGTATACCGTACGTTAGGCCAAGGCACACTTTCAGGTCCATTTTATGTGGTAAGTTTTGTGTTAACCCTGTATGTCATCCATATCCGATCGGCCATAGGGCTCTAAACCATTTATATTGATTAGGAATAGATGTGTTGATTATATATATATATATATATATATATATATATATATATATATATATATAATATATAAATATATTTTTTTTATTTATCTATACATTTAGGTAGAAGAAGAAAACTATATGGATATACAGTGCAACCTCAGATTGCGAGTAATGCGGTGAAAGGGCGTTTCGCAATACGAGCACTGTATTTTTAAAAATCGTAACTCGGTTTGTGATGTGCAGTACCGCATTTGGCCTGAGGTGGGGGGCGCCTGAGCCGAACATCGCCGATCAGCGCCATTCGGAAATGCACGGAAAGGCCCGAGGACTACTCTGCTGACCTTGGCAAATCTCGGGAACAAAGTCTTTCCGAAGTTTGCTGACGTCAGTCGAGGTGTCCTCGGGCCTTTTTCAGACGTTTCGGAGGCTCTCTGGTGCCCCCCCCCCTGGCTCTGGTCGCATGCGATATTGCATGCCATTGAAGTCAATGCAGAACAAATTATTTTAATTTCCATTGACTTCAATGGGGAAACTCGCTTTGATATGCGAGTACTTTGGATTCCGAGCATTCTCCTGGAACGGATTATGCTCGTAATCCGAGGTTCCACTGTACAGTATAATTAAGAACACAATAATTTGTATATTTAGACTATATGTATGTGTGTGTGTATATATATATATATATATATATATATATATATATATATATATATATATATATATATATAATGTATGGGATATGACTATTCAGATCAATACACATTATGTACTAGATGATTATTATGCCAGCAGACAATACAATCATGACTTAAATCTATTTCATGGGATATAATACATGAGGTATAGTCTTTTATTCATACACTTTTAGATATTTGCGGATATGGTGCGATTCTCAGTAGAATATCATCCTAAACACCTAAACAAAGATTACATCATTTCATTTTAGCATATTATGGACCATGGAGGTTGCACATCTTTATATGTCACTATTCCCAGATATTTAAAAAAAAGTCTGAGCTGTATTTCTAAATGAAAAATTTGAGGTGGTAATCTAGGTGTTTACTAGCTTTGTTTGTTTACCAATGTATCTTAAAGAGGTGGTCCACCTGATTTTTTTTTTTTTATAAAAGTCAGCAGCTACAAATACTGCAGCTGCTGACTTTTAATAAACACTTACCTGTTCCAGGTTCCAGCAATGTTGGCAGAAGATCGCTCGTCTCTCGGCTGCCCCGCCGCCATCCTCTGTCAGGGAATCAGGAAGTGAAGCTTGCGGCTTCACTGCCCGGTTCCCTACTGCGCATGCGCGAGTCGCGCTGCGCGTCTTTATTGGTCCCCGTTGTGTCCTGGGAACTGACACAACGGGAACCCTCGGATATGGACGGGCATCCTCGGATAGGGGCAGGGCAGCTAGTCCCGGAAGTGGGTGCAGATACCTGTATTATACAGGTATCTGCACCCCCCTCCCCCCTGAAAGGTGCCAAATTGTGGCACCGGAGGGGGGGAGGAATCCGATAAGCGGAAGTTCCACTTTAGGGTGGAGCTCCGCTTTAAGGAAACATTCGCAAACTTATCTTTCATCAAGTTGGGCCTGAGGCCAGACTTATTCCAGAATCTTCACTGACAGGCCTGGATACTGTCCGTACAGGTTTGGCACCCGAAACCGCCAGTCAAGTGCGGGACAGATATGTAAATTATTTTATGGGTGGGGGGCCATTGCAATGCCAGAAAATCTTTAACATTTATATTAATAAAATAATTTTTTTAATGATAAAATCTAAAATCTTGAGTTTGATTTCTTGTTTGCTTTTCTTTTTGGCTGTCTCCTAGGTTCTCCTAGTGCACTTGTAGTGCCAAGTGGATTTCCCTTTAGTAAATAATCCCCATTGTCACTGTAAACACAAAATTAATTACAAAACTGGTATTGAAAGAAGAAGCCACACATTGTTGTCTTTTAAAATGTTTACTCTGTGCACATTCACACATGTGCATTTTTTAAAACCGGATTCAACGTTATTTTTGATTTTTCACAAATGTTTTGGGGGTTTCATATTTATTTATTCTTATTTTTTTGTTTTCACAATATTTTTTTTTTTTGGGGGGGGGGGGGGGGGGTTCAGCATTATATATATATATATATTATTTTATTTTATTTTTTTTATTTTTTTTTGAAACAGGCATGTTTTAAAAAATAACATACACAACTCTGGAACTTACATAGTTCAACGTCTAAAACTTGAGGTTGATGTCACCCCTGTAAAAGCCAAATTTTGAAGATGCACACAAATTGGGAGTCCAAATGGGTAATGTCAACATGTGCTATCTCCCATCATGGGGAATCAATGGACGTGTTTTGTGGGTGCAATCCCCTCCTCTCACCTACTAGCGTTATGAGGAAGGGGTTGCACCCACAAAACGCATATATTGAGATCCCCTGATGGTAGATAGCACATGTTGACACACCGTGTGCATCAAAATTTGGCTTTTAAAATTTTTAAAACATAAAAAAAACTTAAGGTTGTCATCTAAAAAGGAAATAAAGAACATGATCGATTGCATTTTAGGGAAAAAGGGATTAGATTCTCCCCAAAACATCGATCATGTTCTTAATTTCCTGCTGCATGATGTCCAGCTGATTGAGCATTGCATCAATCTCCCCATTCCAGGCCATGATCTGCCCAATTAGTCTTTGGGCACTTTCGCTGGTAAGTGAGTCCGTCGCTTCCCCTTCCACAACCAGAACATCACCTAAAATTGATGAAAAAATATATGCAGGCATACATAGATTACCTGAAGCTGGGGTGTCAGACACTCACCTGGTGGGTTGCACATCTCACCTACTTCCTCCACTTCCCCTTCCTCCAGATCCTTGGGGGGGCTCGGGCTAACTACCCAAACAGGCTGGTGAGGTCGGGGGGCCCTGGGATCCTCTGACTGTTGTCTGGGTCTTTTCTCCCCTATGAGAATGAAACAAAAGGTATACTTAGCACCCAGATATTTGAGACCAGAAATAGGAATATGAAACATTGCTTTGAAGTGGTGTACAATTGTCTGTTTTGGAAAAGATCCAAGTTGAAGACATGATTTAATTTCCCTTTTAACCAAACTGCAATACTTCCCTTTTTTGGCCAAGTTTCACAGATGAAGACACCCCAAGTATCCCCTGGAGCACCTGTGTGGGTTACCCTAAAAAAATGTTCTCTGGTGTCCCACGCTAGTGCTCCTGAGTCCAGATGTGTAAACAGCTGCTGTGTCCTCTCCTTACATTACACTGAATCAATTCATTCTAGTTTCAAAGACATTTATACAACAATATCCTAAACTTCTTTTAATAAGACAAATTATCAAGACCAAAATGTAGTTATAACCCTGTATCAGCTTAATACATCGTATTTATTGACAAAAGAACGATATTTACATACATCATATTTATTGGAAAACAAATGATATTTACGAACAATGTTTATGATCGATTACCGAAATATGTGCCCACAAACATGAAAGTAGCCACTACAAACTGTACAACATTAAAGAAAAGCACATGGAGCAGCATGCAAGTTAACTATCATAAGAACACATGACAAGTACTTACTTTTTTTAAGCACCTTCTTGATTCTTCAATACTGATCCGGCTCCCTCATTTTAAGGTCGGACCAGCGCTTTCTCAATTGGTCTTTAGACTGTTGTACCCCAAATTGCTGCTCCAGAGTGGTCACAACTGAGGACATTATTTGGTCCTTCCGCAAATTGGGTCCTCCCTCCTCAAGATGTCCACTATCTCCACTATTTCCTCAAAGGCCATGTTGGTGGCCTTCAATCTCCTCCTGGATCTGGAAGTTTGGAGCTCAGGGCTTTCCTCCGCACTAGTTGCAGACTAGGTCTCTGCCATTTTTCAATATATACTCCCACTGCGCACCGAAGAGAGAAGAGATGGGGAATATTCGTCATAAAGAACATCAGGAGTGGAGCGAGGCGGGCGACGCAGGTGGAGATTGACACATGCAAAGTGTATATAAAGCTAGTACGCTGTCGTAAGTATGTCCAAAACGGAAGTAGCAAATGTCCAAAAACGAACTTAAGATTTGAACTTGGCCCATCACAGTGGCCTATACTGCTTCAAGATTGAGGCCTATATTGGGATGAGATAATGAGAGTTTGGACTGACATTGGTGTTTTTTCTTATCTGTGTGTGTGTGTGCCCTATATTGGGATAAGATAATAATGAGAGTTTGGACTGACATTAGTGTTTTTGTCTTGTGTATTGTCTTTCAGAAAAAATGAATCCATTTAAAGAGCAGGATTTTTTGAGCAATTTTATTGACAAATATAGAGAGATGCGAAATCTGTGGGAGGTCAGGCACAGTCTGTATTATAACAAGCAAGCAAGGAAGGCAACACTGGAGACACTTCTGGAGTTTGTCAAGACTCGGGTCCCCCAGGCAAACATTAAGTTTGTGAAAAATAAAATTGGGATCTTGAGGAATATGTACAGTCGGGAGCACAATACGATCCAGAATTCCCTCAGATCGGGAGCAGCAGCAGATGATGTTTATGTCCCCAAGCTGTGGTACTTCCACAAACTGCGTTTTCTTGACGACCAGACTGAAGCGAGGGAATCGCTTTCAACCCTTCCCTCCACCCTTCCCTCCACCTCAGCAGAGGCTTCCCAGTAACAAACGGGCCCTCTCATCCTTGAGGAAGTGGATGTGCCCAGCTGGAGCCAGCTATATTCGTTTTTAGAAATATTGATTGTCCTAATATTAATGATGTTAACTAAAATGTTATAATTGCTTACAAATCAATGATTTTATCCCAAGAATTATGTATACATATCACTAGACAGTAGTGGCCAAAAATGTTGGTGACCAGCTTGAAAAATGCTGGGGTCGGAATGATGGCCTTTGCTATTTATTAACATTCAAGTTGCAAGTCATGAGCTGAAAATTGTGTGTGATCGATGAAGCAAAAACTACAACTATGTCAATTTTTTTATACACAGGATGAGCTTAGCCAGGAGGAGGCCATGCCCAGTGGCAGCCAGGAGGAGGCCGTGATCAGTGGCAGGAGGAGGCTGTGCCCAGTGGCAGTCAGGAGGTGGCTGGGCCCAGTAGGAGCCTCACACAATCACAGGGGCCTCCCCTCCGCCTTCCCACCAAAAGGCCCAGGAAGGTGACAAGGACAGAGGAGGCATCACTTGCCCTCATTCGGGAAGCCAGCGGGTTCCTGAGTAACCCCCTTAAACGCTGAAGAGGCCTATGGTTGCTATTTTGCCACCAAGTTGGTGGAATTGGAGAAGGGCCAATGCCTCCTCTTTGAGGGGATTTTTGCTGAGGCCCTTCAGAAGGGGTTGAGGGGCCAGCTCACTGAAAACAGCCATATCTATGATCAAGCCCCTACTCCTCCTCCTCCTCCTCCTGACACAAGTCCACCACCAGAGGCACAGCCTCCAAGGAAGGCTGCAGAGAAGAGTGGAGGTAAGACTGCAGGGCAGGGTAGAGCGAAGGCTGCAGCGAAGAGAAGAAAGTGATGGCCTGGCTTCAGTCTGGTCTGACAGAAGACACAGGCTGTTGTAGTACCACAGCCTGGGGACATATATGTCATCTGCTGCTGTTCCTGATCTCTGGGAGTACTGGACCAGATTGTGCTCCCTATTATATGGACTCCTCAAGATCACAATTTTGTTTTCTACTGACTTGATGTGTGCCCTGGGGACAAAAAGGCTTCACAAATTCCAAAAGTGTCTCCAGTGTTGCCTTCCTCTTTATTTTGTTAACCAGAATAAATGGATATTTTAATTTTCACTAAATACTTTCCTATGTGTTTTTATTAAAAAAGGACAGTTTGTTTGTGAGTAGGCAGGTACATTTCAAAAAGACTATTATTATAGGGGTTATTTACAAAAGGCTAATTCATTTTGCACTACAAGTGCAAACTACAAGTGCAAAGTGCACTTAAAATTGCACTGCAAGTGCACTTGAAAGTGCAGTCGCTGTAAATCTGAGGGGTAGATCTGAAATGAGGGGAAGCTCTGCTGATTTTATCATCCAATCATGTGCAAGCTAAAATGCTGTTTTTTATTTTCCTTGCATGTCCCCTTTGGATCCACAGCGACTGCACTTCCAAATGCTCTTTCAGTGCAATTTCAAGTGCACTTTGCACTTGTAGTTTGCACTTGTAGTGCAAAATGAATTTGCCTTTTGTAAATAACCCCCTATGTCAAATTAACAAGGGACACCAACACTAATGGCACTAACGCCGTTAAAGTAAACTGCATTACGTAACGCCGTTACTTTAGAAGGTAATGAGTAATCTAACTGATTACTCTTCCCCTTGCGGTAACGCCGTTCCCATTACTGGGGCGGCGTTACCGCAATTACCCGCCGCGATCGGAGCCGTCTGCGGCCTCGGCCTTAGGAAAGGCCGCGGCTTCGGCCTAGCTCCGGAGCGGCGGCCATCTTGGTGCACCCGATGGCCGCAGCTCAGGCCTAGCTCCGGAGCGGCGGCCATCTTGGTGCACCCGTCGGCCATTTACAATGTGATTGCTCCGTCAAATGATGGAGCGATCACTTTGTAAACAAACCGGCATCAAGATGACGCTGGTCTCCCCTCTGTGTACAGATCTGTACAGTGGAGGGGAGAGATTGGATGGCAGCAGCCATCCCTCCATACCCTGCCAATACTCTGCAACACCCTGCCAATACTGTGCAATACTCTGCAACACCCTGCCAATACTGTGCAATACTCTGCAACACCCTGCCAATACTGTGCAATACTCTGTAACACCCTGCCAATACTGTGCAATACTCTGCAACACCCTGCAACACCCTGCCAATACTGTGCAATACTCTGCAACACCCTGCCAATACTGTGCAATACTCTGCAACACCATGCCAATACTCTGCCATACTCTGCAACACCCCGCCATACCCCGCAATACTCTGCAACACCCCGCCATACTCTGCAACACCCCGCCATACTCTGCAACACCCCGCCATACCCCACCATACTCTGCAACACCCCGCCATACTCTGCAACACCCCGCCACACCCCGCAATACTCTGCAATACACGGTAATACCCAGCCATACTCTGCGATACCCAGCCATACTCAGCCATACCCAGCCGTACCCAGCTATACTCAGACAATATTACAGTTGGGGAGATGACGTGGATATTACAGTGGGGGAGATGACGTGGATATTACAGTGGGGGCTTTATGGTGGTGGAATTTTCAAAGGTTTTTGCAAATTCAATTATTATTTGCTGATCCGAAAAAAATTATCCGATCCGTGACTCTGCAACGATCCGATCCGTGAGTTTGGGGGGGACAGATGTACAGAGGGGGAACAGATATATGTGTGTGGGGGGGGGGACAGACGTGTAGTGGGGTACAGAGGGGGAACAGATGTATGTGTGTGTGGGGGGGGGGGGACAGATGTGTAGAGGGGTACAGAGGGGGAAACAGATATATGTGTTGGGGGTGAACAAACGTGCAGGGGGGTACAGAGGGGAAATAGACGTGCAGGGGGAACGCGCCCCTTGCTTACAGTAATACTAGACCTGCCCCTAAGAATATTAAAAAAATAAGTCAGTTACTTTGCTGAGTAACTAATTACTTTTCCAATGTAGTAACTGAGTTACTAACTCAATTACTTTTTTGGGAGAAGTAATTTGTAACTTAACTAATTACTTTTTTTAAGTAAGATGACCAACACTGGACACCAACCTCCTTAAAGTGGAAGTAAACCCCCCTATCATTTTCAGCCAAGGAAGCTGCCATCTTTGCCTCTGTTTAATCTTCAACTGCCACGGTGCTGCACATGTGATCCATTATGACACCAGCCATTGGACGGTTTGACTGTTTGGTTGAGAGCACAGCCAATGTGCAGTTAGCATTCCCGGCATGCCTTTTTTTTTTAAACTGTTAAATCGATGGGTTTACTTCCACTTTAAGGTTCAGAAAAAATACAAGATAATAATGTTATTGTGGTAACTTGAAACTCAAAAAAATCGAATTATATGAAGATCACTAGAATTTTTTTTTTTTTTTAATAATTGTAAAATAAATATTGATGAAATATAAAATTATAAAAGATGAGTATAAAAAATAATTGGAAACATTATTTATGGAGATCGGGCTTTTAAAAACCTAGAATATTAGTCATGAGATGAGGATAAATAATGAAGAAAGAAGTTTGTGAGAACAACTTGATTCTTCTAGCATTCTAAAGAAGAAAAGAATGCGCTGTATTAGAAGATCACAGAATTAGCAGCGTGAGGAATGTTCTAGCTTCAATATGAACGCTAGTTTTACCACACCCGATAGAAATTTGAGTCCTTCGGTCAGATTTGAAACATGTTTTATTTTTAGGTCCGTTTGAGTTTTGGAAAAAAAAAGTCTGCTGGAGCTCATACACCATCGTAATATCCGACGGATTGATTCCGTCTGACCTTTTCTGACGGAAAGTCCGGTCGTGTGTACTTACCATACCTGCAAAGCAAATATAATACAAAACATAGTAAAACTAAAACATTGCAATCTGTGCCTAAAAAAATATATATGCCGAAGCATGGGGGCAATCCGCCCCTAACGTTAGAAGCAATATGCCCCTAATGTTAGGAGCAAATCACTCCTCCACCCCTGCCCCCATGCTTCGGCATATGTGCTCTTTTTTTTAACTGTGGTGGTGAAATCACCTCCGACAGCGCTGGAGTCATGGCTTTATGTATTGTGGGAGCAAACGCTGTTGCTGTCAAGATAAATAAACCTGTGCTGCAGCTGAATGGCGTACCTGCTAATCAAATGATGGTTAACAATAAAACAAACATTACAGTATAAAATACCATACCTGCAAAGCAAATACAATAAAACATAGTAAAAATAAAACAGAGAAAGAACGATAGATATAGAACAATAGTGAGCGGACAGTAGAGAGCGAACATAAGAGAGAGAATAGAGAGAGAGAGAGAGAAGAAAAATACAATCACAACTATTTTTGGCTTTTTTTTTTTTTTTTGTGTGTTTTTTTTCACTTTTATAAAAACTGTAAAAAAAACTGTAAACTGAACGTTGAAGATTAGGGTCTCTCAAAATGTGATGGCCATCACATCTTTCGAGACCCTGTGTACGTGTGCCTAGGACTGTGTGGTGCTGTACCCTATGCTAATACTCAACTAGTGTGTGGTAGCGTTCAAAACCGTCACCAATGCAAAGACCAGGTTGGTCAGGATAAGAGGGACAATAAAAGCGGGTGTCACACCTATATCTGCGCTTTCTACAGACACAACATCTTCTTTGGGGGTTTCTTTGGGTAGGGGTACCAGAGAGGACATGCGGAAAATGCCTCTCATGCAGCCGGCTTACTTCATTTGTGTTGGGAAGTTGGGCCACCGCACCATTTGGAAACAGAAGGGCTGTGATGATCTCTTCCTGGAATTTAAGGAAGGATCCAGTTCGTCCTGAAGCTTTGTATAGCACAAAAGCATTCAGCAGAGCCAATTGAAATAAATATACAGACACTTTTTTGTACCAGCGTCTGACCTTACGGGCAATTAGGTATGGTGCCAACAACTGGTCGTTGAGGTCCACTCCTCTCATATTAAGGTTATATTCCTCGACACAGAAGGGTTTCTCCACAACACCAGTCGCCGTAGGAATTTGGATCGTCGTGTCTGCGTGAAGGGAGGACAAAAACTAAAACATTCCTGCGTTTTTTGCACCTCAACGACAGCAGAAGAATGGGGTCTGGTATGCCTGACCTTGGCAGGGACCGCAACTCTGTCGTCAGAGCTATCTGTCAGGGTGCTGCTGCTGTCTACAGGTTCATATTCTGAGCCTGAATCTGACAGATGAGTGACTTCCTCTTCACCATCTGTCATGCTCAGAAACGTGTAGGCCTCTTCACTAGCATACCTTCGATTTGACATTTGGTCTTTAAATTTACTGGTACACTAGTGAGACTCACAAGAAAAAAAGCACCTGACTGTCAGCGACTGATTCAAACGCTACCAAAAAAAACTGTTAGCGTTCGCAGGGATCAGGCGTGACTCTGCGAATGTTGCAGTAATGTGTGTTGTGTTTTTCAAAGTGACAGTGATCGATTGATAACGCACTTGGGTGGGCTGGGCTGGGCGGAGGGACTAAACGCAGGTGCTAGCAGGTATCCGGGCTGATCCCACTAACACTGCATTTTTGGGAACCCTAAACTGCTGGGGATGCTAATATAGTTCTGATCAGATATCAGATCAGATATATGACCCTGCCTGGGGCAATGCAGACCCTATCTGACACTAAAACCTATCTTTGATCACCCGCCGGGTGATCAGGGGGTTAAACCTTTATTGGGTAAAATACGGGGGGTGCCCTGATGTTATAAAAAATAAACTAGCTAAACTGCGTCACCCGTGACACTTATACAGTGATCACTGGTGACAGGGGGTAATCAAAGGGTTAAACCTTTACTGGGGGGTCCCTAGATCTATCTGGGCCTAAGACTAATTACCCTAACGCTGTTTTCTGTCACTAATGACACCAGTACAGTGATCAAAAAAAATCTGAATGCTGTATTGGGTGCCACAGTGACAGGGGTGAAGGGGTTAACTGGGGGGGTGTGATCGGGGGTGACCTATGTGCCTACATGACCTGGTGTCAGTGTAGTGTTGGTGCACTTACTATTAGATGTTATCTCTCCTCGGTCTGGAATGGAAAAGACCGACACGAGGAGAGATGACATCACTTCCTCTATCAGTGTTTGCAGTTACACCACAGGGGAAGGATCTCATTCGCCAGAACCGATCACCAGGTCCAGGCCAGATTTCATTGGCCTGGGCCTGGAGATTGATCGGTTCTGGATCTAATCCGATCGGCCGCACTACTGACGTAGTATGACCACGATTCGCCTGCCCGTGCCATTCTGCCGCAGTATAAACTGCGGCAGCTGGTCAGGAACAGGTTAAAATTAGGACTTTTGATTTTTCATGTCCATGTCCCATAGACTTTATTAGGGTTTGCATGTTTGCTAGAACTTTTTGCCTGTTCAAGGGGATCTGGTGCGAACCGTACCGGGGGTGTTTGGCCCATCCCTAGTTGTGATGCAAAGCAGGAGACTTTCTCAATCATCAATGTGGAAGGAAAATATTTATTGTTTATTTCCTGATGTTAAATTTCTGCTTAGTCTCTTGGAAATTGTAACCTGTCAAAACAGTTTTTTTAGCTATGTGAACACTTGTATACTATTTCCCTTGCCATTTCCCAAAAAAAGACACTATATTTTTGTTTTTGCTTTTACGGATGCTAAATGCCTGCTCAATTTTTTTTTAGAAGTTGCAGCCATCTAAATAGACTTTTTTTTAGCTGTGGTGCAAACCCGTGTGCTATTTTTATTGTTGGTGTCTAAAAAGACACAGATTTTTTGGATGCTAAATGCCTGTTTAACACAGACCTTTTAAATAATGCTCAGCAACCCAACCACAACATATAACATAGCAAACTCCCAGTTTAGGCGAGCTCAACCAGCAGGATCAAGTCAGATGTTACAAGCTTCCAGCCAGCATCAAGTTCTCCTCAGCACTGATAGCAAAACAGCCATTTCCCTCAGCCTCTCTGACCAGCTGCCTAATAAGCAGGCCTGAAAAGGAAGTACTTGCCCTCTTTCATTAACCCTATTTTAACCTAACCCGGGTTGACTCTCTACATATCCCCCCACCCATTCCAGGTCAGGGGGTCTGGACAATATACACCAAATGGCCATATGCCTGGGAAAGTGCATCCTTATTCTACTGCATGCTCCCCAGTCTATGCCCCTCCGTGAGACTCCTACTCTCCACAGTAGGCCCAACCACCAGCACCTAATCCCCAGGTTTAGACTCTCTGACCCGGGCAGACCGTTTGACAACTCTACTCTGGGCCCTTACCAATGCTTTGTGCCCACATGTAAACACATTACCATTCTTGGATACCCTGTAGCGTAGTGTATGATTCACAGCAAATGAGGGGGACTGCATATGTTCTCCAGGATGCTGTGGCTCACCACTCGACAGTGTGACCTGTTCCCTGGCAGGGATCAAAGTGGAGTCTTTCCTCTGAGCACTACGGAAATCTTCTTGGGAGCCCCCAAGAGATGACAAGTCAGGCTCAGAGGGAGAATTCTGTTTCTACTCCCGCAAACACCTCCAAGGAACCTAAGTCAGCTTCTGCAGGTTCACGCATCTGATTGTATTACTATTCACATCCTGCAACACAGTTTTAATTACTTCAAATGGGGGTTTCTCCTTTTTAGAGGAGGCCCCTGAACCTTTGAGCTTTTGAGTAAATACTTCCCAAAATATGGGGCAGTCTCACCCAATTGGCAAGTCATAAGGTAATTCTGGAATCGCTCCAACTTTTAATGTAGCAGTTCTTGCTGATGTGGACAGGGTTACCGGACCATTGGATAGTCTTTGACAACCCCATGTACAGATACCTTATATATCTTTTTCCTGGGTATCAGCTTTCCCCACAACCTGTCTGATCGGAGCAGGGAAACCCCACTCCCAAGTCAAGAGTGGCTACAACCTCTTGTCCATTAACCTGGACCACGCTCTCAAGCATGTTCATAGGACCGGCAGCAAAAGCATACATAGAGCCATGTCGAGCCATGTCACATTCCATTGGCCCCTCCCACCTTGGATACTGGGCCACCATATGTCCCAGTTGGTGGCAGGGCCAACAGCGAACCTCATGGGGTTCCCTTTCCCCCTGCCGACTCTCAGGAGGGTTTGACGTTGGGGTGCTCCTGGCAGGAGTGTCAGGCACCCGAGCAGACACCATGCGTTCAACAGGTGCCTTGGTCTGGCCCAGCTCTCTGGTTGTAGAAGGATGCTCACACAAGCTTTCTGCACAGCTGTACCATTTGACTGCGACAGCCATCTCTTCCAGGAACTGGGGCTCCGACTGAGCCACCCATCAATGTAGGAAGACCATGCAGAAACCGATCTAGGGCAACTTGCTCCACAATCTTAGCAGATGTAATTTCCTGCCGTTTCAGCCAATCCTGGAATAGGTGTATTAGATGATACAGCTGCGCATGGGCAAGTTTAGCCCTGTCAAAGCGCCAGCCATGAACTCTGCTCGCCCTTAAAGCAACAGTCACTACCAGCCTGGCTAGGATTTCTGCCTTTAGTAGTTTATAGACTCTGATGTCAAATCACAATAGGAGCTAGCACATCCGCCCAGTCTTCCTCAGGCAGACCTTCCCTTTATGCAATCTGCTCAAACATTGCCATATAACCTTCCACGTTATCTGTGGTTGTCATCTTTTGCAAAGTCCCCTGCACAGCCCTCCGCAGGTCACTCTTTTGAGCTTTGATGGAAACCTGTATTCGATTTCCATTGCCACTGTTCAAAAAAATATATTTTTTTATGGTTGCTAACGTTCTGCTCAAGTTCCTTAAAAACTGTGGCCTGTCTAAACAGTCTTTTTTAGCCATGGTGCAAACCTGTATGCTTTTTTATTGTCTGTGTTCAAAAAAAGACACTAATATTTTTTTATGGCTCCTAAATTACTGTTTAAGCTCTCAGAAATGTAGAAACTGCAATTTGTTCAAATAGGGTTTTTAGCTGTGGAAACCTGTATGCTATTTCCATCTTCTGTAAATATATATATATTTTAAAAAAATGCTAAATGCCTGTTCAGTTTCTCTTGAATTCCATCCTGCCCATACAGGCTTATTAACTGTGCTGCAAAAGCTTCACTTGTTCCATTTGTTCTTCATTCTTAGGAAATAAAAATACATTTTATTTTATTTTTTCACATGTAATCTGCCCACTTACTCCCACTGGAATTGTGGAGAAACAAAAAGGCTTCAAGAAGTCTGTCAGATCTTCTACTGACATAAAATCTTAGTAAATAAAGAAAGCATACTGTCCAATTGCAAATCCACAAATGTGAAGCCTGACACCTTGTTGTGTATGTTCCCTGGCAAATCTGTTCCAGTTCCACCTGATACCAATCCTGCCAAAAATATTTTAATGATCTTGCCTAGTTAATTATCTCAGGAAAAGGAAACAACCAAGACCATCCTCTGCAGAGTTGGACCTCTGCTGAACCAATTACCTACCTGTGCATTAAGGACAAGATATTTGCCCCCCAAAGACCTCCAGGCAGCTGTCCTTAGTCCGTGCCATGTTCTCCCACCTGCTGGGAACTTGGGCATTGCAAAGACATGGGATCTGCTATAGTGGACTTTCTGATGGCCTAATCTTGTTATGGACTGTAGAGCATTCATCTTGTCCTGTGCCACTTGTGCTAATAATAAGAATTATAGAGTCAAATCTTTGGGTCGTCTCAGACCTTTGCCCATACCAACTCCACCTTGGAGCATGCTTGCTATGGACTTTTTAATGGAACTCTCATTATCTGAAAGGTACAATTCTATTTATGGAGCAGTGCACTTCCTCCATAGGAAAGGTACATTCTAGACATGTGCACAATAGAAAAATTGTTTAGTTTAGTTTAGTTTCTGTTCGTTTCCGTTGATTCGTAACGATTCGTAATTTCTTAAGTCGTCGGTGTTCGTATTCGGACTCGTTCGTATTTTCGTAAGTCGTCGGTGTTCGTATTCGGACTCGTTCGTATTTTCGTAAGAGTTATTTTTTCATTGATTCGTTTTTCCGTTAGTCTAATTTTCGTTTATTCGAAATTCGTATTTTCGTTATATTTTGTATTCAGACGCATTCGTATTTTCGTAGATTTAGTTACATTCGTACTTTCGTAACATTGTTTTCGTAGATTCGCAATCGGAGCATAATTCATAATTTTATGTAATGTGTATGCTATTACATTGTAAGAGACACGGAAAATTACGAATCCAAAAAAAAGTTCCGAATGTACGAATTTTTTCGCTCAATCCATTCGAAGCACGTTAAGCAGCACCATTGTAAGAGACACGGAAAATTACGAATCCAAAAAAAAAAAAAAAGTTACGAATGTAAGAATTTTTTCGTTCAATCCATTCGAAGCACGTTAAGCAGCGCCATTGTAAGAGACACGGAAAATTACAAATCAACAAACAAAAAGTTACGAATGTACGAATTTTTTCGTTCATTTTGATTTTCGTTATTTTTGAATCTTTGTTCGGTATTTTCGTTGTTTCTGTTTTCGTTTTTCGGATTTTCATTCATTCGTAGTTTCGTAGTTTCTAATTTAATTATTTCGTATTTTCATTGTTTTTCATATTCGTTCGTTTCGATAATTCGTTATTCGTTAGAATTTTTACTAAATTATTCGTTCATTCGTACGATAACGAATATAACGAATTTGAACGAAAAACAAATTCGTAACTAAACGAATTGCACATGTCTACATTCTCAGCTTTTGCAATGGCTGATGTCTTCATTAAAGAAATTATGAGAATTCATGGTGTTTCAGATTACATTATATCTGATAGAGTATTGCAATTTACCTCAGTCTTCTGGAAGGAAATATGCAGGAAGTACAAGATTTAATCTTTCTTATCTTCTCGATTCCATCTGCATACTAATGGTCAAACAAAAAGGGGAATGAAATCTTGGTGCAGTACCTCAAATGCTTCTCCTCTGCTACGCAGGACAATTAGGCCTCATTGCTTTCAATGGTCGAATTTGCACATAGTAATGCCCCTCACTTGTTCACTTCTCCGTTTTCCTTTTTTACCAACTATGGATTTAATCCAGCTACCTTACCAAACTGCTCTTGAGAATCTTCTGTTCCTAAGGTACAAGACTGCCTCGCCTTCTTGGCTTTGAATCTGAAGAAGCTCTAGATAGTGTCCTCAGGCCCAGTCCAGGTCCTGCCCATAAGCCAGGAGATCTAATGTGGTGTGGCTTTCTGCTGCCAAGTGCCAACCTAAAGGTACATTTTCCCTCTAAGAAACTGGGTCTTTAATTTTTTTGGGCAGTTTCTGATTTGGGAGATTGCTAAACTTACATTTCTGGACATGCTAAAGGTTCATCCGGTGTCTCATATTTCTTGTCTAAAGTTTGTAACTATAACACAGAGATGGATTTTACCTATGTTGGGCATTTATTGGGTATTGGGAGGATATAATACCTCTATTTAAAGACGTTGTGAGAGGGTCAGGAGGGAGATGGAACAGAGCAAACATTTAATTACTGTTTTAATGGTGGATTGTGCTCTTATGTCTGATTGTAAATGACAATGATGTATCTGGAACAGACAGTGTTGGATTGTATGTTCTTGTCTATCTCAATAAAATCTTTTGAGAAAAAAGCCTGTAACTATGGATTCCTTTTCTGTCGGATCTGTTTCTCTGTTTCCTCCAGTTCATGTGGACAGAACTGAGGATTTCAAGGTTGAAGCTGTTGTGGATTCTAAATCAGTCACAGGGCACCTTCAGTACCTGATTAAATGGAAAGGGTTTGGCACAGAAGAAAACTCTTGGGAGCCAGCAAGTCATGTCCACACATCTAGACTAATAAGATCTTTCATTGCTCACTTCCAGAAAAACTTTTCCCTGAGGGCATACAGAGGCTTGTCCATAAGATGGGGGTGGGGGCATATTACAGTAATTGCACTTCCAGTTCATAGAGGATCCCTGGGATCTCTGGGATTCTCAAGATTCCAGTGACCTCCAGTACCCCTAGTGCCACGTACACACGATCAAACTTTTCGGCCGGACTATCCGTCAGACTTAGTCCAGCGGACAATCCGCCGGACTTTCCAGCAGAGGTCCGCCGGACTTTCCAAACATGCGGACATGCCCACACACGCCCGGACTTTTCCGGCGGACAATCCGCAGCAGTTTTGGCGGAGGTCAGCCGGACTTTTACATGGAGTAAAGTCCGTTCATTCCAGGTAGACGGACTAGCGAAGGAAGTCAATGCTGCTGTCTCGATTGGCGAGATTGACACCTCGCTAGCCTCGTCACCTGGTATGGATTTAAAGGGGAATCCCTACGCCGAAAAAACGGCGATGAGGTCCCCCCAAATCCATATCAGACCCTTATCCGAGCACGCAGCCCGGCCGGTCAGGAAAGGGCGTGGGGATGAGCGAGCAAAACACAACACAAGTTTTTAAAATACTTTATTACACAGCTCCGGGGGTCTTCTTCCATCTTGGCGGGTCTTCTCGCTGGACTCGCCACCGCCGGGTGGTCTTGTTCCGACTTCGGGGGTCTTGTTCCGCTCTTCTGTTCTTCTTGCCGGGCCTCCGCTTTCTTCTTCCAGCTCTTTTACTAGCAGTGGCCCGGGCTTCTGTTGCCATCGCCATCACTGTTGCTGTTGCCGCTGCCTTCTGCTTCTGCTTCTTGTTCTTCTTTCTTCATCGGATGTTGACACAACGCTGTCTCTGGCCGTAATGGCAGAGACACGTTGTGCTGTGACTTGTATAGGGACAAGGGGCGGGGCCACCAGCTCATGTCACATGGTGACCCCGCCTCCATATGATGTCACAGCCCCAGGATGCTGGGACTGTAACATCATAAGGGGGCGGGGTCGCCATGTGAGCTGGAAGAAGAAAGCGGAGGCCCGGCAAGAAGAACAGAAGAGCGGGACAAGACCCCTGAAGTCGGAACAAGACCACCCGATGGTGGCGAGTCCAGCGAGAAGACCCCCCAAGATGGAAGAAGACCCCGGGAGCTGTGTAATAAAGTATTTTAAAAACTTGTGTTGTGTTTTTATTTACTTTTTTTTCACCAGGTGAATGGGTAGGGGTACATCGTACCCCATACTCACTCACATAGGGTGGGGGGCCGGAATCTGGGGGCCCCCTTATTGAAGGGGGCTCCCGGGTTCTGATAATCCCCCCGCCCGCAGACCCCGACAACCAACAGCCAGGGTTGTCGGGAAGAGGCCCTTGTCCTCATCAACATGGGGACAAGGTGCTTTGGGGTGGGGGGGGGCCGCAGGGCCCCCTCTTTCCCCAAGGCACCCCCCATATTGAGGGCACACGGCCTGGTACGGCTCAGGAGGGGGGGGGGGCGCTCGCTCGTCCCTACCCCCTTTCCTGACCGGCGGGGCTGCGTGCTCAGATAAGGGTCTGATATAGATTTCGGGGGGACCCCTACGCCGTTTTTTGGGCGTAGGGATTCCCCTTCAAATCCATACCAGGCGACGGGGTTAGCAAGGTGTCAATCTCGCTGATCAAGGCGGCGGCATTGATTTCCTTCGCTAGTCCTGTCTACCTGGAGTCGCGTTCTAAATGAACAGACTTTACTCCGTGTGTGGGGCAAGTCCGTTCATTTCAAAAGTCCCACGGACTAGCACACAGACGGCTGGATTGTCCGGTGGACAATTTTAAGTCAAAACTTCTTACTAAGTCCGCTCGTGAGTAAGCGGCATAGGAGAGATGAAAGATGTGAGAAAGGAGCGTTGGTGTTTGGTGAGGTTATGATGGGGGAAATTGGTATTAGCGGGGTCATTGGTGTTACAGATATGGCATTTTTCATTGTCTTTGGTCTGTCAGAATATGATATTATTGGGGTCTTCCGGGGTCTTCCGCCTTCTTCCGCCTTCTTCTTCTTCTTCTTCTTCCGATGTAAACGCTTTACATACTGTCCGTGTATTCTGATATTGGAAAAACATTGCAAAAAAATTTAATTTTGCAGTGTTTTTTTTCTTCCCAATAGCATTTTTTGCGTTTTCATAAACGCTTTACATACTGTCCGTGTATTCTGATATTGGAAAATCATTGCAAAAAAATTTAATTTTGCAGTGTTTTTTTTCTTCCCAATAGCATTTTCTGCGCTTTCATAAACGCTTTACGTGTATTCTGCTATATACAAAAACACCCATTTAGGGCTAGATCATACATTTTTAAAATATGAGGAGATCATCAAAAAGGGGACGTGGCCCGGGTCATGGTGCTGCTGGTGGCGCTCCTGTTGCAGGGAGAGGACGTGGTCGATCTGTGCCAGCTACACGCACAAGTGAAACACCTTCCTCAGGTGCGAGTAGGCGACAGAGCCTGCATCAGTATTTTGGCGCGCCTAATGAGGCTGTACGAATGTTGAGGCCAGGACAAGTACAGGCGATAGTAAATTGGGTTGCTGCTGACAGTGCCTCCAGTTCCTTCACATTGTCTCCCACCCAGTCTCCTGATGAAAGTTCAGAGTTGGCACCTGCAGCCGATGTCCATCAGTCTTTCACCTCACCCCCTTGCAAATCAGCCAGTCAGTCTGAGCCCCAAATCATGCAGCAGTCTCTTCTGCTTTTTGATGACTCTGTTAGCAGGGTTTCCCAGGGCCATCCACCTAGCCCTGCCCCAGAAGTGGAAGAGATTGTGTGCACCGATGCCCAACCACTTATGTTTCATGATGAGTACATGGGAGGACCATCGCAGCACGTCTCGGATGATGACGAAACACAGGTGCCAACTGCTGCTGCTTTCGCCATTGTGCAGACCGACAAGGAGGGCAGGGGTGAATTTTGAGTGGAAGATGATGTGGAGGACGATGAGGTCCTTGACCCCACATGGAATCAACGTCATGCAGGTGACCAGTGTAGTTCAATAGAAGAGGTGGTGGTCGCACAGAGCCACCAGCACAGCAGAAGAGGGAGCAGGGTGCAAAAGCGGAGCGTCCGTCCCCTAGACAGTACGTCTGCTACTGCCCAACGCAGCAAGGGACCGAGGACATCAAAGCCAGGTGCAAGGAGTTCCCTAGCGTGGCAGTTCTTCAGACAATGTCCTGATGACAACACAAGAGTGGTTTGCACGCTGTGCAATCAGAGCTTGAAGCGAGGCATAAACGTTCTCAACCTGAGCACAACCTGCATGACCAGGCATCTAAGTGCAAAGCACGAGATGCAGTGGAGTAGACACCGCAAAAACCAAGAATGGTCTCTGGCTCCTCCTGCTTCCTCTTCTGCTGCAGTCTCGGCCTCTTCATCCACCTCTGTAGTGACAGTGACACCTGCCAACCCGCAAACAGAGGATCTGCCAGCAACACTACCACCTGGGTCACCAACCATCTCCACAATGTCCCATGGAAGAATTCAGCTCTCTATTTCCCAAACACTGGAGCGGAAGAGGAAGTACCCCCCTAGCCACCCGCGATCCCTGGCCCTGAATGCCAGCATTTCAAAATTCCTCGCCTTTGAAATGCTGTCATTCCGTCTGGTGGAGACGCAGAGTTTTAAAAGGCTGATGTCATTGGCTGTCCCACAGTACGTCGTGCCCAGCCGCCACTACTTTTCCAGACGAGCTATCCCTTCCCTGCACAACCAAGTGGGGGACAAAATCAGGTGTGCACTGCGCAACGCCATCTGTGGCAAGGTCCACCTAACTACGGATGCGTGGACCAGTAAGCACAGTCAGGGACGTTATATCTCCCTAACAGCACACTGGGTAAATGTAGTGGCGGCTGGGCCTGAGGCGGATAGCAGTTTGGCGCATGTCCTTCCACCACCGAGGATTGCAGGGCACTTCAGTTTGCCTCCTATTGCTAACTCCTCCTACTCCGCCTCCTCATCCTCTACCGCCTCCTCATCCGGTCAGCGTAACACCTTCACCACCAACTTCAGCACAGCCAGGGCTAAACGACAGCATGCAGTTTTAAAACCTTCCTGTTTGGGGGAAAAACCCCACACCGCGCAGGAGTTGTGGAGGAACATGGAACAGACCGATGAGTGGTTGGTGGCAGTGAGCCTCAAGCCCGGCCTGGTGGTGTGCGATAATGGGCGAAATCTCGTAGCAGCTCTGGGCCTAGCCGGTTTGACGCACATCCCTTGCCTGGCGCATGTGCTGAACTTGGTGGTCCAGACGTTTCTTAATAATTACCCCGATATGCCAGAGCTGCTGCAGAAAGTGCAGGTCGTCTGTGCGCACTTTCGGCGTTCTGACCCTGCTGCTGCTCGCCTGTCAGCGCTGCAGCGTAACTTCGGCCTTCCCGCTCACCGTCTCATATGTGATGTGCCCACAAGGTGGAACTCCACCTTGCACATGCTTGCCAGACTGTGCGAGCAGCAGCAGGCGATAGTGGAGTTTCAGCTGCAGCACGCACGCGTGAGTCGCTCTGCGGAACAGCACCACTTCACCGCCAATAACTGGGCCTCCATGCGAGACCTGTGTGCCTTGTTGCGCTGTTTCGAGTACTCCACCAACATGGCCAGTGCCGATGACGCCGTTCTCAGCGTTACTATCCCAGTTCTATGCCTCCTTGAAAAAACTCTTGATGGAAGAGGATGTGGCACAGGATGAGGAGGAGGAGGAGGAGGAGGAGGAGGAAGAGGGTTCATTTCCAAGGCTTTCAGGGCAGTCATTTACAAGTGGCTACGAGGGTGAGTTCCTGCATCAACAAGCGCCAGGTACACAATTGTCTGGCAGCAAGGGCACAGTTCTGGAGGATGACGAGGTGGAGGATGAGGAGGAGATGGAGGAGGAGGAACCATGTTCACAGCAGGGTGGCACCCAGACCAGCTCATGTCCATCACTGGTGCGTGGCTGGGGGGATACAGAGGACACAGACGATACACCTCCCACAGAGGACATCTTTTCCTTGCCTCTGGGCAGCCTGGCACACATGAGCAATTACATGCTGCAGTGTCTCCGCAACGACCGCCGAGTTGCCCACATTTTAACTGGTGCTGATTATTGGGTGGCCACCCTGCTGGATCCCCGTTACAAGGACAACGTGCCGTCCTTAATTACCTCACTGGAGCGTGATCGTAAGATGCACGAGTACAAGCGCACGCTGGTAGACGCGCTGCTGGTGGCATTCCCACTTGGCAGCGGGGGTACGGTGGAAGCACAAGGCGAAGGCATAGGAGGAGGAAGAGGTCGCCAACGCAGCCGGGGCACTGCCAGCACCTCGGAAGGCAGGGTTAGCATAGCCGGAATGTGGAAAAGCTTTGTCGGCACGCCACAACCAGCACCACCAGCTGAGATGGAACGTCTTAGCAGGAGGCAGCATTTCACCAACATGGTGGAGCAATATGTGTGCACACGCATACACGTACTGCATGACGGGTCTGCCCCCTTCAACTTCTGGGTCTCCAAATTGGGCACATGGCCTGAGCTTGCCCTTTACGCCTTGGAGGTGCTGGCCTGCCCTGCCGCCAGTGTATTATCTGAACGTGTATTTAGCACGGCATGGGGCGTTATCACAGACAAGCGCAGCCGCCTGTCCAGAGCCAATGTGGACAAGCTCACGTTCATTAAAATGAACCAGGCATGGATCCCACAGGACTTGGCCGTACCTTGTGCAGAATAGACACATATACCGGTGTTCTGACGAAAACTGTCTTGCTATCGGATAGTGTCCGGCCACTTACTGCCCAGGTGCAGTGCTTGCGCAGTACGGAGGACAAGGAGATTCACAAAATCTCCAAAGATGAACGTCGCCTGCGCAGTGAGTGCAGGTTCAAGCCCGACCATCCAAGTGGACATACGGTAGCACATAGTAACAGGGCCCCTCACGGGCTCGCTTGGCTAGGCTTCAACCTCGGATGATGTGGCTTGAACCTGGAGTCACCGCGCATCGTCTTCGGAGAGTTTCAAAATCTCCTTGTCCTACGTACTGAGCAAGCGCAGTACAGGGTGGACACTATGCGACGGTGGACAGAATTCGACACATCATTCACCACTAGCCTTACCCAACCATTGTTGTATTTTTAAAACCAGTGTTGGCTACCTCGTCCTCCTCCACCGCCGCTTCCACCTACCCTGCCACATCCACCGCCACCTCAACCTCCTACTCCATTTGAATTTCGTCCTCCTAGGTCAAGATTATAATTTTTTCATTTTTTTTAATTTCCAAGTATTTCATTTTCCCACTATCTTATCCATTAAATTGAATATTTTTTCCCAGAAAGTGCGTATTCTGGGGTATTCCCACCATATGTGCAGCATCGTGCCGTTGAGTTTCTGAGGTTCTTAATGACTTCCTGTACCTCTTCTGCTGAGAAGGGGGTCTCCAGCATTTTATTTTTATATTTAATTTTTTTATGTTATTTCAAGTTATTTCCCTATCCACATTTGTTTGCAGATCACTTGCCATGGTCTTAACAACATTTTGTTGCCATTTGCAGCCCTCTAGCCCTTTCCATGACCTTTTTTACAGCCATTTTAGTGTTCAAAAGTCCGGGTCCCCATTGACTTCAATGGGGTTCGGGGTCAAGTTCGGGTCAAGTTCGGTCCCGAACCCGGACTTTTTCCGAAGTTCGGCCGAACCCGAACATCCAGGTGTCCGCTCAACTCTAGTAGCTAGTGAGTACAGACTGTCCCTGCTCCAAACAGCTAACTCTTTCCCTACACTGAGAAAAGACAGCTGCAGAATCGCTCAGCACTGCAGTGAACTATAATATGCTTTCTATATTTGAAAGTATAAATGTATTACACCCCTATATACTGTATACCTATACCAGTCATTAGAAGGACTTTTGTGGACCTAATAGTAGCTAGTGAGTACAGACTGCCCCTGCTCCAAACCGCAAACTCTCTCCCTACACTGAGAAAAGACAGCTGCAGAACTGCTCAGCACTGCAGTGAACTATAATATGCTTTATATATTTTAAAGTATAAATGTATTACACCCCTATATACTGTATACCTATACCAGTCATTAGAAGGACTTTTGTGGACCTAATAGTAGCTAGTGAGTACAGACTGTCCCTACTCCAAACAGCAAACTCTCTCCCTACACCTCTCTCCCTCTCCTATACACCTATACCAGTCTGTAAAAGGACTTTTGTGGACCTAATAGCTAGTGAGTACAGACTGTCCCTGCTCCACACAGCGTCCTATCCCTACACTGACAAAAGACAGAATGTAAAATGGCAGCCAGATCAGGTCTATTTATAAGGTAGGGGGTATGTCCATGTGCTGAAATGTCTAAATTGGCTGTCCTGTACCCCATGATGGATGTGCCATGGATGAAAGTTCTTCACAATGTAAAAGAATATGGCTGCTGCGAACAGTGCCATAAGTCCACCGGTTTGGCGAATCGCGAACGAGCAAAGTTCGCCGCAAACCGACCACCGGGCGAACTGCAAGGCCATCTCTATCTGTGACTCTGCTCTTTCCTGGTTCTCCTCCTACCTATCTCAGTGCACTTTCAGTGTCACATACAACTCCATCTCCTCCGCTCCTCTTCTTGTTGGGGTATCCCAAGGCTCTGTCCTTGGGCCCCTCCTATTCTCTCTCTATAACTCTTCCCTGAGCTAGTTGATAACCTCCCACTGCTTCCAATACCACCTATATTCTGACGACACCCAGATCTATCTCTCAACTCACCCCCTCAATAACCTCAGGTATCACAGACTTAGCGACACATCAGTATGGATGTCAAACCACTTCCTCAAATTCAATCTCTCTAAAACTCAGCTTGTAATATTTCCTCCTCCCCGATCCCCTCCCCATAACATTAAGATCAACAGGTACAACCATTGGTCCCTCCACACATGCCAGGGTTCTAGGTGTAATCCTAGACTCGGACCTCTCCTTCAGCCCCCCACATCCAATCACTGGCTATATCTTGTCACCTTAACCTCAGCAACATTTCCTGAATTCACCCCTTCCTGACTAATGACACCACAAAACAACTTATTCACTCCTTGGTTATTTCCCACCTTGACAACTGCAACTCACTGGCCTATATTTACACAGGCTATTTAACCTTCAGTTTATTATGAATGCTGCTGCAAGACTAACACACCTCACTAACCGATCCATGACTACTGCCCCTCTCTGCCAATCTCTTCACTGGCTTCTCCTATCCCATAGTATAAAATTCTAATTACTAACCACAACATACAAGGCCATCCACAACATCGCCCCCCGCTACATCACCAACCTCATCTACAGATATCACCAAAATCGTCCTCTCCCAAGACCTCCTGCTCTTTAGGTCCCTTGTTACCTCCTCCCATGCTTGCCTCCAGGACTGTCATGCCTTTGTTAATAAGGCTTGAAATCCTCTTATTGACTTTTTGGTTTAATTAGATCAATCTATGCTGCCATCTAGTGGCAATTTTGTATAACTGCACTATATCTATTTTAATGTAGTAATTTAGAAAAGCTGGTTAGATTTGGTACATGCAAGCCTCCATACTTGCTTTCCCATCAGGCCTTGCAGCTGCTTCTTCAGCCATTTCCTTTTTCCCTTTCACCCTGGAAGAAAGCAAACACACCTGCTGCTAAGTTCTACGTTAGCCATCTGGATCCATCTTCGGTATGTTTACTATTTGTGTCTTCAGCTAGCTAGATAGCTAGGGAGGCTCTAATTGTATGATCTTTTATTAATTGCATTTTGTTTGTATCTGTTACAGTTTTACTCTATCTTGTATCAATAAAAGTTCAAAAGGATTCTGCGCCTACTGGAATGCATTGGTATGAGGAGTTATCAGTGTGCCCAAATACACCTCAGTCACGTGTAGTGAGGGGCATAACAGTAAAACGAAGGCTTCTAAACACGGCTAGTATACAGAACAGCAGTAAGACAGTGGTGCTATCAGCTTCCATACAGCCAGACACCATGTCACAGACAAAGTCAGAGCACTTCGTGACAAGGTCAGAAGTTTACTCCACGAGCACAAGGAGGTCAGTGAAAAGCGAAACAATTGCTATTGCCCATGCAAAGGCAGAATCTGCAAAAGTAAGAGCTGACTTTGTGGCAAAGGAGGCCAAAGTAAAAGCTGCGTTCGCCGAAAAAGAGATGCAACTTAAATTAGAAAAGTTACGCATGGAAACGGCATTAGAGGAACTAGCTGCAGAGAAAGAGTCAGCGGCTGCTGCAGCCGAGGCAGACATCTTAGAAGGACTTGCAAAGCCTGCCAGTGAGCGGCTCAGCAACTTACTTGAAAAACAATCCGTCCCTGACGACAGCACTGAGCGTACCTCAGAATATGTGCGGCGACACGCCGAACCAGACAACTGCTCGCTTACAGCACCGAGAGCGGATTCAGCCCCCGCCATTCACACGCCTTCCATCAAGCAAGAAACTAAAACCACACTCAGTCAGTTTTCAGCACATTCTGCATCCATGCTATCAAAACACTACGTCACAGTTGACCAAATCGAAAATGAAGAACGACGGGTTAAAAGACACAGTGACAGTATCCTGCAACTACCCACCAAGTTCCCGGCACAACATAGCACCCCCTGGCTACTCGCACAACGATCAAGGTATGTCAGATCTCTTCAAGTTCTTAGCACGACGTGAACTGTTAGCAAAGGGACTTGCAAAGTTTAACAATCGCCCTGAAAGTTATAGAGCATGGCGTTAGTCCTTCAGAAATGCAACTAGAGATCTTGATTTTAAGGCAAGTGAAGAAGCCGATCTCTTAGTCAATTGGCTGGGGAATGAGTCATTAGAGCATGCAAGAAGAATCAGAGACATTAATATTAATTACCCAACCAAAGGGCTGAGCATGATATGGGAGAGGATTGATGAATGTTACGGTTCCCCAGAAGTTATAGAAAAATCTATTTTTAAAAGAATAGAGGACTTTCCCAAGATTCCTAACAAAGGCTACCAGAAGCTGAGATAACTGAGTGATCTAGTGACAGAACTCCAAATAGCCAAAGCAGAAGGAGACTTGCCAGGCCTTGCCTTTCTGGACACAGCTCATGGCGTTAACTCTATAGTGCAAAAGCTACCTTACAGCCTTCAGGAAACCTGGGTTACACGAGGCTCCAACTACAAGCAAAGGCACAAAGTCCCGTTCCCACCATTCTCTTATTTCGTGGACTTTATTCGCCATCAAGCAAAGACTAAAAATGATCCTAGCTTTGACATCTCATCATCTGACTCTGCTTTCCCTAGGTCAAGTAAGCCTGCTCTAACCCGTAACTTCAAAGACGCACCTGTTGCAGTATGCAAAACAAGTGTATCTCCAGCTCAGAATTCAAGCAGAGAGTGTCCTCTTCACAAGAAGCCTCATTCGTTGTTAAAGTGCAGAGGTTTCAGACAAAAGACTTTCCAAGATCGCAGAACCTTCCTCAAAGAAAACAGAATTTGTTACAGGTGCTGCGCATCAACTTCACACCTTGGGATAGACTGTAAGGTGAGCATTAACTGCTCTGAGTGCAACAGCACAGAGCACAACACAGCTCTACACCCAGGGCCAGCGCCTTGGACTCTTACCCCCTCACCCCAGGTGGAAGGGCACGGCGGGGAGCAACAAGACACAGTACCTCCTGTAGTTACACCCCAGTGCACCCAAGTCTGTGGAGAAGGTCTGTCTAACAAATCCTGCTCTAAGATTTGTCTTGCTAGAGTTTACCCCATGGGTCACAGAGAAAAAGCAGTGAAGCTATATGTGATCCTGGACGATCAAAGCAACAGATCACTCGCCAGCTTAGCCTTCTTTGACACCTTCAAAATCAAGGAAGCCGGCTCTTCATACTTACTCAAGACTTGTACAGGGGTAAGTGAAGAAACTGGGAGAAGAGCCATTGGTTACCAAATCGAATCCTTTGATGGTCAGACAACCCTGCCTCTGCCAACTCTAATTGAGTGCAATCAGTTCCCAACAGACAGAGGAGATCCCTACACCAGAGGTGGCACTTTATCATGGACATCTGAAGGGCATAGCACATCTCATCCCTGATCTGGATCCCCAGGCTGAGATAGTGCTTCTCCTTGGGAGGGACATCATCAGAGTTTACAAGGTGAGAAAACAAATAAATGGTCCCCACAACTCCCCCTATGCCCAGAAGCTAGATCTAGGATGGGTCATCATAGGCAACGTATGCCTAGGGAGTGTTCACAAACCAACCAGCGTGAACTCTCTCTTTACAAAGACACTAGAAGGTGGGCATCCATCTTTATTTCAGCCTTGCACCAACAGATTCCTCGTAAGAGAGAAGCCTGCCAGTGCAATTCATTCCAACCCTCACACAGCTAATCTTGTTTGTGATGAAGACAGAGATCATTTAGGGTGCTCAGTTTTCCAAAGGACTAAAGAAGATCACCCAATTGGTCCATCTATTGAAGATCATATTTTCTTGGAGATAATGAGACAGGGATTCTACAAAACCAATGAAAACAGCTGGGTGGCACCCCTGCCTTTCAAAGCGCAGAGACCCTGTCTTGCTAACAACAGAGTCCTAAGAATCAGGAAATCCACACAGCCCACCCAGTGGCGTTATGTCTCAACTGATCATAACCCAGCAGATCATGCTACAAGGTCTGTGCCAGCATCCAATCTCAAAGACACTACGTGGGTCACAGGACCACCCTTCCTGTACAAGCCAGTGCCTACCACTCCAGTAAGGGAGACATATGCACTGTTAGAACCTGAATCTGACTCAGATATCCGTCCTCAGGTTTCCACACTACATACAACAATTTCTAACCAACTGTTGGGATCCAAACGCTTCCATAAATTCTCCACTTGGAAGTCCTTACAAACAGCTACAGCTTGCTTGGTTCACATAGCCAGATCCTTTAGAGGTACCCCTACAAGACCAAGTTGTTGCAAAGGTTGGCATTACTGCCACAAGCCATATACAGTAGATGAGCTCAAAGCAAAAAATGTAATCATCCGCTGTGTCTAGCAAGAGACTTATGCAATAACACTAGAATGTCTTCAAAATCGCAAGAACATTCCAAAGAACTGCCCTCTGAGGAAACTCAACCCCTTTATAGACAATCAAGGACTGTTAAGAGTTGGAGGACGTACTTCAAATGCAGGACTTGATAGTAGTGAAAACAATCCTGTCATAATACCAAATAACCATGTTGCGTCTTTACTTGTGGAACTTTACCACACACAGACAAAACACCAAGGACGTTTGTTCACCGAAGGAGCCTTGCGTGCAGCTGTACTCTGGATAGTGGGAGCCAAGAGACTTAAAAACATTTTCAAATGCATTACCTGTCGTAAGCTTCGTGGTATGTTTCAAACCCGACTCAGTACAGAACCCCCTTTCACAAACGTCGGTCTTTATGTGTTTGGGCCTTGGGCTGACATCACATGACAGACCAGAGGAGGCAGTGCCAACAGCAAACGTTGGGCTATCATGTTTACTTGTATGTGCATCAGAGCCGTTCACATAGAAGTAACTGAGTCCTTAGACACATCCAGCTTCATCAATGCCCTGAGACATTTCATCTCTATTAGAGGTCCTGTCAAGCACATACGCTCTGATAGAGGAACCAACTTTGTTGGAGCTTGCAAAGAATTGAATATCACTTCAAACCTTGACACAGAACATGTAGAGATATACCTTTCAGAACAGGGTTGTACATGGACATTTAACCCCCCACACTCTTTTCACATGGGAGGTGCCTGGGAGTGTATGATTGGTATGGCTTGAAGAATCCTAGATTCAATGTTTCTACAATTGGGAACTTCAAAACTCACACATGAGACTCTGACAAACTTAATGGCTGAAGTATCAGCTGTAATGAATGCCAGACCCTTGTCATCTATACCCAATGATCCAGAAGATCCTTTCTTGCTTCCACCTTGCTCACTCAGAAAGTTGAGGTGATGACCGCTCCTCCAGTCAATCTAGACCCAAAGGACTTATACAGATGTCAATGGAAAAGAGTAAAAGTGTTAGCTGACACCTTTTGGAACAAGTGGAGGAAACAATACTTGTCTAATCTACAGACCAGGAACAAATGGCAAGACAGCAAACCCAACTTAGAGCCTGGTGCCATGGTTCTCATGAAAGACTCTCAATCGAAGAGAAACGAGTGGCCCTTGGGTCTGATAACCCAAGTGTTTCCCAGTAAAGATGGAAACGTCAGGAAAGTTGAGCTCAAAGTCATTAGGCAAGGCCAGCCTAAACTTTTCCTCAGACCTGTTTCTGAACTTATTTTGTTACTCTCCTCCGGAGTGCCATGATATGTGGTATCCATGGGAAACCAAGCGGGGAGTGTCATGCCTTCATTAATAAGGCTTGAAATCCTCTTATTGACTTTTTCTATTTTAATGTAGTCATTTAGAAAAGCTGGTTAGATTTGGTATATGCCAGCCTCCGTACTTGCTTTCCCGTCAGGCCTTCAGCCATTTCCTTTTTCCCTTTCAACCTGGAAGGAAGCAAACACACCTGCTGCTAAGTTCTACGTTAGCCATCTGGATCCATCTTTGGTATGTTTACTATTTGTGTCTTCAGCTAGATAGATAGATAGGGAGGCACTAATTGTATGATATTTTATTAATTGCATTTTGTATGTATCTGTTACAGTTTTACTCTATCTTGTATCAATAAAAGTTCAAAAGGATTCTGCGCCTACTGGAATGCATTGGTATGAGAGGAGTTATCAGTGTGCCCAAATACACTTCAGTCACGTGTAGTGAGGGGCATAACAAGGACATCTCCAGAGCCTCTCCCATCCTCTGGAACTCCCTGCTCCAGTCTAGCCCGGTCGGCTCCTACCCTGTCCACCTTTAGGCGATCCTTGAAAACTAATTTATTTAGGGAAGCCTACCCCACCTCTACCTAAGAACTATACTTGAGTCAGCTCCATCAGATCATCCCCTGCAGTGATTACCTTTTGTACCACCACCCCCTCCCTTTAGATTGTTAGCTACAAGACCAGGGCCCTTCTATTCCCTTTGTATTGAACTGTATTGTAATTGTACTTGAAAGAGAGGGTAATCTCGCGCTTACCAGGAATGAGAGCTAAGACTAGTGCAGCACACACTGAGGGTAATATCTGAACCCAGAGGTAAGTAAAGTGAAAGAGTAGTGGCGCGCAGCGGGTTAAAATTAAACTAAAAAACAGGTAAGAGGTAACATAAGGTAAAATCCAATTCCGTGGTGAATAAAGGTGGTGAAAGTGAGTTCACAAGGTAAAATCAATGATTAAAATGGTGAATCGCATAAGAATAAATGTCATCAAAGCATAATAAACATAAAAGATAAATATCATATGAGATATAAATAAAGTGAATGGTGACTGTAGTTAAAAAGCACACAGCGAAACAATTCCTAAAGCTGAAGCTCTGGTTCAAAATATAGCAAAGTGATAGATTATAACAATGTGATAAATAAACGCAGTGAGGGCGGTAAAAGTGCAGTAAAATGGCTGAGACACTGCTAAGAAAATAAATAATAGACAAAATTGTCTAACAATCACTGAAGTGGATGATAGAGGTGAATAAATAACTGAAGTGGAGAAAGATGCGAATAAGTCGCAAGCTAAAAACGCATCACAAAAGAATAAATTTTAAAATGGTGAAAAGTCCATATAGACATCGGTGCAAGTGACCATTCGTTCCCAGAATCAGGTGCAACAAGGTGTTTTCCTGCTGACTATGCAGTAGTAATTTTCTTTGTGACTATCTTGTGCAGTTTGGAGCAGCGGTGTGTGATCCTGGTGGGGGTGCTAAGGTTGGCCCCTTACCTTACGGCTGTAAGGTTACAGCATGGGTTACAATGGGTCTTTGAGGGTCCCTGGTATCCTTCCTCCGTTAGGGGCTTCAGACTGTATCACGGTTTCTTAAAGGTACTTGGGTTGCATCCAATACAGGGGGGGGGGGGCGCTCACATCAGTATAGAAAAGAGGAATGAAGTAGCCTCATAGTGTAGTATGTTTCAACATCAAAAGTAGTTTATTTAGTACAGGTAAAAACAATTCACATTAAAAGCAAGAGGGGTACTCACATTCTAAATGAGTTAAAAAGTAGTGTACAAACGAGCGGCGAGCTCGGTGTTGCGTCACTTCCGGGTGGTCAGATTAGGCTGTAGTCCCGACGCGTGTTCGTCACCGATCACGTGACTTCTTCAGGGGTGCCTAGTGTTAGTGGAAGTGTCTTATTTATAGGCCATTCAATTATACTAGGTGGCCATTTTCTTGTGGCCCGATCACCGGAAATGGTCATACTATCGTCCCACTTTTATCGTCGCAATATCCCTATGGTTTTAAAATTTTAACATCCCTTGAGTTATAACCTTTTTTAATAATTTTATCCGGCCTTTTGTACGCGTTTTTATGGTGTTAATGCTATTTATAAACCTTTGATTTTGACACCTAAGCGGTCCTTTACATCCAATATTTGTGCCTGGCAATCTCATGCCTTTTCCAATTACTGAGCCGTCCTGTGCTCATTAAATGGATTTTCAACATCCCTTGCTGACACTAGACGTCTCCAGCCTATTATTACCCGTTCTTTAGAATCTCAAAATGGCCGCCGGAGCATTTCCGGCGATGATAGCATGACAATTTCCGGGCCACGGGATAATTTTAACATCCTTTGAGCTATGACCCCTTTTCTTTTCATTAACTTTAGCTGGCTTTTTAAATGTGTTTTTATGGTGTTATTACTATTTATAAACCCCTTGACCTTGACACCGTTAAGCAGTCCTCCATATTCAATATTTGCGCCTGGCAATTCCATGCCTGTTCCATTTATAAAGCCGCCCTGTGCTCAGTAAACAGACTCTCTACATCCTTTGCTGACACTAGATGTCTTCAGCCTATCACTGCCTGTTTTTTAGAATCCCAAAATGGCCGCCGGAGCACTTCCGGCGACGATAGTATGACCATTTCCGGTGATCGGGCCACAAGAAAATGGCCACCTAGTATAATTGAATGGCCTATAAATAAGACACTTCCACTAACACTAGGCACCCCTGAAGAAGTCACGTGATCGGTGACGAACACGCGTCGGGACTACAGCCTAATCTGACCACCCGGAAGTGACGCAACACCGAGCTCGCCGCTCGTTTGTACACTACTTTTTAACTCATTTAGAATGTGAGTACCCCTCTTGCTTTTAATGTGAATTGTTTTTACCTGTACTAAATAAACTACTTTTGATGTTGAAACATACTACACTATGAGGCTACTTCATTCCTCTTTTCTATACTGATGTGAGCGCCCCCCCCCCCTGTATTGGATGCAACCCAAGTACCTTTAAGAAACCGTGATACAGTCTGAAGCCCCTAACGGAGGAAGGATACCAGGGACCCTCAAAGACCCATTGTAACCCATGCTGTAACCTTACAGCCGTAAGGTAAGGGGCCAACCTTAGCACCCCCACCAGGATCACACACCGCTGCTCCAAACTGCACAAGATAGTCACAAAGAAAATTACTACTGCATAGTCAGCAGGAAAACACCTTGTTGCACCTGATTCTGGCTTGTATTGTAATTGTACTGTCTCCTTTATATTGTAAAGCCCTGCGTAAACAGTTGGCGCCATATAAATTCTGTATAATAATAATAAACAAATCATCTATGGCCATCCAAACCCTACAACCCTACTGTCCTTTACCCATATACCTACGTACTGTCCCGTACACATATTCCTCTCCCAAATTACCTTTTATTCATACGTTTTCTTATTTCATATGCCCATACACTTTCACAGTGTCCTCTGTCCATATACTTGCACACCTTTATACTGCCCTATGCCTATATACCTTCATACTCTCCTGTACCCATAAACCCTTGTACCAATACACCTTCATAGTCTCCAATGTTATATCACGAGCATGCTGGAACTTGTGGTATCCTCGAGAGGTCTCTGGTTATCTCAGGCCACATTCTGCTGATGAGTACATTAATTGCTCAGCCCTACTAACTTCTTGCTGCCCCTTCCACTAATCAGCACAGTTCTGTGCTAATAGGCCAGGTCCCAGCATGGCAGTTGCCCTTGTCATATGTTGATTTGACAATCACAATGTCTATTAATTGCACTGAACTTTTCAGTGGTGGGAGTGAAAGCCATACTCACAGGGAAGGGTGGACAATTTTTTTGTACAGCTGTATTTCAGTTTTATTGTAGGTATTTCTGCCTTGTCTCTCTGAAATTGGACCTATTCCAAATTCTGTTGTACTGTCCAGTCGTTGGTTGATTTTTCACTACTTTATCTCTGATGCTACACTCTAAGTTTCATTGTAGCTAAACACCCGTCTTGTCTATCTGAAATTGGACCTATTCTACCTGCTCTTGTACTATTCTGCAGCTAGTCAAATTTTTTAAGTTTATTTCAGATGCTACATATGTTTATTGTAGGCCTTGTCTATCCCAAATTCTAGCTGCTTACATACTGTTTTGTAGCTGACCAATTTCTTTGCCAACTGTAACTCAAATGCTGTGCTTTAATTTTTATTGAAGAAAAATAACTGCTTTGTGTCTCTAAATTTTGACCTATTTTTGCATGTTAACATGCTGTCTTTCTGCTACTGTATCTCATGCGCCAATCTAATATCTATTGCAAGTAAACACCTTCCTTACATCTTGGAAATGTAATCTATTCTAGCTGCTTGGGTACTGTCCTGTCACTGATCAATTCCATTGTAACTGCATCTCAGATGCCACTCCTCAATTTTTATCATACCCGCCTTTTCTCTTCAAAATTGGACCTATGCTTGCTGCTCACTAACTGGTCTGCCACTGGTCAATTTTCTTTTTTTACTGTAGCTAAGATGCTACAATCTAATTTTTATTACAGAAAAACAACTACCTTTTATCTCCAAAACTGGACCTGTTCTAGCTGCTCAGGTACTGTCTTTCTGCTGGTCGATTTGTTTGCAACTGTATTTTAGATCTTACACTCTAATTTTTATTGCAGGAAAACAATTGCCTTTTGTCTCCAAAATTGGTCATATTCTCTGTTTATGTACTGTCCTACTTGCATATAAATCAAATCAAATTTCAGGCAGTAAAACGCCTGTCTGTTCTCATTGACACAAAAATGTCCTGATGCAGGCCAATTCCTACTGAACCTTTTTTTTTGAAAAATTGGAGATAAGGAGATAGGGGATGGTTCAGGATTTTGAAATAGTAGTGTGAGTTTTTTTTTAGGCCACGGTACATAAGTACAGAAAACTACTTAATAATCCTGTCAGACATCCTTTGTTCTTGTAACACCCTGTGCACTAAATTAAAGTATCATATAATGTTATTAACTTGTCCTGTTTATTTAACACACTTTTTTTTCCTACAGGAATTGATGCTCCAAATCAAACAATTTGTGGAGCAGGAGACTGCCCAGCTGAGTTGACACAATCTGGTAATAATACAGCTGGTCGCCCATCCAACACTGTCATTTATATTCTCCTAGGCTCATATACTGGTATGTCATTTTTCTACTATAACTGGTAAAATTGTTTAATAATCAATTATAATGAAACTATATATACTTATAATGGAAGGCACAAATCAACTATATAGTGTTTGACTGTTAAACAAGATACTAACAACTTGTTACCTGCACAGTAGACTTCCCTCATGCTTACATATCTTACTAAGTAAATCCAAAAGTAACAATCCAAAAAAAAATCATAAAAAGGTCAAAATTATTCACAGTAGCTTGCAAAAAAACAATATAAAAGTATTTTAAACAATATTATACAAATTGCAGAGTTAAAAAGTGAGACTTCTTGGTCTCCAATCAGTGTAATCACCATAGCCTTCACTAAGGAAAACTCATGAGACAAATGGATATCAATATGTATATTAAATATATAAATCTAAAAATATTGCAGCATCATGAGTGCGACATGTCAGATCACATTCTTCACCACCCCTTGTGTGAATGGCAACTCACTGGATAGAAGAACCCAGGTGATAAGAGGTCAATATGTGCTTATGTGGAATAAATTCTTAGATCATCCATCAAGGCTTGTATTTTCTGCAGAAACTTTCCCTATGCATTCAGGGCCTATGTATGTCCAGGGCCGTTTTTAAGGCAGGGCAAAAGGGCCAGCTGCCCTGGGCCCTGTCATTGTTGTGGGGCCCAAAGCAGCTGCCTCATACCTGGCAACTATCCCAGTTTAAATGCCCTTGTCCCTTGAGCTTTTAGTTCAATGCTGTGTCCTGATATCTCAGTGTGAAGTTCTGTTACTAATGCTGATTAAAATAACTGGGGATGATGGCGCTCCCTGGTAATGTAGTCAGTAGAAGTGACTATGGAACACACAGTACGTAAAAATACTCAAAGTACCTCTGAGATGAGGAAATAAGACCCACCATTCAACCTAGTGTATAACACCTACCACCACACAGTATATAACAAATAATAAAACCTTCCACCACCTGTAGGTGGTATTGTGAGCCTGTGACACAAATAAACAGTGTAGAAGTACATGCTGTTACCCCTGCAGGGGTAGCGAAGTCTGGTGAGTGGGGGACCTCATTTTTTCATCACAATTTGCAGAATTGCTTGGAGTGGTTACTGGACTTTTTATTATTATTTTTCATCAATATTTTAAGCTAGATGCTTAACACATGAGACTGGTCATTTATTATATATATTTCTGAATTTCATGGTAAACTATGATATTTGCTGATAGTTCACATTAACCACTTTCAGACCGGACCATTATGCAGCCTAAAGACCAGAGGACTTTTTACAATTTCGCACTGCACTGGTTTAACTGGTAATTACGCGGTCATGCAATGTTGTACCCAAACGAAATTTGCGCCCTTTTCTTCCCACAAATAGAGCTTTCTTTTGATGGTATTTGATTGCCTCTGCGATTTTTATTTTTTGCGCTATAAACGGAAAAAAAACGAAAATTTTGAAAAAAAATGATATTTTCTACTTTTTGTTATAAGAAAAGTCCAATAAACTCAATTTTAGTCATACTTTTAAGCCAAAATGTATTCAGCCACATGTCTTTTGTAAAAAAAATGTCAATAAGCGTATATTTATTGGTTTGCGCAAAAGTTATAGCGTCTACAAACTAGGGTACATTTTCTGGAATTTACGCAGCTTTTAGTTTACGACTGCCTATCTCATTTCCTGAGGTGCTAAAATGGCAGGGAAGTACAAAACCCCCCCAAATGACCCCATTTTGGAAAGTAGACACCCTAAGGAAATTGCTAAGAGGCATTTTGAGCCCATTGAATATTTTATTTTTTTGTCCCAAGTGATTGAATAATGACAAAAAAAAAAAAAAATGTTTACAAAAAGTTGTCACTAAATGATATATTTCTCACACATGCCATGGGCATATGTGGAATTACACCCCAAAATATATTCTGCTGCTTCTTATGAGTACGGGGAACCTATCTGTGTACGGGACCCCGAAAGCCAAGCACCGCCTTCAGGATTTCCAAGGGTGTAAATTTTTGATTTCACTCCTCACTACCTATCACTACCTATCACAGTTTTGAAGGCCATAAAATGCCAAGATGGCACAAAACCCCCCCAAATGACCCCATTTTGGAAAGTAGACACCCCAAGCTATTTGCTGAGTGGCATGTTGAGTCCATGGAATATTTTATATATTTTGCCACAAGTAGCGGGAAAAATGACAAAACTTTTTTTTTTTTTTTTTTTTGCCCAAAGTAGTCACTAAATGATATATTTCTCACACATGCCATGGGCATATGTGGAATTACACCCCAAAATAAATTCTGCTGCTACTTCTGAGTACGGGGATACCACATGTGTGGGACTTTTTGGGAGCCTATCTGTGTACGGGACCCCGAAAACCCAAGCACCGCCTTCAGGATTTCCAAGGGCGTAAATTTTTGATTTCACTCCTCACTACCTATCACTACCTATCACAGTTTTGAAGGCCATAAAATGCCAAGATGGCACAAAACCCCCCCAAATGACCCCATTTTGGAAAGTAGACACCCCAAGATATTTGCTGAGAGGCATGTTGAGTCCATGGAATATTTTATATTTTGCCACAAGTAGCGGGAAAAATGACAAACTTTTTTTTTTTTTTTTTTTTTTTTGCCCAAAGTTGTCACTAAATTATATATTGCTCACACATGCCATGGGCATATGTGGAATTACACCCCAAAATATATTCTGCTGCTTCTCCTGAGTATGGGGATACTACATGTGTGGGAATTTTTGGGAGCCTATCCGTGTACGGGACCCCGAAACCAAGCACCGCCTTCAGGATTTCTAAGGGCGTAAATTTTTGATTTCACTCCTCACTACCTATCACAGTTTTGAAGGCCATAAAATGCCCAGATGGCACAAAACCCCCCCCAAATGACCCCATTTTGGAAAGTAGACACCCCAAGCTATTTTATGAGAGGCATGGTGAGTATTTTGCAGCTCTCATTTTTTTTTGAAAATGAAGAAAGAAAAGAAAAAAAAAAATTTTTTTTTCAATTTTCAAAACTTTGTGACAAAAAGCGAGATCTGCAAAATACTCACCATACCTCTCAGCAAATAGCTTGGGGTGTCTACTTTCCAAAATGGGGTCATTTGGGGGTATTTTGTGCCATCTGGGCATTCCATGGCCTCTGAAACTGTGATAGGCAGTGAGGAGTGAATTCACAAATTCACACCCTTAGAAATCCTGAAGGTGGTGCTTGGTTTTTGGGGCCCCGTACGTGGCTAGGCTCCCAAAAAGTCCCACACATGTGGTATCCCCGTACTCAGGAGAAGCAGCAGAATGTATTTTGGGGTGTAATTCCACATATGCCCATGGCATGTTTGAGCAATATATCATTTAGTGACAACTTTGTGAAAAAAAAAAAAAAAAAAATAATAATAATTGTTATTTTTCCCGCAACTTGTGTCAAAATATAAAATATTCCATGGACTCGACATGCCTCTCAGCAAAAAGCTTGGGGTGTCTACTTTCCGAAATGGGGTCATTTGGGGGGGGGTTTGAACTGTCCTGGAATTTTATGCACAACATTTAGACGCTTATGTCACACATTACCCACTCTTCTAACCACTTGAAGACAAAGCCCTTTCTGACACTTTTTGTTTACATGAGAAAATAATTTTTTTTTTGCAAGAAAATTACGTTGAACCCCCAAACAATATATATTTTTTTAAAGCAAAGGCCCTACAGATTAAAATGGTGGGTGTTGGGCGCATGCGCGACTTCCACGGGACCGGCCGCATGACTGAGTAGCTCCGTACTACTCCAACCCATTAGCCTGCTTCCCGGGGCCATAGGCACTTGAAATTCTACAGAACTGCTCCCATCACCCCCCGGAACGAGCTGTGCATGCCGCCGAAACACAGAAAGAGCCTGAAGTCCGCGCAGCGGTCTTTAACCACCTATCTGCTAAGGAACCAGGAGAGATATAACATGTCCCAAGATGGCGCCGGCGGCCCTGCCTCTCCTGCACTGCTGGACACACAGGACACTCAGGACTCACAGGACGCCGCGGTCTCAGCACAAGATTCTTCACGAGACTGTGAGTACTCCCATCCCCTGACCAAAGCAGACCTAGATAAAAGCCTGGAATCCATTTACAGCAAAATTGCCTCTAAATTCCAAACGGAACTGCATAAAAGCACAAATACTCTGACACAGGAGATCTCTGCCCTGGGCGCCCGTACGGACCGCTTAGAGACAAAGCATGACGAACTCAGTATTGCCCACAATGATCTCTCCAGAGAATTTGAATCCCTTAATGCGACTGTCACGCAGCTACAATCCCAAGTCGAGGATCTCGACAATCGGAATCGCAGGCACAATCTTAGGATCAGAGGAGTCCCTGAAACTACGTCTGACCTTATTCCCGCCATGCACAAACTTTTCCAATCACTCCTACCAGACCGGGCAGTGGACGCATTCACATGCGACCGGATACACAGAGCGCTTCGCCCACAACCCCCACCAGACAAGCCCCCTAGGGACATTGTCCTATGCTTAAAGGACTTCCTTATCAAAGAGGAGATCCTCCGGGCTGCCCGCAACTCCCATACCATCACCCTGGACGGCTCCCCAGTCCAAATCTACCCGGATATCTCTCCCGCCACTCTGGACAGACGCCGTAGGATGAAGGAGGTCACCGTGGTGCTGGCCAGAGCACGCATCCGTTACAGATGGGGCTTCCCCTTCAAACTCTCCATCCCACACAACGGCACTACATACACTGCTACCACCCTTCTGGAGGGCCAAGAAATCCTTGTTAAATTGGGGCTCCTGGAAGCTGAAGCTATTCCCCGCCAACCCACTACTCCCAGACCGATGCCCATCTGGAATACACCCCCCTCGGGACGTGACCGCAGAAGAATCAGGCATGAAGCTGGCCAAAACGCCTTTCTGAACTGACCACAGGCATTTTTCTTTTTTTTTTTTTTTTTATTATTCTCTCTTTGGTCACTGTTGAATAATGGTTCCTTTTTGCTCTCTTTGAAACTCTGAAATGGTTCTGACTGTTTAGGTCTCTGAGCACCACCTACTGCCCCTTTTTGGAACTACCGCATCTCTAACCTGATGTTTTTTTTTTCAAATCCCCTCATCCTGTCTCAGTAAGCAGGGTATTAGCCCAGCAAGATTGACCTGACATTCCCGGATTTCCTTGGTCCTCACCCTGAACAGGATCGCACACGCTGGTATGTTCTACGACCAGGCGAAGTTTTATTTTTTTATCCTATGCCCCCTTTTTGGTCAAGTTTTTTTTTTTTTTTTTATTACAAGGATGTTGTTTTCGGGACTTCCTTACCCTCATATTCAAATGATTATTGGAGCTCAGGACATCAGATAAGCTGCTATGTCAGATAGTCAACCTATGGCATGCACACATCTTAGCATGTCTGTTTAACTTTTTTATTTTTTGCAGCAGGCTAGTCCGGTTGAGGTCGATGCCGTGCCGCCCCACTCCTTTCATATCCCGACTTCCTCGGAACTCTGGATATGACTCGGGGAGTTAAGGGTGCTTTTGCCCCTTATCGAGCGAATTTCTATGTTTCAGGTCTCTGCTGTACGCAACCTGACCCACTGTTAGTCCAGCTTGCACTTGCTCTGCTGGCATTAGGTTGTATTGTGTTTTTTTATGTTGTTCTCCTACTTAATTTGTCTTTTTTTTTTAGATTACTGAAGCATTCCAGGTATAGAACATATTACTGTGCTCTTGTGGTTGTCTTTTGCTTAGAACCTCTCCAAACGGCTGTTCCCCTTGTGATGGAGTTTTTCAGCACTGCACTCTCCGGGTCCCTCGACCCCTCAGGTGAGCCTGGGACACTATTGCATACATAAATGGTGATCACATGCATTACGCATAACGTGCAGGGTTTTAATTCTCCTCACAAGCGGAAAAAAGCTTTTACATCCTATAAGAAATTAGGGGCCAAGATCCTATTGCTGCAGGAGACCCACTTTGCAACAGACAAACACCCGTCGTTCTTTCATAATTCATACAAGCAAGCCTTTTATACACTATATGAATCCAAATGCAGAGGAGTAGCCATCTTCTTGCACAACTCTTTCCCTTTGGAAGTCCAACAGGTTTATAGGGATCCTGATAGTAGGTTCCTTATAATTAAAGGACTTATAGCTGGGCGGGAACTCACTATTGCCAATGTCTATGCCCCCAATGTCGCACAGGCGACTTTTTTTTCCGCCTTCTTCAAAACTCTTGAAAAATATTCCTCCACCCATATGTTTATTGGAGGAGATTTCAACCTGGTAGCGCACCCACAATTAGACAGGAGCTCCCCCTCCCAACCCAACTCCGCTTTCCCTAAATCACTATCCAAGACACTCCAGTCATTTCAACTTTCGGACACATGGAGAGCTCATAACATAGGGGCGAAAGACTACACCTTTTACTCCCACCCCCATAACTCTTTCGCCAGATTGGACTATATATTTTGCACACCTATCATTCTAGCCAACTCCACACGTTCTGAGATCCACCTTTGCCCCTGGTCTGATCACAACATAGTCGCCATGTCCACCACACTTATTGGCCTTTCTGAGACTCCATACACATGGAGGCTGAATGACTCCCTCTTAACTGACCCTATCATACGTCAGGAAGTCTCCACCGCTCTCCAAGAATATTTTACCATCAACGCTACCCCAGACATATCTCCTGGCACCTTGTGGATGGCCCATAAGGCTGTACTACGTGGCCGCCTTATTAGCATTGCATCTAGACGTAACAAAGAAAGATGGCAACAAATTCTCACGCTAACGGGAGAACTAGATGCCCTACATAAAACTCAAATAGGGAACCCCTCTCAAGCAAACGCCCTCTTAGTTGACCAAAAGAGACTTGAATTGGATACCCTCTTATCAGCCAAAACCGAAAAGGCTCTAAGATGGTCCAAAGCCAAATTCCTTCTCCATAGCAGCACGGCTTCGGCCATGTTTGCCCGAAAGCTAAACCACACACTACGCCCCCCCCCATGTATATAAGCTTCGCAACTCATCAGGGAGAATCGTTTCCCATCCCAAAGAGGTCCTGCATGTCTTCGAAGACTTCTACTCCAATCTCCTCTCGAACCCCCCACCGTACCCCGCCCAACCCTCTCGGGAATGGCTGGACTCCTTACCCCTACCCTCTCTGTCCGCTTCACAGATTGAAAGCTTGAACGCGCCCTTTACTGAAGAAGAGCTGCTAGGAGTTATTAAATCCCTGAAACGCTCTGTGGCCCCCGGGCCGGATGGTTTCACGGCCAGTTACTATAAAAATTATGACCCTATATTACTTCCACGCCTCACCAATATGTTCAACAAGATCCTCAAAGGCGAACATTTCCCCCCTGAAATGACCTTAGCCAACATGTCGCTACTCCCCAAACCACTGAAAGACCATTCCCTCCCCCAGAACTATAGACCTATCTCGGTCATCAACAACGACCTTAAAATCTTTAGCCGAGCCCTAGCTGACAGATTAGCCTCCATCATTGAAACCCTAACCTCACCCGACCAATCTGGCTTCATACCCAATAGACTCATCACAGACAATATTCGCTTGACTTTAAATGTCCTCCAAGATGCTAATTTACGCAAGCAACAAGTTCTTCTCCTGAGCTTAGACATTAACAAAGCGTTCGACAGCGTGCTATGGCCTTACTTACTTGCAGTGTTACAAAGACTTGGTTTCAAGGATGAATTCTTGCTAGGGGTACAAGCCCTATACCACAACTCGCAAACGAGAATCAAAATCCCGGGCTGCAGCTCTGGATTTTTCACACTGGGCAGGGGCACTCGCCAGGGATGCCCCTTATCTCCCCTCTTATTTGCCCTAGCCCTGGAACCCCTTGCCGCAGCTATTAAAAGACACCCTGATATCTCAGGTTACCAGATGGCTTCCTCCACATCACATCTATGTATGTATGCTGATGATGTTATGCTTTTTCTTTCCCAACCCCTCATCTCCTTGCCCAACCTATTTGACTTACTATCCCGGTTCGCCTCCATTTCTGGGCTTACAGTGAATATGTGAAAATCCACGGCTCTCCCAATCAATATCCCCCCTGCTCAGTGTGAGACCCTCCAGAGCTCCTTCCCCCTGCAATGGTCTACCAACAAAATACCTTATTTAGGTGTCTATATCACACCACATTGGTCCTCTATCTTTGCAGCGAATTACCCAGCATGCGTGTCCCAACTCCGTAATATGCTCAGATTGTGGAGCACGTATCATATCTCGTTCTTTGGGAGAGTCACGGCAATCAAAATGACCCTCTTACCCAAGCTTCTTTTTCTTTTTAGAGCCCTACCAGTTCTCATCCCTAAAACGTTTATAGACAAATTGCAGCAAGATATTCATAAATTCATCTGGCAGAACAAGAGGCCGAGATTCTCCAAACAGGTCCTTTTCAACCCGCAAACAAAAGGTGGACTAGGTCTACCAAATCTCTGGCTCTATTACCTGGCTGCCCGCTTCTCCCAAATTGCACAATGGAATATCCCTAACTCTAAAGTACCCTGGGTAGATTTTGAAGCGCATTCCATTGCTCCCTACAGGCTCTCCACTATTCTGTGGTCCCCCTCCAAACTAGTCCACAAACTTATCTCCCTTAACTCTCTTGTTACCCATTCTCTAATCCTATGGTATCGCTACAAGCACAAACTAGGCCTGGTGACCCCCGCACCCCGAGGTTCCTCCTTTTTAGGGGAACCCCTATTTAACTTAGCTTTTCATAACCCTGAGGGTTTCTCCTGGTGGATAGCCAACTCTATGGTCACACTAGCGGACCTACAACTCGGGAACACCTTTGCCTCATTTGACCTTCTACGCACACAGAAACAGATTCCTCTAAGGGAACATCTCCGATATATGCAAATTAGGCACTTCTACATCTCTCACTTCGCTCTTACCCCTTCATCTCCCCCTTCTATGTTCGAACAAATTTGCCGTGACTCTCCCAGAGGAAAGGGTCTTATCTCCTCCCTTTACAAATCAGCATTAACTACAATCTTTCCTGGGGTTATTCCCTATAAACAAAAGTGGGAGGCAGATTGTAACGAAATTTTTGATGCAGAAGACTGGGACACCATGCTAACCAATTTACGCAAAGCCTCTAAATCCTTGGCTGTTAGGGAAACAGCATACAAAGTACTGACCAGATGGTATTATACCCCATCCAGACTTCATTCCATTTTTCCCGGGGCCTCTAATCTCTGCTTCAGAGGATGTCAGCTTCCAGGCACATTTATGCACATTTTTTGGGACTGCTCCCAACTCACCCACACTTGGAACTCAGTGAATGCTATGGCGTCTGCTATAGCAGGTACCCCGATACGACTCACCCCAGCCATGGGCCTCCTTGGAGCATCTGTTCCTGGGGTGACTCGTGTAGAGGAATGCCTCATCCACACTGCCTGCATAGCCACCCTATGGGCTATTGCCCTACATTGGAAAGCCCCTACTGTACCTACCGCCTCCATCCTCTATAGGATGGACGCCATTATGTTGATGGAGAGAATTCTTTGCACATTGTATGATAGGATGCATCTATTTGACCAAAGATGGTCGCCCTGGAATTCTTACAGACAAAACCTGTTACCACAACTATAAGTACTGTATCTGTTTTATCCTACTCTAGACCATGGTACGCTGTCATACTACTTCACCCCTTAATCTTACGTTAGGTTACTATTTTTTTCTACAGTAATCTTGTTGTGCACGACTATGTTTCTCGAATGCTTCACGATCTACTTTTGTGTTCTTGTTTTCCTTATTTTCTTTTTTTGTTTTTGTATGTCACTTGCATTGACATTGACATTTTGACTCTCAGACATGTACTATGCATAATACGATTTGTCGATTGTTTGTATTATTTTTTTTGTGTTCTCAATAAAAAACGTTTGTATTAAAAAAAATGGTGGGTGTTTCATTTTTTTTTTTCACTCAGTATTTGCGCAGCGATTTTTCAAACGCATTTTTTTGGGAAAAAACACACTTTTTTAAATTTTAATGCACTAAAACACACTATCTTGCCCAAATATTTGATGAAATAAAAAATTAGATCTTAGGCCGAGTACATAGATACCAAACACGACATGCTTTAAAATTGCGCAGAAACGTACAGCGGTGACAAACTACATACATTTTTAAAAGCATTTAAACGCCTTTACAGGTTACCACTTTAGATTTACGGAGGAGGTCTACTGCTAAAATTACTGCCCTCGATCTGACCTTCGCAGTGATACCTCACATGCATGGTGCAATTGCTGTTTACATATGACGCCAGACCGACGCTTGCGTTCGCCTTTGCGCGAGAGCAGGGGGGGGACAGGGGTGCTTTTTTATTTTTTTTTTTTTTATATTGATTTTGCTTTTTTATTTTATTTTTCAACTGTTCCTTTCATTTATATATATTTTTTATCATTTTTATTGCTATCTCAGGGAATGTAAATATCCCCTATGATAGCAATAGGTAGTGACAGGTACTCTTTTTTGAAAAAATTGGGGTCCATTAGACCCTAGATCTGTCGTCTGCCCTCAAAGCATCTGACCACACCAAGATCGGTGTGATAAAATACTTTCCCAATTTCCCAATGGCGCTGATTATATCCGGCGAAATATAAGTCATGAAATGCTCGTAGCTTCCGGTTTCTTAGGCCATAGAGATGATTGGAGCCATTCTGGTCTCTGATCAGCTCTATGGTCAGCTGGCGGAACCACCGGCTGCATTCTCAGGTTCCCTGTTGGGACAGGAGAGCCAGAGAAAACCATGGAAGACGGTGGGAGGGGGGGGGGGCATTCCCTCCCACTGCTTGTAAAAGCAGTCTAGAGACTAATTAGCCACTAGGATTGCTTTTACATGAAAGCCGACCGCTGGCTGAAAAGAATGATACCAAGATAATGCCTAATCCTGCCGGCATCATTCTGGTATAACCACTCAAAGTCCAGCAACATACCAGTACGTTGCTGGCCCTTGTTTGGCATATACTGTAATCTTTTTTTTCATGCAGCCTGTGGGCTGAACGAAAAAAAAAGATTGATCAGTGGGTATGCCCACCATTAGAACCTCCCTTCATCCACCCACTTCTAATGATGGGCATACATGCACCATTTTGTTTTTAACTGTGGTGGTGAAATCACCTCCAACAGCGCTGGAGTCACGGATTTATGTATCGTGGGAGCAAGCGCTGTTGCTGTCAGGATAAATAAATCCGCGCTGCAGCTGAATGGCGTACCTGCTAAGCAAATTATGGTTAACAATAAAACAAAGTAACATTACAGTATAACAGTAAGATTTACCATACCTGCAAAGCAAATACCAAAAAAAACATAGTAAAAAATAAAACATTTTTTAATGCAACCTGTGCCTAAAATATATATATGCCGAAGCATGGGGGCATCCTCCCGCAAAAAAGTTATGCCGCGTACACACGGTCGGAATTTTCCACGGGCAAGCCTCCGTCGGAATTTCAACCGTATGTAGGCGGCATTAGGAGCAAATCGCTCCTCCGCCCTCTGCTGCCCCCATGCTTCGGCATATATGCTCTTTTTTTTTAACTGTGGTGGTGAAATCACCTCCTACAGCGTTGGAGTCACGGCTTTATGTATCGTGGGAGCAAACGCTGTTGCTGTCAAGATAGATAAATCCGCGCTGCAACTGAATGGCGTACCTGAAAACAAAAAAAATGGTTAACAATAAAACATTGCAGAATAGAATACAGTAAAAAGGAGAACAATAGAGAGAGAGAATAGAGAGAAAGAGAACAATAAAACAACTATTTTTGGTTTTTTTATTTTATATTTTTTTTGTTTTTTTATTTTTTACTTTTTTTTTTAAACTTTTGTTTGTAACTGTAAAGCCCCATACACACGGTCGGACTTTTTCATCAATTTGGTCCGATCGGACAAGGTTGTTGAAAAATCAGACCGTGTGTATGCACCATCGGACAGTGTTCGTCGGTTTGTCCGTCGGACAAAGTCTTATCTCCTGCTGGAAAGATTTGCCGTCAACCCGGTCCGATCACACCAAATCCGAGCGTGTGTACGCTTGTCCGACCGGACAAAGTGCTACGCATGCTCAGATCACATTACAAGACCAAAGCTATTGGCTACTAGCCTCTACGTAGTCCCGTCGTAGGCAACAAACGTCACCACGTTCAGAATGATCGGATTTTCCGACAACTTTGTCCGATCGTGTGTACGCAAAACCAACATCAGACAAAGTATGACGGACATGGTCCGACGGACCTGGTCCACGGATTGTCCGCGCGTGTGTATGGGGCTTAACAGTTCTAACGGAACTGTTGTAACGGTTCCATCGGTTTTGGTCTCAAAATGCGATGGCATTCTTGAGAACGTGTGCCTAGTCTGTGCAATGCTGTACCCTACGCTAATACTCAACTAGTGTATGGTAGCGTTCAAAACATTCACCGATGCAAAGACCAGGATTGTCAGGACAGCGGGGACAATAATAGCGGGTGTCACGCCTAAATCCGCGCTTTCTGCAGACACGACATTTTCTTTGGGGGGCTTGTTGGGTAGGGGTACTCGGGAGGACATAAATAAAATGCCGCTCATGCAGCCGGCTAACTGCATTTGGTTGGGGAATGATGATCTCTTCTGGAATTTAAGGAAGGATCCAGTACGTCCTGAAGCTCCGTATAGCACATGAGCATTCAGCAAAGCCAATTGGAAAAGGTAAATAGACACTTTTTTGTACCAGCGTCTAGCCTTACGGGCAACTAGGTACGGCGCCAACAACTGGTCGTTGAGGTCCACCCCTCCCATGTTTTGGTTGTACTCGTGGACACAGAGGGGTTTCGTCACAACACCAGCCGCCGTAGTAATTTGGACCGTCGTGTCTGCATGAAGGGAGGTAAGAACGAAAACATTCTTATTATCCCTCCACTTCATAGCGAGCAAGTTATTACACTTCAAGCAGGCTCTCTCCCCCAGCCTAAGACGGGACTCTACAAGCCGCTGGGGAAAGCCCCGGCGATTAGGTCGCACGGTGCCACATGCTCCAATCTGATGATCAAACAAATGACTAAACAGTGGCACGCTCGTGTAATAATTATCCACGTACAAGTGGTACCCCTTTCCGAATAAGGGTGACACCAAGTCCCACACAATCTTGCCAGCGCTCCCTATGTAGTCAGGGCAGTTTGTCGGCTCTATGTGGCTATCTTTGCCCTCATAAACCATAAATTTACATGTATAGCCTGTGGCCCTGTCACAGAGCTTATACATCTTGACCCCGTATCTGGCACGCTTGCTGGGAAGGTATTGTTTGAATGACAAGCGGCCAGTAAACTTAATCAGGGACTCGTCAACGCAGACAACTTGATGGGGAGTAAACAAGTCTGCAAAACGTTGGTTGAAATGGTTTATGAGGGGCCGAATTTTATAGAGCCGATCGTATGCAGGGTCTCCACGAGGACGACAGAGTTCATTGTCGTTGAAGTGCATGAACCGCAAAATCTGTTCGTATCGTGCCCTGGACATGGAGGCAGAGAACACGGGCATATGGTACATTGGCTCAGTGGACCAATATGAACGCAACGTACCCATTTTAACTACGCCCATGATGAGGGAAAGGCCCAGAAAGATCTTGAATTCGGGGACCGTAATTGGTCTCCAATCTCTGGCAAGGGTGGACAACTGGGGATTAGCAGCGATGTGTTGACCAGCGTACAAATTGGTTTGGTCCACAATAGATCTATAGAGATCTTCGGTGAAAAACAGCGAAAAAAAATCAAGTGACGTAAAATCAGCTGTTTCCACCTGAATACCGGGTTGGCCAGTGAATGGGGGAAGTACGGGTTCTGCAGAAGTGGTGGGCACCCAATCAGGATTGGCAAATTCTGCAGGAAGGGCACTATGGGCACGACGGGCCTGTCTTTGTCGTCTTCTTGGTGGCAGCGGGACACTACTTGTGCTTGCCACCTCGCCAGCTGGAACTGCACTTATGGGACTCGCCACGTCACCACGTGATACTGCAGTGCTGGTTTGACTACGTCCAGGGTGTACTAGGCCGCTGGTGCTTGCCTGTTCACCAGAAGGAATAGCGGCTCTAGTACGTCTCTGCCTCCTACGAGCGACCTGCGGTTCCTGCACCTCAACAACAGAGGAAGGAGTTTGGGGTCTGGTACGCCTGACCTTAGCAGGGACCACAACTCCGCCGTCAGAGCTATCTGTCATGGAGCCGCTGTCGTCTACTGGGTCGTATTCTGAGCCTGATTCTGACAGATGAGTGACCTCCTCTTCACTATCTGTCATACTCAAAAACAAGTAGGCCTGTTCACTAGTGTACGTTTGACTTGCCATTTTGGGCTCTAAATTTAGTAGTACACTAGTGAGACTCACAGGAAAAAAAAAAGCTCCTGACTGTTAGCGACTGAATCAAAACGCTACCAAAAAACTGTAAGCGATCGCAGGGATCAGGCCTGACTCTGCGAACGCTGCAGTTATGTGTGCTTAGTGTTTTGTAAGTGACAGTGATCGATCGATACTGCACTTGGGTGGGCTGGGCGGAGGGGGAAAACGCAGGTGCTAGCAGGTATCTGGGCTGATCCCGCTAACAATGCGTTTTTGGGAACCCTAAACAGCTGGGGACGCTAGTATAGATCTGATCAGATCAGATATCGATCTGTTCAGATTCTATACCACTAAGGGAGGTGTATGCTGCGTGCGTGGGTGTTAGCGGTACTGGCACTAACCCGACGCTGCCTGGGGCGACGCAGACCCTATTTGACTCTAAAACCCAACTTATATCACCCGCCGGGCGATCAGGGGGTTAAACCTTTATTAGGTAATAAACGGCGGGTGCCCTGAAACTATAAAAAATAAACTAACTGACCAGCGTCACCCGTAACAGTTATATGGTGATCACTGGTGAAAGGGTTAACTAGGGGGCACTCAGGGGGTTAAAACCTTTAGTAGGTAGTATATGGGGGGTCGCTGACCCTATAAAACGCTGCGGCAAACCTAAATACCTACCTCCCTAACTAGCGTCAACTGTGACACTAATACAGCGATCAAAAAAACGATCGCTTAGTGACACTGGTGACGGGGGGTGATCACGGGGTTAAACCTTTATTAGGGGGGGTTCCTAGACCTAAAGGGGGCTAAATCTAACTGCCCTAACTGTTATTAGGGTCACAATGCACCAATGCAGTTAACAGTAAAAAAAAAAAAAAAAAAAAAACTGCTTTGGTGTCACTGTGACAGGGGGTGCAGGGGGGGCAATCGGGGGGGGCTGGGGTGTGAAATGTGTGCCTAGAATGTTCTTCTGTTAGTGTAGTGTAGTGTAGGTGTAGTGTTGTGCAACTCACGTGTCTTCTCTCCTCGGCGTCGGTTCGAAAAGACCGCCACGAGGAGAGATGACCTCACTTCCCCTGGCTCTGTACACAATACAGAGCCAGGGGAAGCATTCCATTGGCTGGGAGCGATCGCGAGGGGGGGGCACGAATGAGTGCCCCCCCCCTCATCTCCGATCCCTCCCCCAATGTCCCGGACAATTTACAGACACGGGGGCGGGCCCGATCGGCCCCCCACCCGCGTCTGTTAGGGATGACATCACTTCCTCTAGCCCTGTTTACATGACGGGGCTAGAGGAAGTGTTTCATTGGCTGGGAGCGATCGCGAGGGGGGGGCCACGAATGAGTGGCCTCCCCCTCATCTCCGATCGCTCCCCCAACGATGCCGACCGCCGCAGGCACCGGGGGGGGGCCCGATCGGGCCCCCCACCCGCAGACAGGTAGGGACGTATATATACGCCCTCCTGCCTGTACGTGCCATTCTGTCGACGTATATCGTCGTGCGGCGGTCGGCAAGTGGTTAAGTTTGGAGGTTGTCTGGTATAGAGTATATATAATTCTATTGGCACTTGAGTTAGTCACTGACATACTCAATTATCTTGATCTTGACCGTTTGGAAAATCTGGTTCCTGCCTTGCCGATTTCCTCCTGACGGACGTATTCAGTGACCGTCGGAAAACCCCATATTCCCGTGCAGATGGTTATATCTGCTGGTGTATTAGACCTCGCTATTTAGGGGGTCCACCTGAATCTGGTAAGGTGCATATACCACTATTGACATTTCCACACCTTGGCTTTCCATATCTACCCCTTTTTCCATCTACAGGATTCTGGTGACTGCTCCCCTCTCATATTTTTTGGATTTCCCACTGGATCTTATTGTGTCTTCATTTGACAAATTCTGATTTGGATTGTTGATGGACTTATTTACTATTTATTTACTTTATACTTTAATAATTTATTTTTTTCATTGTACATATACTTTTTCTCTTCACGTTTGAGCACACTAGGTTTTTCATATTGAATATAATTTTCATATGAATTCCACTTTATATTTCATATTTTTTATTACACTAATATTGTGATTTATTATATTTGTTTAGGAATATATGTAATTTTGGCCTCCTTTTGACATACGTAAATTAGGGTGATTGAATTAGCGCAATTTATTTTCTTCTAAATGTCTCAGTTACATTGGTGGTCAGTGTAAATCTTCTCATTACATTGGTGCTTGTGTAGAATCCTTTCATTCACACTAGTGGCCAGTGTGAACGGCCCCCTTACATTGGTGGTCAGCGTAAATCCCTCCTTACATTGGTGGTTACTATGAATGCTTCTATTACATTAGTGGTCAGTGTAAACCCCTATTACATTGGTGGCCAGTGTTGAAACTCCTCTTTATATTGGTAGTTATTATATAAAAAAAAAATCAGCATTGCCATTGATCACACCTTTCCCCCAGCACTGCCACTGAGCCCAGGAGTCCTAGGATCCCTAGGAGTTTTCTGTCTATTAATGGACCCCCTCACCTCCCCAGTTCATGGTGTGCAGGCAGTGAGGAGATGATGTGCTGTAACCTCTAGCAACCAATCAGTAAGCAGTAATGATGTGCAGTAACCTATAGAAACCAATCAGTGAGCAGTATTGATGTACAGTGATCTCTAGCAACCAATCAAAAAGCAGAAATTATGTGCTGTAACCTCTAGCAACCAGTCAGTGAGGGGTAATTATACACTGTAACCTCTAGCAACCAATCGCAATCGCTGTCTGATCTGATTCAGTAAACTGATTTTGAGTCTAGCTGCTTTTTATTGTACGTCTCAAAGCAGGTGTAAAGCGAACTGCATGGAGGGGCCCTGTGTATGTTCTTAGGGCATATGTATTTTCAGACATAATTATGAAAAGAAAAATGATATCCTCCAATGTTACAGATCGTATAAGAAAAGGGGGAGAATAACAAGTCATTCTTTTTTTAACAGAAAATAGTTTTTATTTAACAAATCAGCATTACAAGACATTCAGCATGAAGTATCTTATTCATACAGCATCAGACCAAGGCATCCATTCAGGAATTTAACATCCTACAAGTCCATAATTTCTTTCTCCCTGCATATATTACCTGATGGGATCTAAGGATATTCTCTTCTAGAGCCCACCCCAAAGTTCAGTAGGTCGTTTTGCCGCTACCCTCTGGAAGACCGTTAATTGCAAAGCAGGTTTGACAAGTTGAGTTTAATCTTCCTCTGGCAAGGCCGGGTGGCGCCCCATGTCTGGGGGGGGGGGTGAGTACCCCCAACCGAGCAGAGTGGAATCCATCAATTGGATAACAAGTCATTCTTAATACATATACTGACTAAAATGGTGAAGCGCTCATTATTCCAAAATAAAATATACCATAATGTGCAGTAGATTATGAAGGAGAACCTTCACAGTGATGTGAAAAATATCGTTACCTAAATCAAAAATAAATAGTACATGTCACGTACCTAGTAGATGAGCCTGAACTGCAGAGGAAGGCCTCTCTTATGCCTCTGATTTGAGGCCCCTGGTAGAGTAAACAGGAGGCACAGAAGTGTAGAGTAGCACAGGTGTCTGGCAGGATCAACAGCAGGAAGGACCATCCGGAACTTCAGGTGGCACTGTGCAGGGAGGTCAGCAGACTGAAGACTGGAACAGCAGGCAGGTGCGGCAGACTGGGGACTGGAACAGACTGGAAGGAGATTCCCACTGGACTGGAACTCAGAAGGGTCAGGCAGAAGCAGGGTCACTGGAACAGGCCAGGTCGGTATCAGGTGGACAGGGGAAGGACCAGAGGACCAGGCAGGAGCAACATCAAGAAAGGCCGGGGTAAAATGCAGGCAGACAGCTGGGATAGTCAGAGCCAAGCCGGATAATACACAGGACCTGGTTCAGATAGCAGGGTACACACAGGAACTCGGTAGATCAGACAGCAATGTCTCTCTGTGTCAGCCTGGTTTAAATAGCCAGTCGGGCGTCAGGGGCCGTGCACATGCGTGCATGCGCATAAGCACCCGCAATTGCGCATCAGCAAGTTCAGCTCTCCTGTTACTGGCAGGATCTTCCTGACAGTACATGTGCATAATACATGACATAAACCAACACTTTATGTGCAAAAAAGTTTTTTTTTTACATATAAAAAGTAAATGTCTCTTTAACTGCTTAAATACTGGGCACTTTTTACCCCCTTCTGCCCAGGCGAATTTTCAGCTCTTAACGCTGTCGCATTTTCAATGACAATTGTGCGGTCATGTAACGTTGTACCCAAACAAAATTTTTATTATTTTTTTGAGACAATTAGAGCTTTCTTTTGGTGGTATTCAATCGCCACTGGGTTTTTTTTTTTTTTTTTGCTTAAAAAAACTAAATATATAAAAAAAATTGAAAAAAAAAAGTTTTTCTTAGTTTCTGGTAGAACATTTTGTAAATAAGTAATTTTTCTCCTTATGTGTGCTGATGAGGCTGCACTGATGGGCACTGATGAGATGGCACTGAAGGACACAGATGAGGTGGCAATGATGAGGAGGCACTTGTATGCAGCACTGATGGGCGGCACTTATATGCAGCACTGATAGGCGGCACTGATGGGCACTGAAAGGCAGCACTGATTGGCATCATTGATGGGCACTGATTGGCAACACTGATGGGCACTGACTGGCATCACTGGTGTGCATTGACTGGCATCACTGATGGGCACTGTTGAGGCTTCACTGATAATCAGTGCCCTAAATATCTGTGCAGGTCTCCCCTGTGAGGAAATGCTGCTGATCGTCTCTCCTCACCTCACACGCTGTTAGTGTGAGGACAGGAAAGCCAATAACCAGCATTTCCTTGTTTACATGTGATCTGCTGTGAGTGGACACAGCTGATCACATGGGTAAAGATCTGCGTCATTGGCTCTTTACTGAGATCAGGGATGCGCTGTGTCCCGGGGACAAAGCGCGCCGCCGATCGATGTGCGCCCCTGCACAACTGCGTCAAAAGTGGAACGATGTCATATGACGTTGTCTCAGAACAGTGGAACCACCTGCAGCCATTATTTTCCTATACGGCAGGCGGGAGGTGGTTAAATATACTCATAGGTGACGTGACAAAATTTTTTTGAAAATAACACAACAAATATAGAGTCCCAACAGATGAAAATTCCACCATGTATTAAAACATCTTTACCGTGACTTTAAATCTTCATAACAATGTGAGAAAAACATCACTGCTGTGCACAGATGGACCTAACTGTATTACACAGAGGTCAAACAGCAGGTTTACTATGTCCCAAAATGTTTCTGTTATGGCACTTAGGGAACAAAAGTAGAAGTGAACTCCATAGTGTAAAACCATGCAATTTTATTAAATATAAATTAATGCACTCATGGGATATCTCTTTAACCACTTACTGAGCCGAAAGACGGATACAGTGCGGTCCTCCAGTTCTGAGAGGGCGTGGACATCCTCCCAGAATCCTGTGCATTGGGCACACTCTGTGAAAGATGTGTCTGTTGGAAGGGCCAATCACACAGCCCTTTATCACATATTAGGATGTGACGATATGACTACACTATGTCTAAGATCTCCAATATAGGAAGGGGTAACTAGGTGGTGCTGTTTTGTTGTTTGGTAGTTGGCGCGAATCCACAGAGCTGCGTGGTGTCTGGAAGCTGTGTGTGTGTGAGCTGCGGACCGGACCAAACCCACCCCCCCCCCCCATACCGGGAGAATCGGAGGCAGGTGAGAGTGGCATTGGGCGCATTGTAATGCTTCTATTACATTAGTGGTCAGTGTAAACCCCTATTACATTGGTGGCCAGTGTTGAAACTCCTCTTTATATTGGTAGTTATTATATAAAAAAAAAATCAGCATTGCCATTGATCACACCTTTCCCCCAGCACTGCCACTGAGCCCAGGAGTCCTAGGATCCCTAGGAGTTTTCTGTCTATTAATGGACCCCCTCACCTCCCCAGTTCATGGTGTGCAGGCAGTGAGGAGATGATGTGCTGTAACCTCTAGCAACCAATCAGTAAGCAGTAATGATGTGCAGTAACCTATAGAAACCAATCAGTGAGCAGTATTGATGTACAGTGATCTCTAGCAACCAATCAAAAAGCAGAAATTATGTGCTGTAACCTCTAGCAACCAGTCAGTGAGGGGTAATTATACACTGTAACCTCTAGCAACCAATCGCAATCGCTGTCTGATCTGATTCAGTAAACTGATTTTGAGTCTAGCTGCTTTTTATTGTACGTCTCAAAGCAGGTGTAAAGCGAACTGCATGGAGGGGCCCTGTGTATGTTCTTAGGGCATATGTATTTTCAGACATAATTATGAAAAGAAAAATGATATCCTCCAATGTTACAGATCGTATAAGAAAAGGGGGAGAATAACAAGTCATTCTTTTTTTAACAGAAAATAGTTTTTATTTAACAAATCAGCATTACAAGACATTCAGCATGAAGTATCTTATTCATACAGCATCAGACCAAGGCATCCATTCAGGAATTTAACATCCTACAAGTCCATAATTTCTTTCTCCCTGCATATATTACCTGATGGGATCTAAGGATATTCTCTTCTAGAGCCCACCCCAAAGTTCAGTAGGTCGTTTTGCCGCTACCCTCTGGAAAACCGTTAATTGCAAAGCAGGTTTGACAAGTTGAGTTTAATCTTCCTCTGGCAAGGCCGGGTGGCGCCCCATGTCTGGGGGGGGGGTGAGTACCCCCAACCGAGCAGAGTGGAATCTATCAATTGGATAACAAGTCATTCTTAATACATATACTGACTAAAATGGTGAAGCGCTCATTATTCCAAAATAAAATATACCATAATGTGCAGTAGATTATGAAGGAGAACCTTCACAGTGATGTGAAAAATATCGTTACCTAAATCAAAAATAAATAGTACATGTCACGTACCTAGTAGATGAGCCTGAACTGCAGAGGAAGGCCTCTCTTATGCCTCTGATTTGAGGCCCCTGGTAGAGTAAACAGGAGGCACAGAAGTGTAGAGTAGCACAGGTGTCTGGCAGGATCAACAGCAGGAAGGACCATCCGGAACTTCAGGTGGCACTGTGCAGGGAGGTCAGCAGACTGAAGACTGGAACAGCAGGCAGGTGCGGCAGACTGGGGACTGGAACAGACTGGAAGGAGATTCCCACTGGACTGGAACTCAGAAGGGTCAGGCAGAAGCAGGGTCACTGGAACAGGCCAGGTCGGTATCAGGTGGACAGGGGAAGGACCAGAGGACCAGGCAGGAGCAACATCAAGAAAGGCCGGGGTAAAATGCAGGCAGACAGCTGGGATAGTCAGAGCCAAGCCGGATAATACACAGGACCTGGTTCAGATAGCAGGGTACACACAGGAACTCGGTAGATCAGACAGCAATGTCTCTCTGTGTCAGCCTGGTTTAAATAGCCAGTCGGGCGTCAGGGGCCGTGCACATGCGTGCATGCGCATAAGCACCCGCAATTGCGCATCAGCAAGTTCAGCTCTCCTGTTACTGGCAGGATCTTCCTGACAGTACATGTGCATAATACATGACATAAACCAACACTTTATGTGCAAAAAAGTTTTTTTTTTACATATAAAAAGTAAATGTCTCTTTAACTGCTTAAATACTGGGCACTTTTTACCCCCTTCTGCCCAGGCGAATTTTCAGCTCTTAACGCTGTCGCATTTTCAATGACAATTGTGCGGTCATGTAACGTTGTACCCAAACAAAATTTTTATTATTTTTTTGAGACAATTAGAGCTTTCTTTTGGTGGTATTCAATCGCCACTGGGTTTTTTTTTTTTTTTTGCTTAAAAAAACTAAATATATAAAAAAAAATTGAAAAAAAAAAAGTTTTTCTTAGTTTCTGGTAGAACATTTTGTAAATAAGTAATTTTTCTCCTTATGTGTGCTGATGAGGCTGCACTGATGGGCACTGATGAGATGGCACTGAAGGACACAGATGAGGTGGCAATGATGAGGAGGCACTTGTATGCAGCACTGATGGGCGGCACTTATATGCAGCACTGATAGGCGGCACTGATGGGCACTGAAAGGCAGCACTGATTGGCATCATTGATGGGCACTGATTGGCAACACTGATGGGCACTGACTGGCATCACTGGTGTGCATTGACTGGCATCACTGATGGGCACTGTTGAGGCTTCACTGATAATCAGTGCCCTAAATATCTGTGCAGGTCTCCCCTGTGAGGAAATGCTGCTGATCGTCTCTCCTCACCTCACACGCTGTTAGTGTGAGGACAGGAAAGCCAATAACCAGCATTTCCTTGTTTACATGTGATCTGCTGTGAGTGGACACAGCTGATCACATGGGTAAAGATCTGCGTCATTGGCTCTTTACTGAGATCAGGGATGCGCTGTGTCCCGGGGACAAAGCGCGCCGCCGATCGATGTGCGCCCCTGCACAACTGCGTCAAAAGTGGAACGATGTCATATGACGTTGTCTCAGAACAGTGGAACCACCTGCAGCCATTATTTTCCTATACGGCAGGCGGGAGGTGGTTAAATATACTCATAGGTGACGTGACAAAATTTTTTTGAAAATAACACAACAAATATAGAGTCCCAACAGATGAAAATTCCACCATGTATTAAAACATCTTTACCGTGACTTTAAATCTTCATAACAATGTGAGAAAAACATCACTGCTGTGCACAGATGGACCTAACTGTATTACACAGAGGTCAAACAGCAGGTTTACTATGTCCCAAAATGTTTCTGTTATGGCACTTAGGGAACAAAAGTAGAAGTGAACTCCATAGTGTAAAACCATGCAATTTTATTAAATATAAATTAATGCACTCATGGGATATCTCTTTAACCACTTACTGAGCCGAAAGACGGATACAGTGCGGTCCTCCAGTTCTGAGAGGGCGTGGACATCCTCCCAGAATCCTGTGCATTGGGCACACTCTGTGAAAGATGTGTCTGTTGGAAGGGCCAATCACACAGCCCTTTATCACATATTAGGATGTGACGATATGACTACACTATGTCTAAGATCTCCAATATAGGAAGGGGTAACTAGGTGGTGCTGTTTTGTTGTTTGGTAGTTGGCGCGAATCCACAGAGCTGCGTGGTGTCTGGAAGCTGTGTGTGTGTGAGCTGCGGACCGGACCAAACCCACCCCCCCCCCCCATACCGGGAGAATCGGAGGCAGGTGAGAGTGGCATTGGGCGCAGGCCATCAGGAGCGGGAGTGAATGAGGACAGCGCCAGCACCACCCCATTGACTCGTCCAAAGGAGATGGGATCGGGAGAATAGACCGGGAGACTGTCAGGTGACAGATCTGACCAGGAGAAGCGGCTGGTAAGTGTGCAGTGGACAGGTGTGGGAGAGTAACAGGCAGGGGAGCGGCGGTAGCAGTAACAGGCAGGCTGACCAGGGCAGACTGTAGGTACTGGCAAGCCCTGCAAAGTGTCACATTGCAAGGGCGTTTGAGTTTGAGCAGAACGGTCATAATTAATTAACATACAAAAAAACTGCCTGACTGTGTCTAGTGGGGATGCTGTGTATTGTGGAGTAACTGTTTTTGTTGAGAGCTGTGAGTAATCTGAGTATTGTGGAGTACCCTGTGTATTGTGGAGTACCCTGTGTATTGTGGAGTACCCTGTGTATTGTGGAGTACCCTGTGTATTGTGGAGTACCCTGTGTATTGTGGAGTACCCTGTGTATTGTGAGTACCCTGTGTATTGTGAGTACTCTGTGCATTGTGAGTATCCTGTGCATTGTGTGTACCTGAGTATGTTAGTATGTGAGTACCTGCATATTGTGAGTACCCTGAGTATGTGAGCACCGGTATATTGTGAGTGCCCGAGTGCTGCTAGCACCCCAGTGCTTTAGGCAACCTTGTGCTGTGAGTGCCCATGTATTGTGGGTGCACTAGGAGTAGGGAGCTGGGAATAGGGTAGGTTACAAATAGTTAGTCTACTCAATTTCCCCAATAGAATAGAGGGTAAAATGTCCAACAGGATTGGTGATGCCACTCAGTGCACATCCTGCACCATGTATATATTCCTTGATGAACCAATCGAGGGTGCATACTGCTGTGCGAGAGGTGAGCGAGTTGTTCCTCTGGAAGCCCAGATCCTGATTCTGGAGAATCAAGTAGCAACATTGAGAAGCATTAGCAGCCTGGAGATGAGCTTAGACATTACCCAGCAGGTGCTGGCGGGGGCCAGCCTAGAAGAGGTTGGAGAGATGGAAGCACAGGAACCAGAGGTAGGTAGCTGGGTGACAGAAAGGAGAAGGGGTAGAGGGAAGAGTGTTAGGGCGGTCAGTCCTGAGTTGGTACACCCCAACAATATGCCAAGTTGCATGATTATGGGGATATAAGCTCAGGGGTGGCAGTGCTGAAGCAGGCGGCCTCCCCTAGCTGCCAGGGGAGTGACGGCTCCAGTAAGGAGGGGAGCGGTGATACAGGTAAGGCCAGAAAAGTGCTGGCAGTGGGAGACTCAATTATTAGGAGGGCAGAGAGGGCAATTTGTCAGAAAGACCTGGGTTGCAGAACAGTGTGTTGTTTACCGGGCGCTCGTGTTCAGCACATCACGGATCGGGTGGACAGATTATTGGGAGGAGCTAGGGAGGACCCAGCGGTCATGATACACGTTGGTACCAATGACCAAGTGAGAGAGAGTCTGAAAAAAACATTTCAGGGACTTAGGTAATAGATTGAGGAAAAGAACCCCCAAGGTAGTTTTCTCTGAACTACTACCTGTACCTTGAGCCACACCAGAGAGACAGCAGGAGCTCAGGGAACTAAACAAGTGGCTGAGGAACTGGTGCAGGAAAGAGGGGTTTGGGTTCCTGGATAACTGGGCTGACTTCTCAATTGGTAACCGGCTCTTTAGTAAGGACGGGCTGCACCTTAATGGGGATGGTACAGCTCTATTGGGAAGTAAGTTGGCCACAAAGCTGGAGGGAATTTTTTTTTTTTTTTCTTTTTTTTTTTTTTTTTTCCACCTCAGCAAGATTCCTTAGGGGACTGAATCAGTAGCGCCCTCAACAGCGTCCCTATTTGTCTTAACATCATTGTGGAGATTGCTTCGTGTTTTTTTTTTTTTTTAAACATATTCACAACCTTAACTCCGCCTGTGGGGGCTTTTCCATTAAATCTTGCTTAAGCTCGCCATTTACCACTTCAAAATCATTAATAAACCCAAGACTCCCCCCCCCACTCCCCCCTTCCCATCCCCCCCCCCTGCCGCCAGAATCTTCCCCCCTAGTGGCTTGCATAATTTTAAGTCTCATTTTGATTTGCTAGCTTTTAGTTAAATCAGACGTCTGCCTACTTTCTCTCGTCCTATTTTCTTAAGGCTTCGGCGTAGCTCCAGGCCTTTTTAAACTTTCTCCAGCCTTCCCACATGGTTCTTGTGGCCTCCCTTTCCTCTACCCCATTGTTTGCTAGGCACTCCATAGTGTATGTATTTTCCACTGCGTCGACCCATTCCCAGATAGGGGGGGTCTCTTGGTCCCTCCACCTTTTTGGAATCACTCGTTTCGCTGCATTGAGCAAATGAGGCACTAAGGTTCCTTTGTATTGCCTGGTTCCTTCCTCTGTGGCGTGCATCAATACAACCCAGGGGTCGTTTTTTACTACGACTTGGGTTATTTCCTCAATATTCTTGAGGATAGCGCTCCAAAATATTTTAATCTTTGGGCAAACCCACCAAAGGTGACCCATGGTTCCCCTCTCTTTACAGCCTCTCCAACAGTCTGCTGAGGCTTCTGGTTGGAATCTATTTATTTTGTCGGGGGTTAGATACCAGCCAGATAAGCACTTATAGTTGGTTTCTGCGGTTCTGACATCGACTGCTGAGCTATGGGTATGTTTAAATATTTTTTTAATTAACCCCGTGTGTATTGGTGAGCCTAATTCTCCCTCCCATTTCTTGAGGAACGGCGGCCCCTCCGGTCTGTCCTTCGACAGCAAGAATTTATAGATTTTTGTGATTATTTTTTTCGTATTTTCCGCTGTAAAAATACGTTCCATTGCCGTCAGGTCTTCCCGTCCTCTCAACGGAGGGGGGATCGAGCCTATGAAGTGACATAACTGCCGGTACCGCCATTCATCAATTGTGAATAAATCATTTTTTTTTTGTAAATCTTGGATCGCCAAGATTTTCCCCCTACTTATTAAATCTCCTAACCGTGAATTTTCATTTTTTAACCAATCCCCTCCCAGTTCTCTTCTTCCTGGAGGGAAGAGGTCATTTTCTTTTAGTGCAATTAAAGGTGAATTAAATTTCAATTTCATTTTTTTGTGAATTTTATCCCAAACTTTAAAAGTGTTTTTAGTGATTGAATGTGTTTTTTCCCCTAGTCTTCTAAATTTCGGGGGGTTCCAAATAGCTTTTCCTAGTTGTGCTTCACTCAGTGCCTCTTCTAAACTTACCCATCTTTTTACACCCTGTATCTTCCCCCATTCTGGGATTCTTAATAGCGCAGCTGCATAGTAATAATTAGTAGTATCGGGTACCGCTAGGCCCCCCTGACCTTTGTCCATTTTCAAAATTTGGAGTGAGATTCTGTGTTTTTTCTGTTGCCACACAAAGTCCATGATAATTGCTTTCAATTTCCTCAGATATTGTTCTGGTAAGGAGATTGGGACCATTTGAAACTTGTAGGTTATTAGCGGAAGTATCATCATTTTGATCGCATTAATGCGGCCGATCCAGGAGGTGGGTCTATTCTTAAACTCTTGGCATTTTTTTTTTTACTTCATCTAGGAGAGGGATATAATTGGCCTTGTATAATTTCCCTATGGTGTTGGTCAGAGTAATTCCTAGATAATTAATCTGTTTTTTCCATGGAAAATTATAAAGTTTCATGAGGTCCTGTTTCTCCGCCTTATTTATATTGATACTAAGTATGAAAGTTTTAGCTTGGTTAATCTTAAAGTTTGAGATTGCGCCGAACGTGCTGATCGTTTTCAAAATATTTGGCAAGGATTTCTGCGGAGCACTTACATAAAAAAGGACATCGTCCGCAAATGCCGCGAGTTTATGTTCTTCTCCACCCGCCACGCAGCCTTCAATACCCGGGTTTAATCTAATAGATGCCAGCAGGGGTTCCAGGGAGAGTATAAACAAGAGGGGGGACAGGGGGCAACCCTGTCTTGTCCCATTGTGCATTTCAAAGAGGGAGGAGATGGTTCCGTTAACTTTAATATTAGCCTTTGGCTGGCTATACAGGACTCTTATTTTCTGGATTATTTTGGGTCCGAAACCCATGACCTCCAAGGTCCTAAACAAGAACCCCCAGTCTACCCGGTCGAACGCTTTTTCTGCGTCGATGGACATTAGTAGACTGGGGGTTCGTGCAACCCTCATTGCTTGCATCACTAGTAGAGTTCGGACACTATTGTCCCTACCCTCTCTACCCTGCGTAAAGCCCACTTGATCCGGGTGAATCAACCCATCTAAGCAGCCCTTTATACGTTCCGCCAGAATCTTCGCGTACAGCTTTGTCTCGAAATTTAGCAAGGATATCGGCCTGAACCCCGCGCACGTCGAGTCGTCTTTCCCTTCCTTGCGCAGGACCGTAATTGTAGCAGACAGTGAAGCTTCACTCATGCGAAACTCGGAGCCAAGGCCATTCATGTAACTAAGAAGTCTGGGTATTAGAATCTCTCTATAGGTTTTATAATAGAGAGCCGTGAACCCGTCGGGGCCTGGGCTCTTGCCCATTGGCGAGTTGTTCAAGGCTCTTGAGATTTCCTCCACGGTAATTGGGCTTTCCAGCGCTTCCCTATCCTCTACCCCTAGAGTCTGCAGTTTAGCCCCTCTCAAAAACTTATCGATTTTATCTCTATTCCCTTCCTTTTGTCCATCCCCCTTTTGCCCCACGGAATAAAGTTCCTCATAGAAGTCCCTAAACGTCGACGCGATATCCTTTGAGAGAAACTTTACCTCTCCTTTTTTATTTTTTATTTTTTCTATAAAGTTTTTGGACTTATTTTTTTGGAGCAACCTTGCAAGTGTTTTGCCTGCCTTGTTGCCCCATTGATAGCGATCTTTGGTGGCTTTGTTGAACACTTGTTTGGCTTCCTGTTCTGTCCATTCTTTTAGCTCTTCCCTCTTATGGATTATCTCTCGGAGAGTTGCGTGATGCTGATTGGGGTCCCCCTTGTGTTTTTGTTCTAGGGTTTTTATGTCGTTCGTCAGGTTGAGTATTTTTTTCATTCTATCTCTTTTTTTCCACGACGCCTTTGATATCAGGACCCCCCTAATAAATGCCTTGTGGGAATCCCATAAGCTTGACCCCATTACCTCCCCATTGTCGTTCGTTTTGAAAAACCATTCGAGCTCTTTTCCCACACTTTCCCTAATCTCTTTATCCATTAATAACTCTTCATTCAATTTCCACCCACAGCTTGGCGGTTTGTGTTCAGGGAAGTTTAATTTCATACTGACTGGTGCGTGGTCAGAGAGTGTTGCAATCTCGACCTTAGTGTCTATCACCCTCTCTAATAATCCATGATCCACCCAGATGTAGTCTAGTCTCGAGTACATCCCGTGCACAGGGGAAAAAAAGGTATAGTCTCTAACCTGAGGATGCTGTACTCTCCACACATCCACCAGTTGTTCAGAGCTCATCTTTTTCTTTAATAATTTCAGTTGAGCGCTTCCCGTCCCCCGTGCACCGGACGAACTATCCACCTCCGGGTCTAAGACAAGGTTCAAATCTCCCATCAATATCAAATAGCCCTTTCTAAAAGATCTTAACTTAGCTAGGATCGCGACCATATATTCCGGGGATCTCGTGTTTGGGGCATATATATTTGCGAGGGTATAGGACGTCCCGTAGAGGGTGCCCCTTAAGAAGAGGAACCTTCCCTCCGGGTCCGTCTTCCTGTCTTCTAAATTAAATTGCAGGTCTCCTGCCAACCCTATGGCCACCCCTCTCGTCCTACTGGACACTGTATCGCTATAGTACCATGTGGGGTGGTTTTGGGAGAACAATCTAATATTGGACGAGAGAGAGAGGTGAGTCTCCTGCAAAAAGACCAGGTCCGAGCCATATCTCTTCAGTTCCTCCAAGACCCTATGTCTCTTGCTTGGGGCATTCAATCCTCTCACATTATAGGTCAAACATTTGATTTCAGGCATCCTATTTTTGTTGTCATAACCTCAGCCACTCTGAAGCGACCCCCGGCGGCAGGGTCCCCCTCCCGTGCTCCCTTCTCCCTCCCCACCATCCCCCCCCCCTCCTACCCCCCCCCATCCCCCCCTCTTCCCCTCTCTACTCCCTCCCCCTCCTCCCCCCTCCTCGCCCCCCTCCCCCCTCCCCACACCCCCCTCTAATCCACCCCCCTCTATCCTCACTTGCCCCACTCTGGGTCTCTGAACCCGAGGGTGCCAACTCCTCTTGGCCTCCCCTGAGCTCATGATCTCCGGAGAGGGAAGATTTGGTGCCCGTCCCTACAAATCCGCCCCCCCCGCCCCGATGTAGAGGGCCTTGGGGTGCGGGGCACCAGGCTAAGCCGAGCGTGCCCGAAACGGGGTTGGTCCCCCGTTGTTGGCCCAGTCTCCTCCCCACTCCCCCCCCAGACCCCCCCCCACCCCCCCATGCACCGACTCCCAGCCTAAATTTAGCTCATTTCTGCCCAACCCGGGAGGTCAGGGACCGGGATCTCCAATTTCCTGCAAAACTCTGTCAATTCCTCGGGATGTCTCAGTACAGCCGATCGGCCCTCTTTTGAGCCTACCAGGCATGCCGGGAACCCCCAGTTGTATTTAATATTATTATTACGGAGGGACTCTAAGAGAGGTCTCTGAAGCCTCCTCCTCTCAAGGGTCCTAGCTGCCAGATCGGCATATATCTGGATTTCAGTTTCTTCAAACTTGAGGGGTGTCTTTCCTCTTATCTTTTGCCAAATTTCCTCCCTGTCTTTAAAAAAACTGAATCGAATTATAACGTCCCGGGTTCTGCCCGCCTCTACTCGATCTGCTCTGCCGATCCGGTGTACTCTTTCGATTTTGGGGAACTGGTCTTCCCCTGTTCCGATTGTAGGGGCAAAAATCTTCCTTATAATTGACTCCAAATCCTCCCCCCTTCGTTCGGGGATCGCTCTAACCCTCAGGTTTTGCCTTCTATCGCGGTTTTCCCGATCTTCCATTTTATAGGAGATGTCTCTTTGTTGGGTCTGGATTTTCTTGAGTTGTATCTTTAATTCTAGGATTTCCTGGTCAGTGTTATCGGCCCTCCTCTCCGTCCCCTCCACCCTAGTTAACAGTTGGCCCATATCGTCTCTTAGTTTGCTGACTTCACTTTTAAATACGTTTTCCAACCTCAGCATCATCTCCTCCATTTCCCTTTTGGTCGGGGGTTGCGAACCCACTGGCAGCTCCTCCATCCTGCTCGCGTCCCCCTCGCTTTCTATTGGGGATTCCGCCCTTGAGTGGTCTAGGGCTATGTCAGATTTTCGGGATTTGTCTTTTACCTTTCCCTTGTCCTTTGGGGCCTTTGGGGAGTGATCAGGTCCAGGGGCTGTCGGGCTGGCCCCCTGCCTGAGATAGTGCTTTATGGAGCTTGGGTCACTTTTTTGTGCTTTTGAGGCCCCTTTCTTAGGTAGTTTATTGGACTCTTTGCTCATGGTGTTTCTTTTTGTTTTTCTTATTCTTTTCCCCAGCTTAGCAATGTATCCTTCCAGACGCCTATGTTTATTCCTCTCTCCTTCTCCCTCTCCTTCCTTCTCCTTCCCCCTCCTCTTCCCTTTTTAATTGGGTATGTCCACGCTGTTCAAAGGGGGGGACACTATTCCGAGGAAAACAGAGGCTTTCCTAGTCTGGCTAAGATACTATAATCCCCTCGATGATTAAGCCACCCTCCGGGGACCCTGTCACAAGCCACGATATAAGCCAACCTGAGACACTGTCCGTTCCTGTGATAGCTCCTTGCTCTGGTAGGTTGAAGGCTCTTGTTATGGCCGGTCAAAACCCCACCTCGGGGGGGTGTTGTGTACCCCTCGATGAGTGTTTTAAAAGTTCGTCGATTGGGCCTCTAGGAATTTGTAATGACCATAACGTGGGTTTTGGTACCCCAAGGGGGGGTGTACTACTCGAGGGGTGTTTCGGAGGGTCGTCGGTCGGGTCTCTAGATGTTTGAAAAGCCCATAATAGGGATTCAGTATAAGGGGGGTCGTAGGAGGGCACCGCCTCGCTTATTCCGTCCCACCAACTGTTACTCCTTGCTCCGCCCGTAAAGCATTTATTTCAGTTTGAGGGACGCTTGTCTGGTTTACAAGAGAACAAAAGAGTAGACGGGGGGTCGCAGGGGGGCACCGCCCCACACACTCCGACTCACCCCAGCTGCTGCTCCCAATTCCGCCCCCAAGAAGCGCTTACTTCAGTTTAGAAAGGCATTTTTCTAGTTTACAAACTAGTGCAGGGAAGCATGCAAAAGTTAATCGGTCTATTCCCTGAGCATTTATAGTGTCTGTAAAGAAAGTTGACGCATGGGGAGTCATGGGGAGGCACTGTCTCACAGATTCCATGCGGTCGGGTAACACTCCCTATTCCACCCATAAAACTTTATTCTATTTAAAACGCCCTGGTATAATTTACAAGTCCCTGGGTGTTTATAAGGCAATAGTAGGTTTTGGCGCAAAAAAAGGGGGTCATAGGGGGGCACAGCCAACTAAAACTCCTTGTTCTGCCCACACAGCATTATTCAGTTTGTTTTAATCAAGTATTGGTCTAGTTTACATACAGGGCCTCCATACATCAGGTAGACGTACACTATGTGTTATCACAAAAGATCTTCAGGAAAATTTTCATGTCATTTGGTTGCTTCTGCTGTCTTACCTCGCTTTAGATATGCCCTCTAACCTTGGTCCTGTTTCCAGGCCATATACTCACGGACCAATATATTCGCTCCCGTGGGTGGAGGCTCCGTCTGTTGTTTCCTCTTGTTTTGCTGTGTGCTGCTGAGGCCGATCCGCGTGTGGGGTGGACGACGGGCGGGGGGGGGGGGAGGCCCGGGAGAGGGTAGTCAGGCCACACTCGCCGGGAATTGGAGCAGCATCGAAAGCCACTTCGTGCGCTCCTCACATCCTCCGGCGGGGCCGCGATGTTCTCTGATTTTCAGGCGGCTCCTACGTCATCCACGGGCTCGCGCTCGTACGATGAGGTGCCGGCGTTCTTCTCTGCCTCGCTCCTATCCTGCCTGGCTGACGGGCTCCAGCCCCTCCCTCCGTGCTGATCGCGCTACGTCAGCACGTCCATCCCTCCCTCTGTAGCTGGAGGGAATTAAACTAGATGTTGGGGGGAAGGGATCAGAGAAAGCCATAGCCAACAGGGAGCAGGTGACAGAGGGTGATAGGAGAGTCAGCAGTAGTAATAGCAGTGAAAATGCAACCATAACAATTAATCCCGGGGTAAGTGAGTGGGCAATTCAAATTCAAAAACAAAGCCAGGAGAAACAAAGGGGGAAAACAATGTGCACTCATACAACACTAAGAGCAGTATACACAAATGCTAGGAGTCTAGCTAACATAATAGTGGATCTGGAGCTGCTATTACACGAGGAGGACTTACACTTTGTGGTAATAAACTTGGTTTGACAGCTCACACGATTGGCTGCCTAATATACAGGGGTAGTCATTGTATCGAAATTGGATTCCCCAACTGGAAAGAATGCCCTGTTAAATCTATTAATTACGAACGATCTAAGTCTGATCTCAGATGTGGAGATACGTGACATCTTATATATATATATATATATATATATATATATATATATAAACAGTAAAAAGACAAAATCGGAGCACATTTCACACTTAAAAGATGAGGATGGTTACAGATGACACAGAGAAGACAACTGTACTAAATGCCTTCTTCTCCACAGTTTTTATGCAAGAAATAGAAGGGTTTACTGACAGTGTTAGTGACATATCACATGACATACCCACGTGGCTAACAGAGGCCGGAGTCAATAAAAGACTTAATAAACTTAACACAAATCTATCACCAGGACCAGATGGCTTACACCCGAGAGTCCTCAGAGAACGCACTCAAGTTATAGCCAGGCCATTATTCCTGATCTTTGTGGACAGCATAATGACAGGATTGGTACCAGCTGATTGGAGAAAAGCCTTCAAAAAAGGGCAGAGACATATTCCTGGGAATTATAGGCCAGTCAGGCTAACATCAATAGTTTGTAAATTATTGGAGGGGATGATTAGGGACTATATCCAAAGTTTTACTGAGGAGAAGAATATCATTAGTGGTAATCAGCATGGGTTTATGAGAGGACGTTCCTACCAGACCAATCTGCTAACATTCTATGAGGAAGTGAGCAGCCATCTAGATGGGGGGGAGGCCTGTGGATATGGTGTATCTGGACTTTGCAAAAGCATTTGATACAGTCCCCCATAAACGCTTAATTTACAAACTGAGGTCTGCAGGCTTGGCCCATGGGGTTTGTGCCTGCCTGCTTGGGTAAAAAACTGGTTACAGGGATGGGTCCAAAGGGTAGTGATAAATGACATGTACTCAGTCTGGTCTGGAGTGGTTAGTGGGGTAGCCCAAGGTTCTGTCTTGGGACCAATTCTATTCAACATATTCATAAATGATATTGAGTATGGGATAACTAGTCCCAGTTTTTGCAGATGACACGAAGATAAGTAGAGTAATAAACTTGCATCAGGACAAATTTTGCAGAAAGTCCTGAATATAGGAGTGAGTAGACAAATGGCAAATGAGGTTTAATGTGGAGAAATGTAAAGTAATGCACTTGGGATCAGAAAACATAAATGAAAAACATTCACTAGGGGTGCTAATAGATGACAGATTGAGCAACAGCATGCAGTGCCAAGCTGCAGCTACTAAAGCAGGCAGAATATTGGCATGCATAAAAAAATTAATATACTCCAGGGACAAAACTATAATTCTGCCACTTTATAAAACTCTGGTTAGGCATCATCTGGAGTGTTCCGTACAGTTCTGGTCAACAGTCCTCCGAAGGGATGTGCTGGAGAGAGTTCAAAGAAGGGCAACAAAATGAGGAACGGCTGCAAACACTAAATTTATTCTCACTGGAGATGAGACGCTTGAGAGGGGACATGACAGCAATCTACAAATATCTCAATGGGGATCCCAGCATCGGAAATAAACTATTCAGTCCTAGGGAGTGTAAAAGGACACGGATCACACAATGAGACTGCAGGAGAAGCGGTTTAACCCTAAACTGTGTAGGGGGTTCTTCACTGTTAGGGCAAAAAGGATGAGGAACTCTCTTCTCCTAACTGGTGGTGGCTGCGGGGAGTATGGGTATTTTTAAAAGACTCTAATGCGCGTACACACGAGAGGACTTTTCGACAGCAAAGGTCCGACGGAACGAATTTGTCGGACAATTCGATGGTGTGTGGGCTCCATCGGACTTTTGCTGTCGAAAAATCTGACAGACTTTAGAAATAGAACATGTCTTAAATTTTCCCGCCGGAACTCCGCTGGACCCAGTTCCTATAGAAAAATCTCCAAAGGACAAACAACGACGCTAGGGCAGCTATTGGCTACTGGCTATGAACTTCCTTATTCTAGTTCGGTCGTACGTCATCACGTTCGAATCCGTCAGAATTTAGTGTGATTGTGTGTGGCCAAGTCCGTTCATTCGACAAGTTCATCGGAACTCAGTCGAAAGTCCGTCGGAATGACCGTCGGACCTAGTGCGTCGAAAAGTCTGCTCGTGTGTACACGGCATTAGATGTACAGCTTAACCGCTTCAATACCCACCCATTGTCATATGACGCCCACAAGGTGGATCTCTCATCCTGGGTGGGCGTCATATGACGTCCTCCCATTCCCGGACGCTTAGGGGGTGTGCGCGCGCCGCGGCATCGCTCGGGACCCGGTGCGCATGCCCGGCGGCCGCAATGTCCGCCGGGCACCCGCGATTGCCCGGGAAAACAGCAGGACCGTGGAGCTGTGTGTGTAAACACACAGCTCCACGTCCTGTCAGTGGAGAGCAGACCGATGGTGTGTTCCCAGTACAGAGGAACACCAATCGGTCTCCTCCCCTTGTGAGTCCCCTCCCCCCACAGTTAGAATCACTCACATAGGAAACATATTAACCCCTGCAGCGCCCCCTAGTGTTAACCCCTTCCCTGCCAGTCACATTTACACAGTAATCAGTGCAATTTTATAGCAACGATCGCTGTGTAAATGTGAATGGTCCCAAAAAGGTGTCAAAAGTGTACGAAGTGTCCGCCGCAATGTCAGTCACAAAAAAAAAAAAAATCGAAGATCACTGCCATTACTAGTAAAAAAAAAAAAAAAAATGCAATAAATCTATCCCCTATTTTGTAGACGCTATAACTTTTGCGCAAACCAATCTATATACGCTTATTGCGATTTTTTTTTCACCAAAAATATGTAGAAGAATACGTATCAGTCTAAACTGAGTAAAAAAATGTGTTTTTTTTTTAAAAATTGGATATTTATTATAGCAAAAAGTAAAAAATATTCAGTTTTTTTTTCAAAATTGTCGCTCTTCTTTTGTTTATAGCGCAAAAAATAAAAAACGCAGAGGTGATCAAATACCACCAAAAGAAAGCTCTATTTGTGGGAAAAAAAGGACGTTAATTTTGTTTGGGTGCAACGCCGCACGACGCAATTGTCAGTTAAAGCGACGCAGTGCCGAATCGCAAAAAGTGCTCTGGTAAGGAAGGGGGTAAAATCATCAGGGGCTGAAGTGGTTAAAGGACACATACAGGGATATGGGAGACCATTATAGACACCGATACACATGCACCTACACAGGTTGAACTGGATGAACTATTGTGTTTTTTCGGCCGTACCGACTATGTAACTATGGACCTATGTGATCAGCTTTGTCCAATCACAGCTGATCATATGTAAACAGACTTGGCAGTTATCGACAGTCCTTTCCTCACACGCTGTGTCTGTGTGAGGAAAGGATTGCCGATAACCAGCAAGGCTGTTAGTACATTGTTTACACTGATAATCAGGGCACTGATCATCAGTGCCCTGATGATCAGTGCGACCCATCAGTGCCAATCATTGCAGATTAGTGCCCATCAGTGCAGCCTCATTAGTGTGCATCAGTCCCCATCAATGCAGCCTAATTAGTGCCCATCAGTGCAGCCTATCAGTGCAGCCTCATCTGCAAACATCAGTGAAGAAGAAAAATTACACTTTTGCTACATTTTATAACAGAAAACCAATATTTTGTTTTCACAATGTTGTCTTTTTTTTGTGTAGCAGTAGGTTGCTAAGAGTAACTAACATCCACCAAATCACCCTGCTGCCAGACCCCCATCTATCACCTCTGAGACAATGAGCAGTCATTTGTGTCGTTTTGTTGCGTTTATTGTGGGATACAACTTGGTTAGGGTAAAGGAAGATATGGGATGCCCATAGCACTTATTGAATTGTCATCACATTTGTAGAACATTGATTAGCAGCTTTAGCCCTTAAAATTATGCACTTCTAACATTCACAGTCTCTTATCCTGCATATCTCCACTGCAGACTATTAATCTTCCTCCTCTGCACCGGCTCCTGCAGAGTATAACTACCTAAAACTGCTCTTGTATAAGTACTTTGCTGCAAAACTTTTAGATTCCTGTCTCATCACTTCCAGCAAGACAAAAAGGGATCACTCTGAATAACCTCAGTTTGCAGGCTGTACTTTGTTACTGTAATAAAGTCTCTTGAATGGTGTTGCTTCAGCAGATCAATAAGCCAGAGGCATACAATACCACTCCCTGGCGTTTCAGTGAATTTGGTAGCTATACAGCCTTTTTAATGGTATTACCAGAGTGCTTTACCAGGCCAGAGATACTCAGTACCTCTCCCCGACGGCCTAACACACAGTAATGAGCGGACTACTGTTCCCAGCCAGTCCATAACTGAAAACACTGCGTTCCCCGGCCACAGCATTCTGCACTACTCTCATCACTTCTCCTTTTGCTTCTTCCTCACTGACCTTCTCCAAAGTGCAAGTCCTGTGCTCCCCGGTCACAGCAGCTTGACACCAATTCCATGGTGAAGAGTCTTTAACCAGAAATGCATCCTAGCAAATCCTCCGTGGGGACGCCCTGCAGCCGTTGCCTAAAACTCCATTATCCTTTTTCCTGCACCGTCAGAATCCCTCTAGCGGCATGTGACCCCAGCTTATATGGGAGGCCTGCCCCCTGCCAATACCGAATGATAAACGATCAGAGCTCCTCACATGAGCTACCTGCCACTCAAACCTCAGGTTCAACCTCTGTTAAATCTTCCTGAAAGTTGGGGAGGTCCCTCTGAGTCAGAGCACAGGTGATCACACCCACTACTACACTAAATACTCCCAATCTCAAATCAAAACAAACAGGCCCAACCTAAAGCAGAGGCCTGTCTAAATTTGCCTACACTGATATCTTAAAGCGGTTCTGCACTGTCTGTATGTTTTTTTTTTTTTTTTTTTTAGTGCAATGCAATTGCCTATGAGAGCTAGTTTAGGTACTCACGTGTCCTATTTCTCTAAATCGCTGCTGCCGGTTTTCGTCAGATAAAAGAGATTTATAAAATATTTCCTGCTGGGGGCCATCTTGCCTGTGGGCATGTGAACCCACACAGGCACTTCAGATGGCCCAGCATGCACCGCCGTTACTGCGCCGATCTCGCGCATGCGCAGTAACGGCAAAGTGTAGCTCACATTCGCGGACATCGCCCGAAATCTCGCGAGATTTCGGACACATCTTCCTAAATCTCGCGAAGATGTCCGCACTGACTCCTGGGATCAATGACACCAGATCCCAGGAGACAGTGCGGCGCGACGACGATCGACGCAGAGACCCCGCCCACCGCCGCAGAGACAGAGGAAAGGAAGTCAGCGATTACAAGGTAAGTGAAAAAAAAACACACTTCATTTAGTACTCTTTGCCTGATTTTGAAGGCAAAGAGATTTACTAAATGAAATGTGTGCAGAACCGCTTTAAACCCAGAAAAGTCCTATTATAGCACCTACCTAAGGGTAGAGGGTGCTACATTCACCCCGACTAGAATCACAGCTTTCCTCAGCTGTGGAGGAATAAATTAGCAAAATACCTCCTGAACCCAGGAGGAAAGGCATCCCCTATCAATTAGTTGGATGGGGAAGGGGAAAAAAACAAACTTGTAGGGGGAAACATTGTATAAAAGTACAAATTGACACATGTACACTGTGACCATATACATACATTTGCACACTTTAAACAAACACTGGTTTGGTTTGCGGCAGAACATGCGAACAGACCAAAAATTTGTTCAAACACGCGAACCCCGTTAAAGTCTATGGGACTCGAATGTGAAAAATCAAAAGTGCTCATTTTAAAGGCTAATATGCAAGTTATTGTCATAAAAAGTGTTTGGGGACCCGGGTCCTGCCCCAGGGGACATGAATTAATGCAAAAAAAAGGTTTAAAAACCTTTGGGTCTGGTATGGATATTAAGGGGAACTCCGCACCCAAATAAAAAAAAAAGGTCTGGGGCCCCCAGGCCCTATATACTCTGAACAGCAGCAGTATAAAGGCAGTCCCCGGGTTACAAACAATATAGGTTTGTTCTTAAGTTGAATCTGTAATTTGAAACAGGTACATTTTCTAAGTGTAGCTCCAGCCCAAAAAAATATTTTTAAGCTTTTTGGATAACATAGGGAAGGGTTATCATCAACCCTGTAACATTTGTTTTGCTGTCTGTAACCCTGTTCAGAAGATTTCACCTCACTTTCTGTCCAAATGAGAATTGGATTTTGAACATTTTGAGTTATTAGGGAAACAAAGATTGGTTATAAAGCATCAGTGGAGACACCTTTTTCCCATATTAACTCTATTGCCCCGTACACACGATCGGACATTCCGACAACAAAATCCATGAATTTTTTCCAAAGGATGTTGGCTCAAACTTATCTTGCATACACACGGTCACACAAAGTTGGTCGAAAATTGCGAACGTTAAGAACGTGGTGACCTACAACACGTACGAGGAGCCGAGAAAAATTAAGTTCAATAGCCAGTGCAGCTCTTCTGCTTGATTCCGAACATGCGTGGAATTGTGTACACGGATTTTGTGATCCAGATCCGGAAAATTTGAGATCCAGATCTCAAATTTTGTGTGACGGAAATTCCGATGGAAAATGTCCGATGGAGCCTACACACAGTCGGAATTTCGGACAAAAAGCTCCCAATCGAACATTTTCCGTCTGAAAATCTGACCGTGTGTACAGGGCATTACAGGAGAGAATTTCCCTTCCTAGGGGTAGATTTCCTCTCACTTCCTGTTGTCTCCCTCTGTAAGTTGGATGTTTGAAAATAGGGGGACTGCCTGTATATACTATACGGCCTGCCCTATACACTCTGTGGAAAATTGGGCCTTAGGTGTTGGTGGTACCAGAACACTGTAAGCCCTCACAGTTACTCTTGGTTGGTGCTGGAACAGGCCCTGCTGTTAAATATTTGATCAAAAATGTTAATATTTGCCCCAAAAATTGGGCCTTAGGCAGTAGTGGTGGTGCCACAACACTGCAACCCCTCACAGATACTCTTGTTAATCGCAGGAACGAGCCCTGCTGTTAAATATTTGATCACACATTTTAATTACGCGCCCCTGTTAAAAAGGGGCATACAAATTGGGCCTTAGGCAGTGGTGGTGGTGTCCTGAACCGAAAATATTCCTAGAAGCTATCATCATTAAGATTGAGGAGGAATAGGATAGTCACTCAGCATAATAGGATAGTCACTCAGCATATGCAGTCTTCAAGGGATCCCACATCCATAGAAAAATCAATCGGTTACATCAGCATTTTTATGAATGTGAGTGGATCAACAGAGTCTGTGGACAGGTGTACTCTGTGATCGGTTACAAAGCCTCCAGCAGCACTGAATGTGCATTCAGAAAGAATGCTGGATGCAGGACAGGCCAGTAGCTCAATTGCATATTGAGCAAGCTGTGGCCAGTGGTCCATCCTCAAGACCCAGTAACTCAGTGGATGCTCTGGTGGAAAGGTCTCCAAGATTAATCTTGCCCCTATATATATTCCTGCACCATGTAATTCAGAAGTTGGCGATAGTTGCTGGAACTGATCAGACCTGGGCGCTGAGGACTGAAGAATTGTCTGAAGGCATCGGTTAGCTGGCCACCTTCTCCACCGCTGTTTCTGTGACTGAACGAAGCCTCAGCAACACATTGTCCAGCACCAGGAAATTGTAACCTCCCAGGCTCTGGAAACGCATTGCACAAACCTTTCTGCAAGGCCTCCCGAAGATGTTTCATCCTCTGCTCCCTCTGCAAAGATGGGATAAGTTCTGCAACCTTACCCTTGTAACGTGGATCAAGAAGGGTTGCCAGCCAGTAATGATCCCTCTCCTTGATACCACATATCCTAGGGTCCTTTCGCAGGCTTTGCAGGTTCAGGGAGGCCATGCAGCCTAGGTTTGCTGAAGCATTCAATCCTGAGTCCTCTGGGTCACTAGGGATCACATGATCCTCAACCACCTCCTTCCAGCCACGTATAACTCCATAGGTTTCTGGGGACTGAAAACGAACCCTTGAAGACTGCTTCTGATGCTAAGTGTTATCCTCCACCTCCATGCTGACACAATCCTCCTCCTCCTCTTCTTCTTCCTGTGTGATCGGCAGGCCTGCAGGAATACTAGTATCTGGATAAAGGGGGCCTTGAGAAGTAAGGAAGTCCTCCTCTTCCTCCCGCTGTTCTGCATCAAGTGCCCTGTCCATTATTCCACGAAACGTGTGCTCCAACAGGAAGACAAGAGGGACAGTATCACTGATGCATGCACTGTCACTGCTCATCATCCTCGTGGCCTCCTCAAATGGTGACAGGACAGTGCATGCATCCTTGATCAGTAGACACTGGCGTGGTGAAAAAAAGCCAGCTCCCCTGACCCTGTCCTGGTGCCATACTCACACAGATTCTTATTGATGGCCCTCTGCTGCATGTGCAGACACTGCAGCATTGCCAACGTTGAGTTCCACCTGGTGGGCATGTCACAAATGAGGCGGTTCTTAGGCAGGTTGCATTCTCTTTGAATGTCAGCCAGCCAAGCACTGGCATTATACGACTTGCGGAAATTACCACAGACTTTCCTGGCCTGCCTCAGGAGATCCTGTAAGCCTGGGTACCTGTTCAAGAACTGCTGCACCAAAAAATTCTGGTTGTGAGCCAAACAGGGAACATGGGTCAAGTGTCCCTGTCAGAGGGCGAAGAGGAGGTTGGTGCCATTGTCGCATACAACCATTCCTGGCTTAAGCTGGTGTGGCGTCAACCACCTCTGAGCCTGCCCCTGCAGAGCTGACAGGATCTCTGCCACAATGTGGCTCCTGTCCCCTAAGCAAACCAACTTAAGCACTGCATGGCGTAGTCGTTCAAAGGGCTACGCAAGCACTCAGGCCTGAGTGCTTGCGTATGCCTTTGAACGGCTACGGAGCACCTCTGGTTCAGAGGAGAAATCTTCAGAGGAAGAGGCCATGGAGGAGGAAGAAGAGGAGGGGGTGGAGGAGAGAGCTGTGGCAGAATCACCACTACTAGCATTTTGGAGGCGTGGTGGCAGAACAAGCTCCAACAATACTGAACCCTGTCTTGCATTCTTCCCAGGAGTCAGCAGAGTTACTCAGTGTGCCGTGAAAGAAAGGTAACGTCCCTGTCCATGCCTGCTGGACCATGAGTCAGCGGTAGTATGCACCTTACTGCTGACCACCCTGTCCAACGAGGCCAAGACATTGCCTTCCACATGCTGGTAGAGAGCCGCAATGGCCTTCCGTGAAAAGAAATGGTGTTTGAGACCCTGCCACTGAGGTACCGCACATTCCACAAATTCACGAAAGGGGGCAGAGTCTACCAGCTGAAAAAGCAGCAGTTGCAGTGCTAGCAATTTGGCCAAGCTAGCATTCAGACGCTGAGCATGTGGATGTCTGGGACCGAATTTCTTTCGACGGTTTAGCAACTGGGGTAGGGAAATTTGCCTGCTAAAATCAGATGGAGGTGTACTGATAGCAGATTGGCTGCAAGTACTTGGGACACCTACTGCTATACCTTCATTCTTCTCAGTGCAGGTTTCTGAGAGGACTGGAGGTATAGCGGGGTTGAAGATCCCAGCTGATGAGTAGCAAGGAGAGGTCCACCTTGTTCTTTGATGTGGGTCTTTTAAGTGCTGTCGCCAACGGACTGCATGGGAGGTCATCATATGTCTGGTCAAGCATGTGGTGCCCAAGCGGTTGCTGTTTTGGCCACGCTTGATACAGCAATGGTGCGATCTGCTGCACACGTGTCAAAAAAGGCCAACACCTATACCAAGGCCAACACCCTATACCAAGGCCAAGGCCAAGGCCAACACCCATATTTTCAAAATATGTGGGGAGTCAGCAGCGCCCTGCACCTGCTTAGCTCTGCGGTGTGATACAATAGAGTGGCTGCCCTTAAGCTGCTCCCTGGAGAGCATCCTACCTCTTTGGAGATGTGCCGCCTCCTCCTCCCTTCTATCAGGCACCCAAGTCGAGTCAGTAACCTCATAATCCCCTCCCTCCTCGTCACTGGAGCAAACTTAGCAGTTTGCTGAAGCTGGGGGAACATGACTGCCAGTTTCTTGACCTTCTTGGGCACCCCCTCTATCTAGGCTGACGTTACTCCCTTCCTCAACCTGGGTACCTTCATCTGAGCCTTCAAATCGCTGCGCATCCTTCTGCAGCATGTACCTGACACTCTGGTCGAATAGTTTGGGGGACTCCTCCTTGCATGATGGTGGGGCTAGGGAAGGAGTGACTGTTGACATGGAGCCAATGGAATAGGCCGCTTTGGCAGCTGCATTGGCAGGCAAACTACTCTGAGCCTGGATGACAGAGGATGAGGACGGCTTTGTTATCCATTCCACCAACTCTTCTGCATGTTGTGGCTCAATAACATGGCCAGCTGCAGGAAAAAAGGACAAGCGTGCCCCACGGCCACGTTCTGAGGATGCACCGTGTCCACGACCAGCACTGTCGACTGTAGAAACAGAGTCTGCTTGCCCTCTTTTAGTGGCCTGTGAGCATCTGCCTCTCCTTGGTGGCCTTCCGTACATGCTGTAGAAAAAACACTACACTGTACTGTGTACTGTGTACACCACCAGGAAAGTAGTATCAACTGCACTAGGAGTGCACGGTACTGTGTACACCAATAGAAGTGTAATAACAACTATGGGTGTACTGTATGTATTGTGTACTGTGTTCACCACCAGAAAAGTAGTAGCACTAGCAACTGCACTAGGGGTGCACAGTACTGTGTACACCAACAGAAGTTTAATAACAACTATGGGTGCACTGTATGTATTGTGTACACCACCAGCAAAATAGTAGCAACTGCACTAGGGGCGCACGGTAGTGTGTACACCAACAGAAGTTTAATAACAACTATGGGTGCACTGTATATTGTGTACACCACCAGGAAAGTAGTAGCAACTGCACTAGGGGTGCACGGTACTGTGTACACCAACAGAAGTGTAATAACAACTATGGGTGTACTGTAGGTATTGTGTACTGTGTACACCACCAGGAAAGTAGTGGCAACTGCACTAGGGGTGCACGGTACTGTGTACACCAACAGAAGTTTAATAACAATTGGGTATTGTGTACACCACCAGGAAAGTAGTAGAAACTGCACTAGGGGTTCACGGTACTGTGTACACCAACAGAAGTGTAATAACAACTATGGGTGCACTGTATGTATTGTGTACACCACCAGGAAAGTAGTAGCAACTGCACTAGGGGTGCACGGTACTGTGTACCCCAACAGAAGTGTAATAACAACTATGGGTGTACTGTACTGTGTACACCACCAGAAAAGTAGTAGCAACTGCACTAGGGGTGCACGGTACTGTGTACACCAACAGAAGTGTAATAACAACTGTGGGTGTACTGTATTGATCACCAGAAGAGTAGTAGAAACTGCGCTATAGGTACACGGCACTGTGTACACCAACAGAAGTGTAATAACAACTATGGGTGTACTGTATTGACCACTAGAAAAGTAGTAGCATCTCCACTATGGGTGCACAGTACTGTATAATGTGTACACCACCTGAAGTATATTAGAAACTAGGGTTGAGCGAACCCGAACTGTAAAGTTCGGGTCCGTACCGGACTTTTGGGTGTCCGGGACCCGGACCCGAACCCGGACTATTGGCTGTAAGTTCGGGTCCGGTGTTCGGCGATGTATTGGCGCCTTTTTAACAGCTGCAGGGCAGCCAATCGACGCTAGTTTCACTAGTGTGCCCTTAGAAGCCATCACAGCCATGCCTACTAATGGCATGGCTGTGATTGGGCAGTGCAGCATGTGACCCAGCCTCTATATATAGTCCAGACACACAGCACACAGCACACAGCGTCATTCTGCTATAGACAGGTTCCTGTGCTGCTAAGAGAGAGAGGATTTTAGGAGTTAGTGTGATAAAGTCAGTCAGTCAGTCAGTCCACATTCCTTTAATTTTCTTCTAATTAGTTAGATCAGTGAGCGATCTAGATAGCTAGAGTAGAGTAGGGAGTTTCTTTATTAAGCAAAAGAAAGAGGCAGAGAGAATTATTGAAGAGATTCCTAAATCAATTGTACCCTGGCTGGGGTGCAGTGCACAGTCTTTTAACAGTGCCATGAGGCCAGTGCCAGACAAAATATAAAAGTTTTACCTGCAAGCTCAGTGCACCATTAGGACAACACTGCATATAGTAAGAGATACACCATAGCCTGTGTGTATTCTGCTATTGGAAAAACATTGCAAAAAAATTGAATTTTGCAGTGTTTTTTTTTTTTCCCCAATAGCATTTTCTGTGTTTTCATAAACGCTTAGACACTATCCGTGTATTCTGATATTGGAAAAACATTGCAAAAAAATTTAATTTTGCTGTGTTTTTTTTTTCTTCCCAATAGCATTTTCTGCGTTTTCATAAATGCTTTAGACACTATCCGTGTATTCTGATATTGGAAAAACATTGCAAAAAAATTTAATTTTGACATAAACGCTTTAGACACTGTACGTGTATTCTGCTATAGACAAAAACACCCATTTAGGGCGAGATCATAAATTTTGAAAATATGAGGAGATCATCAAAAAGGGGACATGGCCAGGGTCGTGGTGCTGCTGGTGGCGCTCCTGTTGCAGGGAGAGGACGTGGTCGATCTGTGCCAGCTACACGCACTAGTGAAACACCTTCCTCAGGTGCGAGTAGGCGACAGAGCCTGCATCGGTATTTTGGCGCGCCTAATGAGGCTGTACGAATGTTGAGGCCAGAACAAGTACAGGGGATAGTAGATTGGGTTGCTGACAGTGCCTCCGGTTCCTTCACATTGTCTCCCACCCATTCTCCTGATGAAAGTTCAGAGTTGGCACCTGCAGCCGATGTCCATCAGTCTTTCACCTCACCCCCTTGCAAATCAGCCAATCAGTCTGAGCCCCAAATCATGCAGCAGTCTCTTCTGCTTCTCTGCCTTTTGGCTAAGATCAAGTGTAGTATCTGTTCTTATCAGTTGCCAAAGGAGGCGCTGTTTCTGGCCCAAGAGGGTGGCAGGCAGCGCTCTCTGATGGCGTGATTAGTACCTGGAAAGCACGGTTTCGGTGGGGGCACGCCGGGTGCCCTAGGATCTGGGTGGCGGCGTATTGGCCTGAGTCTGAGCCGTGCTGGAAGGGTGCTCCTGGTGATAATGGGTGCTGCTATTGGTCGGATCCAGAGGGTCGAGTTACCTGGCCTTCTGGCCTGGATTGGGGTGGCTCTAGCCCCAGACAGTTTTTCGGGAACTGAACGCCGTGAATCCCTTACAAGGGGGGGAGGATCGGTTAGTAAATTCCCAAATGTAATTAGGTAGGAGTGAAAGGAGTGCGGTGGAGCCTGCTGGTGGGACAGGCTCTCACCAAGCTTCCTCATCTCCATGCCTTCCTGTCTGGGGTGGGGGCTGCTGTGGTCCAGGCCGTTGGTCAGGGCGGTCTTGAAAGCCTATGGAGTATGTGCCCCGGAGTGGCAGTCCAGGGGTGCCAAACAATTACTGTGTGTGAGGGACACATTGATTTATGGCACCACGGACACTGCACCATATCACGCTTTTTTAGCACCTGCCTCTTGGGCCGGGCCTTTTGGCTGGGACCAGAGGAATTTTTTTTTCCTGGCCGGAGGGCCTGGTCATTGTTTCACACAATGGCCACTTCTTTCACTCTCCTCTCCACTATCCCTTCCCCCACTTTATTTTATTTATTCCTTTGTTTGTCACCTTTTTGTATTTTTTTGTTGGTACACGGTTTGTTGCACGTGTGATTAGTAGGGTCACAGGTCCCAAAGCCTGTCCTGAATGTCAGGGAGGGGGTGGACATGGCCTTCTGGCTTAGTTCACCCTCTCTCATTAGGGTTGGGGTCTCCCTTCGGGGGAGCCTCACCTAGTATTTGGGTGGGTCTGTTTCGGCAGACCTCTCAGAGAACGGGGTCTGACTGGTTTCGGCCAGGAAGACCAAGTTTTACGTGTCCTTGTCCCTGTCTGGAGCCTAATGCCCCGGGGGATTCAGGACTAGGTCCTCTGATTTTAGAGGTCTTGTGTACCCGTTGCACTTTTTTGTCGCACCTCTTTATGTTGTGCACATTTTTTATGCACCGGGTGAGTTTTTGAGTGTGTTTTGCACTCCACAGGCTTTCAAAAAAACAAAAAAGAGCAGTCTCTTCTGCTTTTTGATGACTCTGTTAGCAGGGTTTCCCAGGGCCATCCACCTAGCACTGTCCCAGAAGTGGAAGAGATTGTGTGCACCGATGCCCAACCACTTATGCTTCATGATGAGTACATGGGAGGACCATCGCAGCACATCTCGGATGATGACGAAGTACAGGTGCCAACTGCTGCTGCTTTCGCCATTGTGCAGACCGACAAGGAGGGCAGGGGTAAAGACTGGGTGGAAGATGATGTGGAGGACGATGAGGTCCTTGACCCCACATGGAATCAACGTCATGCAGGTGACCAGTGTAGTTCGGAGGAAGAGGCGGTGGTCGCACAGAGCCACCAGCACAGCAGAAGAGGGAGCAGGGTGCAAAAGCGGAGCGTCCGTCCCCTAGACAGTACGTCTGCTACTGCCCAACGCAGCAAGGGACGGAGCACACCAAAGCCAGGTCCAAGGAGTTCCCTAGCGTGGCAGTTCTTCAGACAATGTGCTGATGACAAGACACGAGTGTTTTGCATGCTGTGCAATCAGAGCCTGAAGCGAGGCATAAACATTCTCAACCTGAGCACAACCTGCATGACCAGGCATCTAAGTGCAAAGCACGAGATGCAGTGGAGTAGACACCTCAAAAACCAAGAAAGGTCTCTGGCTACTCCTGCTTCCTCTTCTGCTGCAGTCTCGGCCTCTTCATCCACCTCTGTAGTGACAGTGACACCTGCCAACCCGCAAACAGAGGATCTGCCAGCAACTCTACCACCTGGGTCACCAACCATCTCCACAATGTCCCATGGAAGCGTTCAGCTCTCTATTTCCCAAACACTGGAGCAGAAGAGGAAGTACCCCCCTAGCCACCCGCGATCCCTGGCCCTGTGGTTTTTTTTTTTCCCAATAGCATTTTCTGCGTGTTCATAAACGCTTTACACACTGTACGTGTATTCTGCTATAGACAAAAACACCCATTTAGGGCGAGATCATAAATTTTGAAAATATGAGGAGATCATCAAAAAGGGGACATGGTGCTGCTGGTGGCGCTCCTGTTGCAGGGAAGAGGACGTGGTCGATCTGTGCCAGCTACACGAACTAGTGAAACACCTTCCTCAGGTGCGAGTAGGCGACAGAGCCTGCATCGGTATTTTGGCGCGCCTAATGAGGCTGTACGAATGTTGAGGCCAGAACAAGTACAGGGGATAGTAGATTGGGTTGCTGACAGTGCCTCCGGTTCCTTCACATTGTCTCCCACCCATTCTCCTGATGAAAGTTCAAAGTTGGCACCTGCAGCCGATGTCCATCAGTCTTTCACCTCACCCCCTTGCAAATCAGCCAATCAGTCTGAGCCCCAAATCATGCAGCATTCTCTTCTGCTTCTCTGCCTTTTGGCTAAGATCAAGTGTAGTATCTGTTTTTATCAGTTGCCAAAGGAGGCGCTGTTTCTGGCCCAAGAGGGTGGCAGGCAGCGCTCTCTGATGGCGTGATTAGTACCTGGAAAGCACGGTTTCGTTAGGGGCACGCCGGGTGCCCTAGGATCTGGGTGTCATTCCGTCTGGTGGAGACGCAGAGTTTTAAAAGGCTGATGTCATTGGCTCTCCCACAGTACGTCGTGCCCAGCCGCCACTACTTTTCCAGACGAGCTATCCCTTCCCTGCACAACCAAGTGGGGGACAAAATCAGGTGTGCACTGCGCAACGCCATCTGTGGCAAGGTCCACCTAACTACGGATGCGTGGGCCAGTAAGCACGGTCAGGGACGTTGTATCTCCCTAACAGCACACTGGGTAAATGTAGTGGCGGCTGGGCCTGAGGCGAATAGCACTTTGGCGCATGTCCTTCCACCACCAAGGATTGCAGGGCACTTCAGTTTGCCTCCTGTTGCTAAATCCTCCTACTCTGCCTCCTCATCCTCTACCGCCTCCTCATCCGGTCAGCGTAACACCTTCACCACTAACTTCAGCACAGCCAGGGCTAAACGACAGCAGGCAGTTTTAAAACTTACCAGCGATGTTGGACCCACCTACCATACGGCAGTGGGTCAGTAAGGCTTATGGTAACTCCTGTAGGTGGTGCCCAAGGGATGAAAGCTGGATTCTGGCAGCACTCCTCCAGGTCTGGGATGGACTCTCGGCTGGATGTCCGGAATCTTCCAAAACGACACACATGTGGGGCACGACACCAGGAACAAACAAGGAAGCAGGAAACGGAAAAAGGAAAAAGGAACTCCAATAGTGTGACACCACTAATTTATTGGGTGTGGGGTATAAATAATGGTACAAACAGGGGAATTCACCCAAGCAGTACAGAGCATATACTGATAAAATCAAAAATAAAACAGAGTAATAGCAGTATAAGGGTCTCAAAATCAGCAAAGCCTGACGCGTTTCGACCAATAGGTCTTCTACTGGGGCCCCATATGTGATGTGCCCACAAGGTGGAACTCCACCTTGCTCATGCTTGCCAGACTGTGCGAGCAGCAGCAGGCGATAGTGGAGTTTCAGCTGCAGCACGCACGCGTGAGTCGCTCTGCGGAACAGCACCACTTCACCGCCAATAACTGGGCCTCCATCCGAGATCTGTGTGCCTTGTTGCGCTGTTTCGAGTACTCCACCAACATGGCCAGTGCCGATGACGCCGTTCTCATCGTTACTATCCCAGTTCTATGCCTCCTTGAAAAAACGCTTCAGGCGATGATGGAAGAGGATGTGGCACAGGAGGAGGATGAGGAGGAGGAAGAGGGTTCATTTCCAAGGCTTTCAGGGCAGTCATTTACAAGTGGCTACGAGGGTGGGTTCCTGCACCAACAAGCGCCAGGTACACAATTGTCCGGCAGCAAGGGCACAGTCCTGGAGGATGACGAGGTGGAGGATGAGGAGGAGATGGAGGAGGAGGAACCATGTTCACAGCAGGGTGGCACCCAGACCAGCTCATGTCCATCACTGGTGCGTGGATGGGGGAATACAGAGGACACAGACGATACACCTCCCACAGAGGACAGCTTTGGCACACATGAGCGATTACATGCTGCAGTGTCTCCGCAACGACCGCCGAGTTGCCCACATTTTAACTGGTGCTGATTATTGGGTGGCCACCCTGCTGGATCCCCATTACAAGGACAACGTGCCGTCCTTAATTACCTCACTGGTGCGTGATCGTAAGATGCGCGAGTACAAGCGCACGCTGGTAGACGCGCTGCTGGTGGCATTCACACTTGGCAGCAGGGGTACGGTGGGAGCACAAGGCAAAGGCAGAGGAGGAGGAAGAGGTCGCCAACGCAGCCTGGGCACCACCAGCACCTCGGAAGGCAGGGTTAGCATGGCCGAAATGTGGAAAAGCTTTGTCAGCACGCCATAACAACCAGCACCACCAGCTGAGATGGAACGTCTTAGCAGGAGGCAGCATTTCACCAACATGGTGGAGCAGTATGTGTGCACACGCCTACACGTACTGAATGACGGGTCTGCCCCCTTCAACTTCTGGGTCTCCAAATTGGACACATGGCCTGAGCTTGCCCTTTACGCCTTGGAGGTGCTGGCCTGTCCTGCAGCCAGTGTATTATCTGAACGTGTATTTAGCACGGCAGGGGGCGTTATCACAGACAAGCGCAGCCGCCTGTTCAGAGCCAATGTGGACAAGCTCACGTTCATTAAAATGAACCAGGCATGGATCCCACAGGACTTGTCCATACCTTGTGCAGAATAGACACGTATACCGGTGTTCTGACAAAAACTGTCTGGCCATCGGATAGTGTCCGGCCACTTACTGCGCAGGTGCAGTGCTTGCGCAGTACGGAGGACATGGAGATTCACAAAATCTCCAAAGATGAACGTCGCCTGCGCAGTGAGTGCAGGTTCAAGCCCGACCATCCAAGTGGACATACGGTAGCACATAGTAACAGGGCCCCTCACGGGCTCGCTTGGCTAGGCTTTAACCTCGGATGATGTGGCTTGAACCTGGAGTCACCGCGCATCGTCTTCGGAGAGTTTAGAAATCCCCTTGTCCTACGTACTGAGCAAGCGCAGTACAGGGCTGACATTATGCGACGGGGGACAGAATTCGACACATCATTTACCACTAGCCTTACCCAGCCATTGTTGTATTTTTTAACCAGTGTTGACTACCTCGTCCTCCTCCACCGCCGCTTCCACCTACACCGCCACATCCACCGCCACCTCAACCTCCTACTCAATATGGACCTCGTCCTCCTAGGTCAAGATTATAATTTTTTTATTTTTTTTATTTCCAAGTATTTTATTTTCCCACTATCTTATCCATTAAATTTAATATTTTTTTCCAGAAAGTGCGTATTCTGGGGTATTCCCACCATATGTGCGGCATCGTGCCGTTGAGTTTCTGAGGTTCTTAATGACTTCCTGTACCTCTTCTGCTGAGAAGGGGGCCTCCAGCATTTTATTTTAATTTTTTATTTTTTTATGTTATTTTAAGTTATTTCCCTATCCACATTTGTTTGCAGAGCACTTGCCATGCTCTTAACAACATTGTGTTGCCATTTGCAGCCCTCTAGCCCTTTCCATTACTTTTTTACAGCCATTTTAGTCTTGAAAAGTTTGGGTCCCCATTGACTTCAATGGGGTTCGGAGTTCGGGGTCAAGTTCGGGTCAAGTTCGGTCCCGAACCCGGACTTTTTTCCGAAGTTCGGCCGAACCCGAACATCCAGGTGTCCGCTCAACTCTATTAGGGACGGTATCTCTATTTTCCCAAAGAAATAATCAAATTCATCTCCTCCAGCCGTCCCCTGCGACCTGTACAGATTATCGTAATATTTTCTAAATGTGTCTGTAATACCGATTTCCTGTTTACTACAGTTTTATATTCCTGTTGCTTGTTTAACCATAGTCTTTTTTTATCTGGGAATGGGTCCTCCACATACAGTATTCATTTTCTGCATTCACTAGCTCCTTCCTGGTCTTATTCTCCCACTCTCTTGATGCATTTAAAATTTTTGCCACCTGTTGGATAAATATACCCCTGAGAAATGCCTTCAATGCATCCCACATCACTCCTCTCATCACTGTACCTTCATTAAACTCTATAAATTATTTTACCTCATCTGTGTTCACCATTAGTTCAAACCAAAGTGGGTTAATTTTCCATATCCCTGGGTGTTTTTTCCCTTCCAAAATCACCAAAACCATTATCAGTGAATGGTCCGACACCCCCCTAGGTTGGTATACTATATCCTCCATTACCCAGGGCCAGATCTATCCTAGAGAGTGTGGAATAGGAGCTTGAAAATCATGAGTATTGTAATATATTTGGGTTCTGCACTCTCCACATATCAAATAACCCTACTTCTTGTAAGAACTAATACAACCTGTTTTTAGAGATATTCTGCCCCCCGCCACTATAACTGGTATCCCAGTTTTATCCACCATAAATTAAGTTAGTCTAACAAGACTTCTAGTTTAAAAGGTGGAGGGATATAAATATTTGCGAGGACATACTCCCTATTTTCTATAGCACAATAAAGAAAAATATTCCCCCCCATCTCATCTATGCTGATCTGCCTGCAGGTAAACACAACCCCTCTTCTTACCAAAACTGTCACTCCCCTTGAGTAGGAGGTGTATATACTGTATTGGTACTGATATTGATACTGAAACCTCCTATTTCGAAATTATGACTTAGTGTCTTTAGTTAAATGTGTCTCCTGGCAGGCCAGTCCTATCTCATATGCCTTGAACGCATCAAATACTGCATCCACAATACATACAGTGCACCCATAGTTGTTATTAAACTTCTGTTGGTGTGCACAGTACCGTGCACCCCTAGTGCAGTTGCTGCTACTTTCCTGGTGGTGTACACAATACATACAGTTCATCCATAGGCATCCTAGATTAAGGCTTACCTGTAGGTCAAAGAAATATCTCCTAAACCTACACGGTTTAGGAGATATTTGCCAAAAGACAGGCACCGCTGTCTATGGCGCATGCGCCGTAGACAGCGGCGCACAGGCGCACTGAGAAAGGCGCTCTCAGCGGCGATATGCCGCGAGTGGCAGCTCCTGTGCGCATGCGTGGGAGTGACATCATTCGACGGCGCCGGAGCCCCGAGACCCACCAAGAAGATGGAGGCTCCGTACACAAGGGGACAGCGGTGACTTTGCTGGCTCCTGTGTCAGGTAAGTGACACATAATGGACTACTATGCGATGCATAGTAGTCCATTATGCTTTACCTTTGCAGAGAAACAGAGGAAGTAAACCCATTAGGGTTTACTTCCTCTTTAACAAATATGCTGCACTGCACTACCATTCTCTGTATGCAAGCATTTTTTACATGACACAGTCTTTAACTCAGCATACCTTTTTTACTTCCTTTACTCCTACATCTGCATCTGATCCATGTCAATGTAGGGTATGCAATATACAGTATGCAGTATACAGTATACAATATGCAGATATGTTACTCACGTAACCTTTCAACCTTGTCAAGAATTACTGCATCCAGGGCCATACAGGTGTCTCAAATATTTCAGCTGTCTTACGGCTCCATCCAGCTGCTAGATACCCCACTGCTGCTCTCCCAGTACCCGTCCTTCGTGACCTCGTAGGTCCTCCGTGATTGTTCCTCCGCCTCCCTCTGCTGATTCGGTCGGTCTCGGGTGTGCAGGCATACGGGCAGGCGTGTGCACACATACTGCTCCAGCATGTTGGTGAAATGCTGCCTCCTGCTGAGACATTCCATCTCAGCTGGTGGTGCTGGTTGTTGTGGCGTGCTGACAAAGCTTTTCCACATTTCGGCCATGCTACCCCTGCCTTCCGAGGTGCTGGTGGTGCCCCGGCTGCGTTGGCGACCTCTTCCTCCTCCTCTGCCTTCGCCTTGTGCTTCCACCGTACCCCTGCTGCCAAGTGGGAATGCCACCAGCAGTGCGTCTACCAGCGTGCGATTGTACTCGCGCATCTTACGATCACGCTCCAGTGAGGTAATTAAGGACGGCACGTTGTCCTTGTAACGGGGATCCAGCAGGGTGGCCACCCAATAATCAGCACCAGTTAAAATGTGGGCAACTCGGCGGTCGTTGCGGAGACACTGCAGCATGTAATCGCTCATGTGTGCCAGGCTGCCCAGAGGCAAGGAAAAGCTGTCCTCTGTGGGAGGTGTATCGTCTGTGTCCTCTGTATCCCCCCAGCCACGCACCAGTGATGGACATGAGCTGGTCTGGGTGCCACCCTGCTGTGAATATGGTTCCTCCTCCTCCATCTCCTCCTCATCCTCCACCTCGTCATCCTCCAGAACTGTGCCCTTGCTGCCGGACAATTGTGTACCTGGCGCTTGTTGGTGCAGGAACCCACCCTCGTAGCCACTTGTAAATGACTGCCCTGAAAGCCTTGGAAATTAACCCTCTTCCTCCTCCTCCTCCTCCTGTGCCACATCCTCTTCCATCATCGCCTGAAGAGTTTTTTCAAGGAGGCATAGAACTGGGATAGTAACGCTGAGAACGGCGTCGTCGGCACTGGCCATGTTAGGAAGCAGGAGGAGCCAGAGACCTTTCTTGGTTTTTGAGGTGTCTACTCCACTGAATCTCGTGCTTTGCTCTTAGATGCCTGGTCATGCAGGTTGTGCTCAGGTTGAGAACGTTTATGCCTCGCTTCAGGCTCTGATTGTACAGCGTGCAAACCGCTCATGTCTTGTCATCAGCACATTGTCTGATGAACTGCCACGCTTGGGAACTCCTTGGACCTGGCTTTGGTGTGCTCGGTCCCTTGTTGCGTTGGGCAGTAGCAGACGTACTGTCTAGGGGACGGACGCTCCGCTTTTGCACCCTGCTCCCTCTTCTGCTGTGCTGGTGGCTCTGTGCGACCACTGCCTCTTCCTCCGAAATACACTGGTCACCTGCATGACGTTGATTCCATGTGGGATCAAGGACCTCATCGTCCTCCACATCATCTTCCACCCAGTCTTCACCCCTGCCCTCCTTGTCGGTCTGCACAATGGCGAAAGCAGCAGCAGTTGGCCCCATGTGTTTCATCATCATCCGAGACATGCTGCGATGGTCCTCCCATGTACTCATCATGAAACATAAGTGGTTGGGCATCGGTGCACACAATCTCTTCCACTTCTGGGGCAGGGCTAGGTGGATGGCCCTGGAAAACCCTGCTAACAGAGTCATCAAAAAGCAGAAGAGACTTCTGCATGATTTGGGGCTCAGACTGATTGGCTGAATTTTTTTTTTAGAATAGCACAATAGAAGAAATATTGAACGATTGTATGTCACACTCCTGCACACATGCACAAAGCACTGAAAGATTTTATTTTTTATCAATAGCAGAATACACGCACAGTGTCTAAAGCGTGTATGAACATGCAGAAAATGCTATTGGAAAAAAAACTGCACAAATCACAGTAAAATTTTATTTTTTTGCAATGTTTTTCCAATAGCAGAATACACCCACAGTATGTAAAGCGTGTATCCCAAAAACTGCTAAACTGCAGAAAATGCTATTGGGAAAAAATAATGTCACTACAATTTTTTTTTGGGATAGCACAATAGAAGAAATATCGATCGATTGTATGTCACACTCCTGCACACATGCACAAAGCACTGAAAGATTTTATTTTTTATCAATAGCAGAATACACGCACAGTGTCTAAAGCGTGTATGAACATGCAGAAAATGCTATTGGAAAAAAAACTGCACAAATCACAGCAACATTTTATTTTTTTGCAATGTTTTTCCAATGGCAGAATACACCCACAGTATGTAAAGCGTGTATCTCAAAAACTGCTAAACTGCAGAAAATGCTATTGGGGAAAAAAAAATGTTACTACAATTTTTGGGGCTCAGACTGATTGGCTGATTTGCAAGGGGGTGAGGTGAAAGACTGATGGACATTGGCTGCAGGTGCCAACTCTGAACTTTCATCAGGAGATTGGGTGGGAGACAATGTGAAGGAACCGGAGGCACTGTCAGCAACCCAATCTACTATCGCCTGTACTTGTCCTGGCCTCAACATTCGTACAGCCTCATTAGGCGCGCCAAAATACCGCTGCAGGCTCTGTCGCCTACTCGCACCTGAGGAAGGTGTTTCACTAGTGCGTGTATCTGGCACAGATCAACCACGTCCTCTCCCTGCAAAAGGAGCTCCACCAGCAGCTCCACGACCGGGGCCACGTCCCCTTTTTGATGATCTCCTCATATTTTCTAAATTTATGATCTCGCCCTAAATGGGTGTTTTTGCAATAGCAGAATACACCCACAGTATGTAAAGCGTGTATCTCAAAAACTGCTAAACTGCAGAAAATGCTATTGGGAAAAAAAATGTCACTACAATTTTTTTTTTAGAATAGCACAATAGAAGAAATATTGATCGATTTGTATGTCACACTCCTGCACACATGCACAAAGCACTGAAAGATTTTTTTTTTTATCAATAGCAGAATACACGCACAGTGTCTAAAGCGTGTATGAACATGCAGAAAATGCTATTGGAAAAAAAAATGCACAAATCACAGCAAAATTAAAAAATTTTTGCAATGTTTTTCCAATAGCAGAATTCACACAGAGTATGGTGTATCTCTTACTAAAATATGCAGTGCAGTGATGCTGCACTGAGCTTGCAGGTAAAAGTTATATTTTGTCTGGCACTGGCCTCATGGCACTGTTAAATGACTGTGCACTGCACCCCAGCCAGGGACAATTGATTTAGGAATCTCTTGAATAATTCTCTCTGCCTCTTTCTTTTTCTTAATAAATACACTCTCTAGTCTACTCTAGCTATGTAGATCGCTCACTGATATAACTAATTTGAAGAAAATTTAAGGAATGTGGACTGACTGACTGTATCAGACTAACTCCTAATGAAATCCTCCCTTAGCAGCACAGGAACCTGTCTATAGAAGAGTGACGCTCTGTGCTGTGTGTGTGTACCTTTTATAGAGGCTGGGTCACATGCTGCACTGCCCAATCACAGCCAGGCCATTAGTAGGCATGGCTGTGATGGCTTCTAAGGGCACACTAGTGAAACTAGCGTGGATTGGCTGCCCTGCAGCTTGTAAAAGGCGCCAATACATCGCCGAACACCGGACCCGAACCCGAACATCGGGTTTGGGTCCGGGACCTGGACACCCAAAAGTCCGGTACAGACCCGGATTTTACAGTTCGGGTTCACTCAACCCTAGTCCCTAACAGAAAGGGCTAAAGAGGGAATGGAGGACCCAATAACCCTTGAGGAAATACAGTTTGCAGTGGCAGAGATGGCTAATCAGAAATCACCTGGACCAGACCTGCCTCCCTGTAGAAACCTATAAATATTTTGGGGAAGTACTGCTCCCGGAGCTTCTTCAAGTATTGAACTGGGCGGAGGAGGAGGGGAAACTGACCATATCCATGACAGAGGCAACAATAATAGTCCTGCATAAGGAGGGGAAAGACCCCCTAGAGACCACGTCTTATAGACCTATTTCCCTACTTTGCTTGGACGCTAAGATATTAGCTAAAGTAATGGCAGCCAGGTTAAATAAGATCATTTCTAAACTTATACATCCAGACCAAACGGGGTTCGTCCCCAGCAGATCAACCAGTATGAACATTAAGAGGGTATTCCTTAATTTGCAGATACCAACCGAGAATAGAGGTACAAGGGGAGTGATGTCCCTAGATGTGGTTAAGGCTTTTGATAGTCTAGAGTGGGAGTATATTTGGAGTATTGGGAGATTTTGGTTTTGGCCCCTCGTTCATTAGGTGGATAAAAATACTGTATAGTGGACATAGTGCCAAAATTAGAGTTAATAACGATTACTCAGGTAAGATTTAACTTGAGAGAGGGACTAGACAGGGGTGTCCATTGTCACCCCTGCTCTTTGCGCTTGCAATGGAGCCATTGGCTATTGCAATTAGATCAAGTACAAATATAGAAGGATTCAGGAGAGCGACAGGGGAGGAGAGAATTACATTATATACAGACGATGTCCTCCTCTTCCTGGGAGATACAGAGCAATCACTTAGGCAGGCGATGAGTATCTTCAGAGAATTTGGAAGACAATAAAAAGTATGTGAACCCCTTTGGAATGATATGGATTTCTGCACAAATTGGTCATAAAATGTGATCTGATCTTCATCAAGTCACAACAATAGACAATCACAGTCTGCTTAAACAAATAACACACAAAGAATTAAATGTTACCATGTTTTTATTGAACACGTCATGTAAAAATTCACAGTGCAGGTGGAAAAAGTACGTGAACCCTTGGATTTAATAACTGGTTGAACCTCCTTTGACAGCAATAACGTCAACCAAACATTTCCTGTAGTTGCAGATCAGACGTGCACAACGGTCAGGAGTAGTTCTTGACCATTCCTCTTTACAGAACTGTTTCAGTTCAGCAATATTCTTGGGATGTCTGGTGTGAATCGCTTTTTTGAGGTCATGCCACAGCATCTCAATCGGGTTGAGGTCATAACTCTGACTGGGCCACTCCAGAAGGCGTATTTTCTTTTGTTTAAGCCATTCTGTTGTTGATTTACTTCTATGCTTTGGGTCGTTGTCCTGTTGCAACACCCATCTTCTGTTGAGCTTCAGCTGGTGGACAGATGGCCTTAAGTTCTCCGGCAAAATGTCTTGATAAACTTGGGAATTCATTTTTTCTTTGATAGCAATCCATCCAGGCCCTGATGCAGCAAAGCAATGCATGATGCCCCCACCGGCCACCACCATACTTGCTGTGCCTCTTTTTCTCCACACATAGTGTTGTGTGTTTCTTCCAAACAACTCAACTTTGGTTTCATCTGTCCACAGAATATTTTTGCAATGCAATGATTTTTTTGGACAGCAGTGGCTTCGTCTGTGGTATCCTACCATGAAATCCATTCTTGTTTAGTGTTTTACATATCGTAGATTCGCTAACGGGGATGTTGGCATATGCCAGAGACTTTTGTAAGTCTTTAGCTGACACTCTAGGATTCTCCTATACCTCATTGTGCAGTCTGCGCTGTGCTCTTGCATTCATCTTTAAAGGACGGCCACTCCTAGGGAGAGTAGCAGCAGTGCTGAACTTTCTCCATTTATAGACAATTTGTCTTACCGTGGACTAATGAACAGCAAGGCTTTTGGAGATACTTTTATAACCCTTTCCAGCTTTATGAAAGTCAACAATTCTTAATCGTAGGTCTTCTGAGAGCTCTTTTGTGCAAGGCATCATTCACATCAGGCAATGCTTCTTGTGAAAAGCAAACCCAGAACTGGTGTGTTTTTTATAGGGCAGCTCTAACCAACACCTCCAATCTCATCTTATTAATTGGACTCCAGTTGCCTGACACCTCACTCCAATTAGCTCTTGGAGATCTCATTAGTCTAGGGGTTCACATACTTTTTCCACCTGCACTGTGAATGTTTACATGGTGTGTTCAATAAAAACATGGTAACATTTAATTATTTGTATGTTATTAGTTTAAGCAGACTGTGATTGTCTATTATTGTGACTTAGATGAAGATCAGATCACCTTTTATGACCAATTTGTGCAGAAATCCATATCATTCCAAAAGGGTTCACATACTTTTTATTGCAACTGTAAATTGGGAGAAATCAGCACTTAGGCCTGATTCACACCTATGCATTTTTAGTGCTTTTTGCATTTTGCAGATTTGCACTACAGTCCATTTAACATGGGTTCCTATGGAACACGTTCTGTAGTGCAAATCTGCAAAATGCAAAAAGCACTAAAAATGCATAAGTGTGAATCAAGCTTTATGCCGGTGGACCCTACTGGGAACCTAACATTCCTAGAAACTCCCCAAGTGGAAGTAGTTGAGACAATGAAAAATCTAGGGATACATATAACAAGAGACCCAAATAAGTATATAAATAACAACATAGTCCCCCTTCTGACTAAGTTTAAAAGCAAATCTGAAATTTTGCGGCGTCTTTCATTATCAGTCACGGGGAGATGCAATTTGATTAAAATATTGTGGATGCCACAATTGTATTTATTGCATAACTCTCCGATTTGGATACACAAGAAATGGTTTAAAAAAATGAATACCCTGTTCAGAGGATTAATATGGAAAGGAGGCCAGGCCAGGATGAGTTTACAAACTTTACAGTTATCAACAAGGGAGGGGGGTATGGCGGTCCCACATTCATGGAGTTACTTTTTGGCAGCCCAATTACAACATCTAAGAGGGAGTAAAGACCTTAAAGGAGGTATAAACAAGGAGTTCATTATATTAGGGGCACCGCACAAGATAGTAGTGGAGGTATTGGAGGCTGATTTCTTTGTTAATAAAACCCCTACAGTAAGGCTAATCATAAAAGTATGGAAAGCAGTAAAGTCACTAAGGGGACAAGGTGGTATGACAGAATATACTCCCCTCTGGGGTAATAGGAACCTCCGGGAACTGGAGATGATAGGAAAGATTAAAGAATGGGAAAGGAAAGGAATAGATAGGCTGGATCAGTTGTACGAGGGAAGAACGCTAAAAACATTTACAGCATTGCGAGAGGAATACGATATACCTAAACATACATTTTATAAATATTTACAAATAAGACATGCTTTAAATGTTCAGTTTGGGAAACAAGGTCCGGTCTGGTGTAATACCCCTATTTACAAAAGAATAGTTACCTTGAGTGGGACTGAGGGATTTATATCAGAAATCTACCCATGCATATGTGGAGGAAGCATTGAGAGCCCGGAATTGATTAAAACAGGGGAAAATGGGAGGAATATTTAGGGACAATATCGGACGGGAAATGGAAGAAGATATTAGAGAGAGGACACCTGGTATCGGTCTCACCCGCACAGAAGGTCTAATTTTTGATGTTGGTACATAGGACATATTATACACCTAAAAGACTTTAAGTTCGGGTGGAGAGCAGATGACAGGTGCCCTAGATGTCAAGGCATGGGGGATTTGTTACATATGATATGGAGGTGCCCGAAATTGTTCCAATATTGGTCAGAAGGGGGGGATAAAAGAAATAGAGAGATAAAGGAGTTAAATAGAGAGAAATGTCCTTTTTTTTCGATTGGTTTCATGGATATATATGTACATATTCTGTGTATATAAGAAGAAAATGAATAAAGATTATATAAATGAAAAAAAAAAAAGAAACAGTACACCAGGAACAGCCTGAAACTTCACTTTCGGGCCCCCTGTTCCACTTTGGTACATGCAGATAGTCCCAGATCAGGTCATTCTCCCACTGCTCCCGGGAGTCCTCAACAATGTCCATAATCTGGGATGAGACATATGGGTAGTCCAAGCCCCACTCCAAACCAACCCTCCTTTGCACCTCTCGCTGAACCCGGGAAAACCTGGGCAGATCCTTAGGCTTTCCCTGGCCAGGCAGGACACAAGAGTCAGAGGCCTTACTGACCCATTGACGGTAGGTGGGCGCTCTGGTTTGAGTCGTAGAGGGCGGACTTGTGAAGAGTCTGTGGCATTGATCCGGGGTTTGCGCTGGAAGTTGTGGTTCCTCCACTGCTTCAGCTGGGGCTCCGGTGGATGGAGAGCCCTCCGTAAACCATGGCTCCTCATCACTGGAAGAACCCTTCTCTGGGGAGGACCAAGCCAACAACTTTTCCACAGAACAAAATTCATCCAGCAATCTAGGCGAACCCCAGTCTACGACCCGGCCCTCGCTCCCCCCATCCAGCTCACCTGAGGGATTCCCCTCCTGCAGCATGGGCTCCTTCCGGATGGGCACAGTAAAGGTCTTACTTGGAGCCGGCTCTTCAGGGAGATCAACCAGAGGCCACGCACTAGCACTTGCAACCTCCGGGCCCCTGGCCAGGCCACAGGTCTTTCCGACATCCTCTTCCCCTTTTATGTCTCGGAACTCAGGGATGGACGAGCCTGGTGAAAGCTCCTTCACTGCTGGGGTAGGTGACACAAGGACCTCTCCGGCCTTCCGGGTCACCTGCAGTTGCAGCATGCACAATCCTGTGAGCAGGTTTGTAGAGTAGTACTTAGTCTCTTGCTGCACTGGCCCTAAGCGGGTTAGTGGATCCCCACAGTGTCCGCACCGGGCCCGGGCGCTGACTCCAGCCATAGGTATGTGGCACCTGGGACATAACACGCACAACCACTCCACTCCTCCGACCACCCCCAGGGCAAGTCCTCCAGTAAGTTCCAGCCGAATGTCGACCAGCACCTGATCCTGCAAATCAGGCGACGACTGCATAGCGGGCATCCGACCACCTTCTGCCATCTTCCTCTGGCTTGTGTCTGGCGCGTAGCATGCGGAGTACTTTTTAGTTCTCCGCTGGGGCGTGACTCCGTCCACACACTTGTTGGTTCACCGTGCGAGGAACTGTAAGCATACATTTTCAGTGAGCACTAGAGTGACACCTGGTGTCAGGCGCTGTTGAATTGCAAGCACTGTCCAAGTTTAGTTTAAAACTGCGTCACAACACTGGAACTGATGGCAGGCAAACTTTGCAGCAGTCACCATTAACACAGGAAAGTCTCTCCATTGCAATGTCCTACCGTAAGGGATTGACCGTGCAGAACCCGTCAGCGACACCCTATTGTGGGTTTGGTTCCTAGGGGCAACAGTAGACATCCACAAGCTCACTCTCCATTCTCCACTGTGTTCAGCAGGAATAATAAAGTCATTCACATTTTGCAAACAGTGGGTAATGCCTGTGCTGTACAAAGCGCCATACATATTTGTAATCCAATGAGCGCGATCGCTCACCATGGTTGCCACGGGTCATAGCACATGGTTACAGTTACTGATTTGCAGGGCTTATCACTGTTGTGAGTGTCCATTAATACAACTGAGTGCAGAGAGCATGATGGCAGAGCTGATCCTGGGTGGTTGCTATGGGCAACGGCATGTAACAAAGTAATAAGGCAAACACACAGTCCTTTCCTTGTAATATCCCAAACTTGGCAAAATAGGCAAAGTCCCCCCCCGGTTGCTAGAGGCGACGGGCAGCAGGTTAACCGTTAAGGTGGATCTCGGTGGGACCTCCAAATGTAGCAGTAGGTTGCTACGAGTTACTAAAATTCACCAAATAACCCTGCTGCCAGACCCCCTGTCATACCTCTAAGACAATGAGCAGTCATTTGCGTAATTTTGTTGCGTTTATTGCGGGATACAACTTGGTTAGGGTAAAGGAAGATATAGGATGCCCATAGCACTTATTGAATTGTCATCACATTTGTAGCACATTGATTAGCAGCTTTGGCCCTGAAAATGATACACTTCTAACATTCATAGTCTCTTATCCTGCATATCTCCACTGCAGACTATTAGTCTTCCTCCTCTGCACCGGCTCCTGCAGAGTATCGCTACCTCAAACTCCTCTTGTATAAGTAATTTGCTGCAAAACTGTTAGATTCCTGTCTCATCACTTCCAGTAAGACAAAAAGGGATCACTCTGAATAACCCCAGTTTGCAGGCTGCACTTTGTTACTGTAATAAAGTCTCTTAACCTCCCTGGCGGTATGATTCTGTCCGGAATTTAGTGCTGAAAGCGGTACAATTATTTTGCATGGAAATTTGGCGTTTTTATATTGTAGGCATGCAATTCTTATGAATAACTCACTTAAATCTGTCCGAATCAGAGTCTAGTAGACATCCCGGGTATGATAAAGTTTGAAACACAAAATCATAAATTATAATATAATAAAAATATATATAAAAACTAGAAAAGATACAATTTCTGGGGAAATTGTGTGACGTGTTCTTGCCTCCACCTACTGGAGTGGGCGGAGTAACTGGGTGGAGTGGCTTGAGTAACTAAACTTTTATTTATTTTTTTCAAAAATGATTATTTATTTTTTTAATGATTTTTTTAAATGTTTTTTTTAATTTTTATTTAATTATTTCTAAAAAAAATTGTTTTCAAAAATTATTTTTTTTTTTTTCAAAAATTATTTTTTTTTTTTTTTTCCAAAAAGATATTTTTTTTTCAAATTTCCTAATTTTCATTTTTTTCTAAAATGATTGATTTTTTTTTTTATAAAAAAAAAATTTTTTTAAATTATTTTTTTGAATTATTATTATTATTTTTTTTAAAAGAAACATTTTTTTTTGAAAATAATATTTTTCCAAAAAATTTTTTTTTCAAAGAATATTATTTTTTTTTCAAATTTCCTAATTTTTTTTTCTAAAATTATTATTTTTATTTTTTTATAAATTTTTTTTTTTTTCAAAAATGTTTTTTTTTTTTAATGATTTTTTTTTAATTATTATTTTTTTTTTTAAATGATATTTTTTTTCTAAAATAATATTTTGTTCAAAAATTTTTTTTTTTTTTTTAAATTTCAAAATTTTCATTTTTTTTTCTAAAAATTTTTATTTTTTTATTTTTTATTTTATTTTTTTATTTATTTATTTTTTTCAAATTTCATAATTCCCCTCAGAGCTGTGTGGGACTAGTTATAATTCCCCTCAGAGTTGTGTAGGACTACCTATAATCCCCCTCAGAGCTGTGTTGGACTACCTATAATTCCCCTCAGAGCTGTGTGGGACTACCTATAATTCTCCTCAGAGCTGTGTGGGACTACCTATAACCCCCCCCCCCCAGAGCTGTGTGGGACTACCTATAATTCCCCTCAGAGCTGTGTGGGACTACCTATAATCTCCCTCAGAGATGTGTGGGACTACCTATAATCTCCCTCAGAGATGTGTGGGACTGTGTGGGAGGAGTTAGGGTGGTAAATTTGGCTATAATAATAATAACTAGAAAAGATACAATTTCTGGGGAAATTGTGTGACGTGTTCTTGCCTCCACCTACTGGAGTGGGCGGAGTAACTGGGTACGGAGTGGCTTGAGTAACTAAACTTTTATTTATTTTTTTCAAAAATGATTATTTATTTTTTTTAATGATTTTTTTTAATGTTTATTTTTTTTTTATTTAATTATTTCTAAAAAAAATATTTTTCAAAAATTATTTTTTTTTTTCCAAAAAGATTTTTTTTCAAATTTCCTAATTTTCATTTTTTTTTCTAAAATGATTGATTTTTTTTTTTTATAAAAAAAAAAAAATTCAATTATTTTTTTTAATTATTATTATTATTTTTTTTTTGAAAGAAAAAATATTTTTTGAAAATAATATTTTTCAAAAAATATTTTTTTTTCAAAGAATATTTTTTTTTAAAATTTCCTAATTTTTTTTTGTAAAATTATATATTTTTTTTTTTTATAATTTTTTTTTTTTTCAAAAATGTTTTTTTTTTTAAATTATTATTTTTAAATGATATTTTTTTTCTAAAATAATTTTTTTTTCAAAAAATATTTTTTTTTTTTTTTAAATTTCCTAATTTTCATTTTTTTTTCTAAAATTATTTTATTTTTTATTTTTTTATTATTATTTTTATTTTTTTATTTTCAAATTTCATAATTCCCCTCAGAGCTGTGTGGGACTAGTTATAATTCCCCTCAGAGCTGTGTGGGACTACCTATAATCCCCTCAGAGCTGTGTGGGACTACCTATAATCCCCCTCAGAGCTGTGTGGGACTACCTATAATTCCCCTCAGAGCTGTGTGGGACTACCTATAATTCCCCTCAGAGCTGTGTGGGACTACCTATAATTCCCCTCAGAGCTGTATGGGACTACCTATAATTCCCCTCAGGGCTGTGTGGGACTACCTATAATTCCCCTCAGAGCTGTGTGGGACTACCTATAATCCCCCTCAGAGCTGTGTGGGACTAGCTATAATCCCTCTCAGAGCTGTGTGGGACTAGCTATAATCCCCCTCAGAGCTGTGTGGGACTACCTATAACCCCCCCTCAGAGCTGTGTGGAACTAGCTATAATCCCCTCAGAGCTGTGTGGGAGGAGCTATAATTCTCCTCAGAGGTTTTGTCACCTCCCACTCTAGTTTTGAACATTTCTCCATTCATTCCTATGGGACAAATTTTGCCGCAAAAATTACGATATTTTGTGAACCATTTGGCAAAACGTTCCACAAAGTAATAGCACACCATTCGGGAACAATCCGCACGTTTTGGTATATATTCGGTATATGTAGCGTAAAAACTGTGGGAGGAGTTAGCGTGCAAAATTTGGCTATAATAAGAATAATAATAACTAGAAAAGATACAATTTCTGGGGAAATTGTGTGACGTGTTCTTGCCTCCACCTACTGGAGTGGGCGGAGTAACTGGGTGGAGTGGCTTGAGTAACTAAACTTTTATTTATTTTTTTTTTTCAAAAATTATTATTTTTTTTTAATGATTTTTTTTAAATGTTTTTTTTTTTTTTTATTTAATTATTTTTCTAAAAAAAATTGTTTTCAAAAATTATAATTTTTTTTTCAAAAATTATTTTTTTTTTTTTCAAAAAAGATATTTTTTTTCAAATTTCCTAATTTTCATTTTTTTTTCTAAAATGATTGATTTTTTTTTATAAAAAAAAAACATTTTTTTTTATTATTTCTTTGAATTATTATTATTTTTTTTTTAAAAGAAAATATTTTTTTTTTCAAAGAATATTATTTTTTTTTCAAATTTCCTAATTTTTTTGTTCTAAAATTATTATTATTATTTTTTTTATAAATTTTTTTTTCAAAAATGTTTTTTTTTTTTAATGATTTTTTTTTTAATTATTATTATTATTTTTTTAAATGATATTTTTTTTTCTAAAATAATATTTTTTTTCAAAAAATTTTTTTTTTTTTAATTTCCTAATTTTCATTTTTTTTTCTACCTATAATTCCCCTCAGAGCTGTGTGGGACTACCTATAATTCCCCTCAGAGCTGTGTGGGACTACCTATAATTCCCCTCAGAGCTGTGTTGGAGGAGCTATAATTCCCCTCAGAGCTGTGTGGGACTACCTATAATTCCCCTCAGAGCTGTGTGGGACTACCTATAATCCCCCTCAGAGATGTGTGGGACTACCTATAATTCCCCTCAGAGCTGTGTGGGACTACCTATAATTCCCCTCAGAGCTGTGTGGGACTACCTATAATCCCCCTCAGCTGTGTGGGACTACCTATTATTCCCTTCAGAGCTGTGTGGGACTACCTATAATTGCCCTCAGGGCTGTGTGGGAGGAGCTATAATTCCCCTCAGAGCTTTTGTCACCTCCCACTCTAGTTTTGAACATTTCTCCATTCATTCCTATGGGACAAATTTCGCCGCAAAAATGACGATATTTCGTGAACCATTCGGAAAAATGTTCCACAAAGTAATAGCACACCATTCGGGAACAATCCGCACGTTTTGGTATATATTCGGTATATGTAGCGTAAAAACTGTGGGAGGAGTTAGGGTGGTAAATTTGGCTATAAGAATAATAATAACTAGAAAAGATACAATTTCTGGGGAAATTGTGTGACGTGTTCTTGCCTCCACCTACTGGAGTGGGCGGAGTAACTGGGTGAAGTGGCTTGAGTAACTAAACTTATTTATTTTTTTCAAAAATTATTATTTATTTTTTTAATGATTTTTTTAAATGATTTTTTTGATTTTTATTTAATTATTTCTAAAAAAAATAATTTTCAAAAATAATTTTTTTTTCCAAAAAGATTATTTATTTTTTATTTTTTTATTATTATTATTTTTTTTAAATTATTTTTTCTTTTCAAATTTCATAATTCCCCTCAGAGCTGTGTGGGACTACCTATAATCCCCTCAGAGCTGTGTGGGACTACCTATAATTCCCCTCAGAGCTGTGTGGGTCTACTTATAATCCCCCTCAGCTGTGTGGGACTACCTATAATTCCCCTCAGAGCTGTGTGGGACTACCTATAATCCCCCTCAGCTGTGTGGGACTACCTATAATTCCCCTCAGAGCTGTGTGGGACTACTTATAATCCCCCTCAGCTGTGTGGGACTACCTATAATCCCCCTCAGAGCTGTGTGGGTCTACTTATAATCCCCCTCAGCTGTGTGGGACTACCTATAATTCCCCTCAGAGCTGTGTGGGACTACCTATAATCCCCCTCAGCTGTGTGGGACTACCTATAATTCCCCTCAGAGCTGTGTGGGACTACTTATAATCCCCCTCAGCTGTGTGGGACTACCTATAATCCCCCTCAGAGCTGTGTGGGACGATATTTCGTGAAAAAAAAAATATTTTTTTCAAAAATTATTTTTTTTTTAATGATTTTTTTTAATTATTATTATTTTTTTTTTAAATTATATATTTTTTTCTAAAATTATTAAAAGAATTTTTTTTCAAATTTCCTAATTTTCATATTTTTTTCTAAAATTATTATTTTTTTTTTTTTTTTATTATTATTTTTTTTTAATTATTTTGTTTTTTTCAAATTTCATAATTCCCCTCAGAGCTGTGTGGGACTAACTATAATCCCCCTCAGAGCTGTGTGGGACTACCTATAATCGCCCTCAGAGCTGTGTGGGACTACCTATAATCGCCCTCAGAGCTGTGTGGGACTACCTATAATCCACCTCAGATGTGTGGGACTACCTATAATCCCCCTCAGAGCTGTGTGGGACTACCTACAATCCCCCTCAGAGCTGTGTGGGACTACCTATAATCCCCCTCAGAGCTGTGTGGGACTACCTATAATTCCCCTCAGAGCTGTGTGGGACTACCTATAATTCCCCTCAGAGCTGTGTGGGACTACCTACAATTCCCCTCAGAGCTGTGTGGGACTACCTATAACCCCCTCAGAGCTGTGTGGGACTACCTATAACTCCCCTCAGCTGTGTGGGACTACCTATAACTCCCCTCAGCTGTGTGGGACTACCTATAACCCCCTCAGAGCTGTGTGGGACTACCTATAATTCCCCTCTGAGCTTTTGTCACCTCCCACTCTAGTTTTGATCATTTCTCCATTCATTCCTATGGGACAAATTTCGCCGCAAAAATGACGATATTTCGTGAACCATTTGGCGAAACGTTCCACAAAGTAATAGCACACCATTCGGGAACAATCCGCACGTTTTGGTATATATTCGGTATATGTAGCGTAAAAACTGTGGGAGGAGTTAGGGTGGTAAATTTGGCTATAATAATAATAATAATAACTAGAAAAGGTACAATTTCTGGGGAAATTGTGTGACGTGTTCTTGCCTCCACCTACTGGAGTGGGCGGAGTAACTGGGTGGAGTGGCTTGAGTAACTAAACTTTTATTTATTTTTTTCAAAAATTATTATTTTTTATTTTTAATGATTTATTTTTTATTTTTATTTAATTATTTCTAAAAAAAATATTTTTCAAAAATTATTTTTTTTTCAAAAAAGATTATTTTTTTTTTCAAATTTCCTAATTTTCATTTTTTAATGATTTTTTTGAATTATTATTTTTTTTTTTAAATGATATTTTTTTCTAAAATTATTTTTTTTTTCACATTTCCTAATTTTTTTTCTCTAAAATTATTATTATTTTTTTATAAAAAATTTTTTTCAAAAATGTTTTTTTTTAATTATTATTTTTTTTAATTATTATTTTTATAAAATTATTTTTTTTTCAAAAAAGATTTTTTTTTCAAATTTCCTAATTTTCATTTTTTTTTCCTAAAATTATTTTATTTTTTATTTTTTTATTATTATTTTTTTTTAATTATTTTTTTTTTTTCAAATTTCATAATTCCCCTCAGAGCTGTGTGGGACTAGCTATAATCCCCCTCAGAGCTGTGTGGGACTAGCTATAATCCCCCTCAGAGCTGTGTGGGACTACCTATAACCCCCCTCAGAGCTGTGTGGAACTAGCTATAATCCCCTCAGAGCTGTGTGGGAGGAGCTATAATCCCCTCAGAGCTGTGTGGGAAGAGCTATAATTCTCCTCAGAGGTTTTGTCACCTCCCACTCTAGTTTTGAACATTTCTCCATTCATTCCTATGGGACAAATTTCGCCGCAAAAATTACGATATTTTGTGAACCATTTGGCAAAACGTTCCACAAAGTAATAGCACACCATTCGGGAATAATCCGCACGTTTTGGTATATATTCGGTATATGTAGCGTAAAAACTGTGGGAGGAGTTAGCGTGCAAAATTTGGCTATAATAAGAATAATAATAATAACTAGAAAATCTACAATTTCTGGGGAAATTGTGTGACGTGTTCTTGCCTCCACCTACTGGGGGGTCATAATGTTTTGGCCGATCAAGGGGGGGTGTCATAATGTTTTGGCTGATTATGGGGGGTCATAATGTTTTGGTCGATCATGGGGGGGTCATAATGTTTTGGCTGATTATGGGGGGTCATAATGTTTTGGCTGATTATGGGGGGTCATAATGTTTTGGCCGATCATGGGGGGGTCATAATGTTTTGGCCGATCATGGGGGGTCATAATGTTTTGGCCGATCATGGGGGGTCATAATGTTTTGGCCGATCATGGGGGTCATAATGTTTTGGCCGATCATGGGGGGTCATAATGTTTTGGCCGATCATGGGGGGGTCATAATGTTTTGGCTGATCATGGGGGGTCATAATGTTTTGGCTGATCATGGGGGTCATAATGTTTTGGCTGATCATGGGGGGTCATAATGTTTTGGCCGATCATGGGGGGGTCATAATGTTTTGGCCGATCATGGGGGGGGTCATAATGTTTTGGCTGATTATGGGGTTGTCAGCTTTTGTCACCTCTCACTCTAGTTTTGATCATTTCTCCATTCATTCCTATGGGACAAATTTCGCCGCAAAAATGACGATATTTCGTAAACCATTCGGCGAAACGACGAAGACTACCTATAATTGCCCTCAGAGCTATGTGGGAGGAGCTATAATTCCCCTCAGAGCTTTTGTCACCTCCCACTAGTTTTGAACATTTCTCCATTCATTCCTATGGGACAAATTTCGCCGCAAAAATGACGATATTTCGTGAACCATTCGGAAAAACATTCCACAAAGTAATAGCACACCATTCGGGAACAATCCGCACGTTTTGGTATATATTCGGTATATGTAGCATAAAAACTGTGGGAGGAGTTAGCGTGCAAAATTTGGCTATAAGAATAATAATAATAATAATAATAATAACTAGAAAAAATACAATTTCTGGGGAAATTGTGTGACGTGTTCTTGCCTCCACCTACTGGAGTGGGCGGAGAAACTGGGTGGAGTGGCTTGAGTAACTAAACATTTATTTATTTTTTTCAAAAATAATTTTTTTTTTTTTTAATGATTTTTTTTAAATGATTTTTTAGATTTTTATTCAATTTTTTCTAAAAATAAATTTTTCAAAATTATTTTTTTTCAAAAAAATTTTCACTTTTTTTTTCAAATTTCGTAATTTTCATTTTTTTTTTTCTAAAATGATTGATTTTTTTTTATAAAATTTTTTTTTTTTTTCAAAAATAATTTTTTTTTTTTTCAAAAATAATTTTTTTTTTTTTTTTCAAAAATAATTTTTTTTTTTTTTTTTTCAAAAATAATTTTTTTTTTAATTATTATTATTTTTTTTTAAATGATTTTTTTTCTAAAAATGTTTTTTTTTTTTTTCAAATTTCCTAATTTTCATTTTTTTTCTAAAATTATTTTATTTTTATTTTTTTTATTATTATTATTTTTTTTAATTATTTTTTTTTTTTTCAAATTTCATAATTCCCCTCAGAGCTGTGTGGGACTAACTATAATCCCCCTCAGAGCTGTGTGGGACTACCTATAATCGCCCTCAGAGCTGTGTGGGACTACCTATAATCGCCCTCAGAGCTGTGTGGGACTACCTATAATCCACCTCAGATGTGTGGGACTACCTATAATCCCCCTCAGAGCTGTGTGGGACTACCTATAATACCCCTCAGAGCTGTGTGGGACTACCTATAATCCCCTCAGAGCTGTGTGGGACTACCTATAATCCCCCTCAGAGCTGTGTGGGACTACCTATAATCCCCCTCAGAGCTGTGTGGGACTACCTATAATTCCCCTCAGCTGTGTGGGACTACCTATAATTCCCCTCAGAGCTGTGTGGGACTACCTATAATTCCCCTCAGCTGTGTGGGACTACCTATAATTCCCCTCTGAGCTTTTGTCACCTCCCACTCTAGTTTTGATCATTTCTCCATTCATTCCTATGGGACAAATTTCGCCGCAAAAATGACGATATTTCGTAAACCATTCGGCGAAACGACGAAGACTACCTATAATTGCCCTCAGAGCTATGTGGGAGGAGCTATAATTCCCCTCAGAGCTTTTGTCACCTCCCACTAGTTTTGAACATTTCTCCATTCATTCCTATGGGACAAATTTCGCCGCAAAAATGACGATATTTCGTGAACCATTCGGGAAAACGTTCCACAAAGTAATAGCACACCATTCGGGAACAATCCGCACGTTTTGGTATATATTCGGTGTATGTAGCGTAAAAACTGTGGGAGGAGTTAGGGTGCAAAATTTGGCTATAATAATAATAATAATAATAATAATAATAATATATATGTGAGATAACAATAAGTGATCTTGCTATGCAAGAACACTTAATAATAATATATATGTGAGATAACAATAAGTGATCTTGCTATGCAAGAACACTTAATAATATATATGTGAGATAACAATAAGTGATCTTGCTATGCAAGAACACTTAATAATATATATGTGAGATAACAATAAGTGATCTTGCTATGCAAGAACACTTAACTAGAAAAAATACAATTTCTGGGGAAATTGTGTGACGTGTTCTTGCCTCCACCTACTGGAGTGGGCGGAGAAACTGGGTGGAGTGGCTTGAGTAACTAAACATTTTTTTTTTTTTTCAAAAATAATTTTTTTTTTGAATGATTTTTTTTAAATGATTTTTTAGATTTTTATTCAATTTTTTCTAAAAATAAATTTTTCAAAATTATTTTTTTCAAAATTATTTTTTTTCACATTTTTTTTTTCAAATTTCCTAATTTTCATTTTTTTCTAAAATGATTGATTTTTTTTTATAAAAAATTATTTTTTTCAAAAATTTTTTTTTTTCAAAAATAATTTTTTTTTTCAAAAATTATTTTTTTTTTTTCAAAAATTTTTTTTTTTTTTCAAAAATTTTTTTTTTTTTTCAAAAATTATTTTTTTTTTTCAAAAATTATTTTTTTTAATGATTTTATTTAATTATTATTATTTTTTTTTAAATGATTTTTTTTTCTAAAAATGTTTTTTTTTCTTCAAATTTCCTAAATTTTCATTTTTTTTCTAAAATGATTTATTTTTTTTTTTCTATAAAAAATATTTTTTTTCAAAAATTATTTTTTTTTTAATGATTTTTTTTAATTATTATTATTTTTTTTTTTAATATTATGTATTTTTTTCTAAAATTATTTTAAACACTCCCAGTCTTAAATCATTTTGCTCCTTCCTCACTGACCTCCAAAGCGTGAGTCCTGTGTTCCCCGGTCACAGGACTCTGTTCTAATCTAAACAGTCCTCCTGTTTCTTCCTCACTGACCTTCTCCAAAGTGCAAGCTATTCCTCTGTTCCCTGGTCATCCAGAAATGCATCCTAGCAACTCCTCCATCCCTCCTCTGTGCTCAGCCCCCCCCCCCCCCCAAGTCACCCTGCAGCCACTGCCTAAAACTCCATTCTCCTTTTTCCTGCACCGTCAAAATCCCTCTAGCGGTATGTGACCCCAGCTTATATGGGAGGCCTATGGGAGGCCTGCCCCCTGCCAATACCGAATGGTAATTGGTCAGAGCTCCTCACATGAGCTGCCTGCCACTCAAACCTCAGGTCCAACCTCTGTTCCAGAAAAATCTTCCTGAAAGCAGGGAGGTGCCTCTGAGTCAGAGCACAGGTGATCACACTAAACACTCCCAGTCTTAAATCAAAACAAACAGGCCCAACCTAAAGCACAGGCCTGTCTAAATTTGCCTACACTGATATCTTAAACCCAGAAAAATCCTATTCTAGCACCTACCTAAAGGTAGAGGGTGCTACATTTGTTTGTTTAGTAAAAAATAAAAAACCCAGTGGTGATTAAATACCACAAAAGGAAAACTTTTTTTTTATAAAAATGTATAATATGGGTAGTGTTGCATGACCACAACAGGTATTATATTTACTAAAAAAGTTGCATTTCCATGCTCTGTGTACTGTGGGAGCCCAGATATAGTAAATGCAGGGAACACAATAAGTACAAGCTGTCAAAGGTTGCCCATGTAACTTGTAAACAAATTGGCTTTCTGCAAACACTTATGGGCCACTGAAAGATTAACGGCTGCAGCGGGTTACACAGCTACACAGCGGGTTACACAGCTACGGATAATCACATATTTAGCTCACAAGCTTCCACAAGTTGGTAAACATTGTAAACAACTAATACATTACTCCCAATTGTCTTTATTGAGCTGTCAAAGATTGCCATGGTGGCAGATACAGTAAACAAGTCGGCTTCCTGAAAATAATTGCTGGCACAGAGTTTAAAAAAAAAGCACAAATGTCCTGGTAATTCATAACTCCAGCAAGCAGGTTATACATAATTCTGAAAAAACAGAGCTTCAAATATGAATTGTTTACCAACTCATGTTGAAAGTCTGATATGGACGCAATGCATCAGTGAGTGGAGTTTCTTGACATCTTCACATTTGTTGGAGCCTTGGCGCCATCTTGGATCACTGGCTTGTCATTATTTCTTGCTTTTGAATGAGAGTGTTTCTTTAAAGAAATATCCTGTAAGTGCATTTTTTTTAAAATGTAACAAAAAGGCATGGATTTACACTATAGAGTTCCTCTCTAATTTTGTTTCCTGAGTACCATATTAGGGAACATCTTGGCACATGGAAGTGGATGGTCAGAATTCCTAATAGAAGCATTGAGAGTGTGCGCTGAGATTGTTTAAGTGTTATATGTAAAAATGAACAGGTAGGCTATGGGGGTACCTCATCCTTTATAGAGTTTATAGACAAAAAACCAACATGACGGATTAATACAATACCATAGAGGAATTCAAACAATTAATCATTTTCAATCAATTTATTTTACAAAAATTAATACATAGAAAAAAAACTATAAAATCAATAAAGCTGTTCACATAAGGTTCAACAATAGTAGTTACAACAGATGTCAAAAAGATGGTTGGCGCGTTTCACATTTCTGCTTCTTCAGAACCAATTACTTATTGACTTGTAACAAGAGAACCTTAATTGGAGAAATGGGAGGAGATAGATATCATTAACAGTGGTTACATGACTTATATCAAAGTGAGAGAAAATTACATAGTAATCTCATTAATTGCAAATATAATTCCCCTCATTCAGAGAGAGCATTGTGACTTACATATTATGAACCCAGCCAACCAGCCTATAGACCAGAGAAGGTATGCCCACATACAGTGGGAGAGGGAGTAGTTACAACAGGGATGCAGGATATTGTACCAAAATAACAGCCCCTATATAATAAAAATTATCAGAATAAACCCTAATTACAGAAGTGCCAAAGACTAGATATATTAATAGACAACACCAATCATTGTAAAAAAATAGGGACTACTCACTGAAAAGTTTTCCCAATCTCAGGTTAGGATGGGAACAGGTACTTGTATTCCAATCATATGACTGATGACACTCCCTATGAAGATGTATTTGTTATCACCAGACTCCTAAATAATTCATAAATTAAAATTAAATAAATTAATATTATAAAAATAAAAATATAGAAAAATAGAAAATGTCTTAATTATGAAGGGTATACGTGGAATAAAGACAGAACATACCTGTATATGACTTCTATACTGATAAGCAACATGGCTCATAAAATTCACAATGAGAATGATCCGTCATAGAAACACCAGTAAGTTAAAGTAATAAGATATCACAGATCCACTATGTAATTTTCTCTCACTTTGATATAAGTCATGTAACCACTGCTTATGATATCTATCTCCTCCCATTTCTCCAATTAAGGTTCTCTTGTTACAAGTCAATAAGTAATTGGTTCTGAAGAAGCAGAAATGTGAAACGCGTCAACCATCTTTTTGACATCTGTTGTAACTACTACTATTGTTGAACCTTGCATGAACAGCTTTATTGATTTTATAGTTTTTTTTCTATGTATTAATTTTTGTAAAATAAATTGATTGAAAATGATTAATTGCTTGAATTCCTTTATGGTACCGTGATAATCGGTCATGTTGCTTCTTTGTCTATAAATTGTTTAAGTGTTGACCTCTGTGTAATACGTTTTATGAAGATTTAAAGTGTCTGAGTCTCTCAAGGCTGCATTTGTTTTAGCTCCTGTTTGGGCACATCCTGATCCTACGCTACCCTTCATTCTTGAGGTTTATGCATCTGAGACTTCTGTCTCAACGTCCTACCTCTGAGAGCGCTATGCATCCTTGTGTCTACTTTTCTAAGAAATTGTCTCCTGCAGAATGCAATATACGAGATTAGGGACAGAGAATTGTTAGCTATCATTTTAGCTCATAAAAGAATGGAGGCATCTCCTCGAAGGTACCACTGTGGCGGTCCTCATTTTGACTGACCATAAGAATCTCACATTCTTGTCTGAAGCTAAACGCTCATCTCCCAGAAGAGCACAGTGGGCTCTTTTTCTGTCAAGCTTCAATTACATAGTCGCTTTCTTACCCAGTACCAAGAATGTAAGGGACGCATTGTCGCAACAGTTTTCCTCTGCTTCCAAGATTGAGTCAGTGCCTGTTCCTGTAATACCTCTCAATCGCATTCTGGCTACTATACGCACCAGTCTCACCTCAGCTTTGGGTGACAGAATTAGTGCCGCTCAGATCCAGTCCCCTTCCGAGAAACCTTGTGACCACTGCTATGTCCCTGAGAATCTCCACACTGCTTTGCTCCACACTTACCATTCTCCCAGGGTGGCTGGCCACCCAGGGAAGAATCAACTAATTTGGGCTATTTCTCAACAATTCTGGTGGCCTAGTCTCCGCGCTGATGTAACCAACTTTGTAGCTGCTTGTTCTGTGTGTGCACAGAGTAAGACACCAGGACACCTTCCATTGGGCCTCCTACAACCCATACCCAGTGGAGAGAGGCCTTGTACCCACCTGTCTATGGATTTTATTGTGGAGTTACCCAACTTCCAAAGAAAAGTTCCATTCTATGAGCGCATCAGCTGAGCAGGGAGAGGGGGGAGAGGAGCGGGAGGTGTAGTGAGAACAAGGAGAGATTCCTTGTTCAGAACGGAATGCATCTGCGAATCAGATGCGTTCCCATAGGGCCTCCTACAACCCATACCCAGTGGAGAGAGGCCTTGTACCCACCTGTCTATGGATTTTATTGTGGAGTTACCCAACTTCCAAAGAAAAGTTGCCCACTTCCAAAGAACTTGCATCCATTTTTGCTCGGGAGATCTTTTGCTTACATGGGCTACCCAAGGGTATCATCTCCGACAGGGGTAGCCAGTTTGTCTCCAGGTTTTGATGAGCCTTTTGTGCACAGTTGGGAATTAAGCTTTCCTCCTTTTCTGCGTATCACCTGCGTATGGAGCCGCAGAACGAGCCAACCAAGCCTTGAAGCAGTTTCTATGCTGCTATATTTCTGACCACCATAACAACTGATCAGACCTCCTCCTACCTTGGGCGGAGTTTGCTTACAATAGTACCGTCAATACTGCTTCCCTATTGTCTCAGTTTATGGCGAATTATGGTCTCCAACTACCTGACTCATTTGTTCCTCAAAGAATTCCTGCATTAGAGGAGCATCCAGGAGTCCTTGCAATATGCCAGTGAGAGGTACAGACTCCATGCTGACCGCCGACGCCTAACTATGCCTTCCAACAAGGTTGGGGAGAGGGTCTGGCTGTCATCTTGTAACTTTAGATCAAAAGAGCACATGAAAAAGAAATGGACTTTGTAGGCACCAATTATAAAAATAATATACAAATTTATTAAACATAGAATATACAAACAATAATCATAGTAAAACCATTATCTTGCAAAATAAGTAGATGAAAAATTCTAACAATGTCTTTAACCCTAAAGTGGCCGGACTAGTGAGAAAAAAACATCACAACAAGTCCTGCAATGCTGTATGGTGTACAATAGAACGCTTTGCTCAACTAGATTCGCAAATTCATGCTTCATCGGGAGCTCAGTAGCTGTTCTATAGAAAAGGGGAAGAAAACATTGAATAAACATTTAGCCCGGGTTCACACCAGTGCGGTGCGAATTCCAGCTACATTTTCTCTGTGAAGAGAAAATGTAGCTGTTCAGCGGTGCCGCTCCATTCTATGAGCGCATCAGCTGAGCAGGGAGAGGGGGGAGAGGGGGGAGAGGAGGGGGAGGTGTAGTGAGAACAAGGAGAGATTCCTTGTTCAGAACGGAATGCATCTGCGAATCAGATGCGTTCCCATAGAGTTTAATGTGGTTGTAATTCGCACCGCAATGCCCAGAAAACGCACACGTTTTTTGTGCAATGTGCACTGCGAATGCAACGCACATATGTGAACAAGATACATTCATTTGAATGTGTTTTAAAATGTCCTGCGAATTGGATGCAGTGTAAGCCGCATCTAATTCGCATAGGTGTGAACGGGGGCTGAAAAAAAAAAAAAAGCATGAAAAAGTATGAATACAATAATAATAATAATGGTAATAAGTTTCAGTATTGTTTAGCAAAGTATGTCCAGGGGTGCACATATGAGAGGCTCCCACATATGACATGCATCAGATAGTGAGAGATTGAGCGTGAGGGTGTATCAGGTAAAAACGGCTACAGATTAAGTAAATACGTTAAACAACCATTGTGGCTGATTAGAGGGTAGTAATAGTGACCAGCATATAGTAAAAAGCTGAATATTGGAATAAAACCGAAGATAAGTATATAGAGAGAAATGATGGATACCACTCCCTATAGTCAAACAACCAAAAGAAGGTGGATAGGTAGGAATAGTGTGAACACACAGCAATAAGGCGGTACTAATAAAGAGCCTACCTTAACACACCAGCCATCAAATATAAGCCTATTTCATGTTGGACCAAAGGGTAATTGATAGTGTTGGTCATAGAGATAATGGCCTACAGCATAGAGGATTTATGTTAATACAGTGATATAGTACTAAGGCAGAAAAGGTTTACATCAAATATTAAAGCTGTCAAATATAACATAAATCATACCTTGCCAGAGCGCTGATAAATGTCTGTCAACCTCATCTAATATTTTTTAGAAAGGCAGGGAATACAGCTGGTGTCTAGCACAATAGCTGGCTCAGAAATTACAGATCCTATCCATATAGCAAATGCCGCCGTCACGTTAGAACACAGCATCTAAAATACAAACAGACCTAAGCTAACAAAGCTATCATAGGGATAGACCTAAATAGGTCCCTCCAAAGAATGTAACAAAATCGGAATATATTCAGTAAAATCAGAGTACATACCAGATGGGAGCCTCTCATATGTGCACCCCTGGACATACTTCGCTAAACAATACTGAAACTTATTACCATGATTTTTATTGTATTCATACTTTTTCATGCTTTTAAAAAAAAAAAAAAATGTTTATTTAATGTTTTCTTTCCCTTTTCTATAGAACAGCTACTAAGCTCCAGATGAAGCATTAATTTGCAGAACTAGTTGAGCAAAGCGTTCTACTGTACACCATAAAGCATTGCAGGACTTGTTGTGATGTTTTTTTCTCACTAGTCCGGCCACTTTAGGGTTAAAGACATTGTTAGAATTTTTCATCTACTTATTTTGCAAGATAATGGTTTTACTATGATTATTTTTTGTATATTCTATTGTAATAAATTTGTATATTATTTTTATAATTGGTGCCTACAAAGTCCATTTCTTTTTCATGTGCTCTTTTGATCTAAAATTACTTTGAGGACGTGGCACTGCTCTACATTAAGACCCCCACAGTACCATCCCGTGATGGAGTCTCGGTATACATCTTGATTCCTGTCGTCTCGTAACCTCTGACTCCATGTTCCCTCACTGAAACTGGCACCATTATTTATTGGGCCTTTCCGTATTCTATGTAGGATCAACCCAGTGTCTTATGCATTAGACCTTCCTTCTAACATGCGTATTTCGAATGGTTTTCATGTCTCATTATTGAAACCTTTGGTGTGCAACCACTTCCCCACCTTGGTACCACATTCTCCCCCGGTGCAGGTCCAGAACCATGAGGAGTATGAGATATAATCAATCATTGACTCCCGTAGGTTCCATGGGCGCATACAGTACCTGGTTCCTTGGAAAGGGTACGGTCTGGTGGAACGCTCTTGGGTCTCATCCTCAGACGTACATGCTCCTGTCCTCCTCCGTGCTTTTCATAGACATTTTACCCTCAAACCTGGTGGTCCTCCGGGGGGGAGGGGTCATTAAAGAGGGGGTACTGTCAGGGCTGGGCTCTCAGCCTTTCCTTCTCTGTGCTCAGGTTGCTCAGCTGTCGGCTAATTGCCAGCCTCTCCTGGCTATTTAAACTGCCTGGTTCATTTCATCAATTGCCTTCATCTTGGTCAAACATATCTAGAGAATCTCTTCTGTGTTCCTGTTGAAGACTTGCCTGGCTGATGTCCCTTCTGGTTCCTGATCCTGTCTGCTGCCTCTGACTACACTGATCTCTGGCTCCCAATTTCCTGTCTTGTTTTTCCGACTACCCAATTTGGCTACCAAACCCTGGCTATGTTTTGACTATGTTTACCAGTTGTACCGTTTTTCCAAATATAATTTTTTATTAATTTTTTTTCCCCCAAAAAAGGAAAAAAAGCAACACAAACTTTACAATTACAAAAAACATAAAAATACAAAACCGGGAACACACGCACAAAAAAAATAAAAAAATAAAAACCCCACATACATACATTGGTCTTATATTGTATTTATGCCAGCTTTATTTGAAAATAGTATAGTCCTATGATACATATGCCAACCTAAAATATTTGAATGGTCATGCGTATTTGCCCGGTAACTAACGGAAGAAGGGCCAGGTGTCCTATTTCTCTAAGAGGCTTCTGAGGCTGTGGAGCAATCCATCAGCCATTTGGACCAAACCTTTTCATATTTGAGGAGACAGCCTCTATTAATATAAGTTTCCTTATATAATGGTAGACTATTGTTAATAAGTTGTTTCCACATAGCCAGTGATGGGGGGGGGGTATTATTTTTCCAGTTGAGAGCTATAGCTTTGCGAGCATAAAAAAAAAGCAGCCCCACCAGGGTACGCCCTGCTACCATAGGGACAAATTGCTCTATCAGAACCAGAATACATATTGCCATTGTTGGTTGTAATGAAATAAAAGTAAATGGAATATAAAAGCTAGTATCTCTTCCCAGTAGCCCACTATAGCTGTACAGGTCCAAAATATATGGGTAAAGTCCCCAGGGATCTTTCCACATCGCCAACAACCAGGAGCAGAGTCTGGATTGATATTATGTAATATATGAGGAGTGTAATATGCCCTGTGAACTATCTTGAACCGAATAAGTCGGTCTCTCAAGGAGACAGAGTTAAAAGGAAAATCCCATACGTCGTCCCAGTAATCATTGTCGAGTTCAGGGATGTCCTTAAACCATTTAAGTCCTAATTTCTCTAATTTTGGAGGACAAACAGTTGTTAAATGGAAATACAATTTGGAGGCAGCATTTTTAGTACATTCTAACCTAAGAAGCTTCTCCAAAATGGATTGAATCAGTCGTGGAGGAAAGCCATAAAATTGACAACTAAAGGCATGGGAAAGTTGAAAAAAATCCTAAAGAGTACAGCTGAGGGATATTAAAGTCAAAAATCAATTTAGAAAATGGAATCAAAGATTCATCCAAGATAATCTGAGTCACTGTTTTTACATTAAATTTAGTCAAAGAATAAGGATCGGGCAATGTATAAATATGCTCCAGAGTAGGATTTAAACCAAGGGGAGCATTGGGCGAAATTGCCTGTAAAGGATAACGTTCAATTTTAAGACTTTCTACCCATACACATAGCGTAGTACAAATAGACGGTGTTAATGAATATGGAGCACGGAGGACCCGAAAAATCAAAAATTTCCATGCCTCTAAGGATCCCAATACTGCTGCTTCTACCTGTATAGCTGAATTAGAGGTGTCTGGATTAAGCCACCATGCCGCGGTTACTAGTTGAGAGGCCAGATAATATTTGTAAAAATCTAGTCATGCCAGACCACCCTGGGAAGCCGGACGTACCAATGTCACCCAGCTATACCTAGGGGGCTTTGATCTCCATATAAATGCTGAAAGAATACGATGTAACCGTATGAAAAATGATTTAGGGACCCACTGGGGAGAGTGTCGAAATAAATATGTAAATTTAGGTAATACATTCATTTTTATTAGGTTTATACATCCTAACAATGAAAGAGGTAATGACTCCCATGCCTTAAGACAGATGTTGAGTCTCCTGGATCTCAGGTGTTAAATTTTAAGGATATATAGTCCGAAGCCTGTCTGGAAACCACCACCCATATTTAAAGTGCTACACCCATCTCAGGGGAGTATCGATATAGGCAGCGGCACGGGCCGCAGAATCTATAGGAAATAAAAGAGACTTCGTCCAATTTCCTTTGAGACTCGTGACTGAGGAAAAAGAATTAAGGACCTGTAGGGCCCCCTTTAGTGATGGGCCTGCATCATTAAAAAAAAGGAGTAAGTCATCCGCATACAGGGCAATCCTTTCCTCCAGCCAGCCAACACCCAATCCCTTAACATGGAGAGAAGTACGGAGAGCCTCCGCCAGTGGTTCCATCGCAATGGCGAACAAGGCTGGAGAGAGAGGGCAGCCCTGTTGAGTACCTCTACACAGAGAAAAAGACTGTGATAGGCTTCCTCCCAACTATATAGTTGTACCGTTTTTACCATTTATTTAAAAGGTTTGATTTTTACTGCATTTTCTGTCTCCGTCTGTTTCATGGTTCCTGACAGTGAGTCTCTGCTTTAGTGTCTTAAAGGCCTGTTGCTGGGGGTTGTGCCATTGGGCCTGTATAGAGGGTGATGATCTGCCTTTTCTTTTGTTGCTGTATCCATACAACAGCTGGGTAAAGGGGGCAGCTATCTGAGCGAACTGCAGGATGAACTGCCGGTAGTACCCCACCAGACCCAAGAAGGAGCACAGCTCTGTAACGGTTGTTGGAGGGTGCCTGGACAGCTTGCACCTTGGCTGGATTGGGCGAGATGCCTCTGTCCTTGACAATATGCCCCCATGTACTCCATCTTTTGTCTCATCATGTGGCCCTTGCTGAGTTTAAGTTTAAGTCCGTATTGTGCCAAGTGAGAGAACACCCAGACCAGATGTTTCACATGCTCTTCAAATGTCTTGGAAAAGATGATGACGTTATCAAGATACACTAATGCAATCTTGAAATTAAAGTCCCTAAGACATCTCTCTATTAAGTGCTGGAAAGTACTAGGAGCATTACTGAGGCCAAAGGGCGTGCAGTCAAATTTGAATAGTCCCAGGGGCGTGATAAAGGTGTTTTTCTCCACTGGTCTTGGTTCTGCACTGAGACAGCCTGGAGAGGTTTCTGAATTTAGACAGCCCACAGTTCTTGGATATGTGTCCATAGGGGCCACATCACCATCATTTTTGGTCCTCTTCAGGGTCTCTGCGCAATGGGTTCTCGCCCCAATGGGTTTGCATGGCTGACATGGTGAAGGTGCCAGGGTCTCCTCTTTGAAGTATGCAGGTTCAAATTTTTTGGTGACTGCCACCATTGCATCTGTTTCCTCCTGTTCATGAACAACCGCGTCCACCACCACATTGTGGAAGGAGATGGCGGGTTGTGCTTTAACCTTCTTTTGCAAGGCCCTCTGGACTGGGCCAGTCTTCAGGCAGGTGTCCAGAGAGATTGCAAGCCTTAAGCCCCATACACACGGTCGGACTTTTTCATCGATTTTGTCCGATCGGACAAGGTTGTTGAAAAATCAGACCGTGTGTATGCACCATCGGACAGTGTTCGTCGGTTTGTCCGTCGGACAAAGTCTTATCTCCTGCTGGAAAGATTTGCCGTCAACCCGGTCCGATCACACCAAATCCGAGCGTGTGTACGCTTGTCCGACGGACAAAGTGCTACGCATGCTCAGAAGAAATTCTGTGACGGAAGCGCTCGGTCAGGTAAAACTACCTTTCCTAATCGACACAGCACATTCGTCACGCTGCAATGTTAAAATGTCTTTAATGCAGCGCATTCTCTTTTTCTTTACAATGCAACAAGAATGACATCTTTTAGCTGCTCCTATTCACCCGCACTTCTCACAAACTTACTTCTTTATTACTTTGCAGCATTTATACACTACATGTTTATTTTTACTCTGAACGGAAAAGAATCTTTGTTATTTTTTTACCATGATTTGTCTTTTTTATTTTTTTTGGGGAATACATATTTGAATGTTTTATTTTTTATTTTTTTGGAGGGGGGTTGTGTGTCTCAAATTACCAAAAACACATTATTAACATTTGTATTTCTTGCTTAAATTTACTAGGAGGTTGTTTGTTGTTGGTGCCCCTTGTTAATTCTACTTTAGGATTAGTGAAATGTACCTGCTTACTCAAAGAAAAACTGTCATTGTAGCAAAGTAAAACACAATAGTCAATGATTATTTCAAATCCAAAAAACCTTTATTTAGGTCACACCAACAAACCAAAGAGGAACGCAGCCATGGTGAAACTTGGGGAATTTGCAAAGTCTTGGCCCCCCACGGCAACCATCATTGTTCAAGCGTAGAAAATTGGGGGCCTGAGGAGTACGTATATTAAGGGGAGTGCAATCTGGTCGTGAAGTCCAAAGTATCCGGAACTGCAGCAGATGCCATCTAGGTCCCCAGGCTCTGGTACAACAAGAGGCTCCATCTTCTCTCAGACCAGACTGATTCCAGGTCGTCACTCTCAGGTCTTCCTTCCACGCTTCCTTCCACGCTGTGGCTGTCGTGCTGGTGGGGTGGCAGAAGGAGGAGGAGGAGGAGGAGGAGGCGGAGCATGGTAGCTATGGCAAACATGTGTGACTGGGGTCATCTCCCCAGCCCTACCCTTATTTAGGACATGGAGGATGAGCCCCTCACACATGTTGCGTTGCCTCACCTCCATACCCATCATTTTTGTGACAACCACCGAGCCAAAGGTCTCCTCGTCGGCGGGTGTGGCATGTAGGGAGTCTGAAGCCTCTCTGATCATGCGGAGCGCTGACTGTGCCGCATAACCCCCCCTTCTCGCCCTTTTGTAGGGAAGGCGGAGGAGAGGGATTTGTGAGTCAGTCAGGCTCCGCGGCCTAGCCCCCTCTTGGCTGCCACTACCCAGCTGGTGGCTGCCACTAACCCCTGCCTCCTCCTGACTGCCACCTTCCACAGCCACCTCCTGGCTGAGGTCTTCCTGTGTATGAAAAAGGGACATAGTTTCAGTTATTTGTTCATCAAACACACACAATTCTCATCTAGTGACTGGTGCAAAATGTTTACAAATAGAAAACCATACAATTCTCAGCCCTGCAGTTTAGATTCTGGCCCCAAATGTCTCCCACACCACTGTCTGTTGATATGTCAAACACGTTAGGAACTAAGCAATTGGCGATCCTGAATTAAGTGAACATCATTCATTATTCACATAAATGGTAACTAAACTACTATACCTGGAACAAGCTGGGCTCCTCCACCTCTTCCAGACTGGAAGGCCCAGGTTGATCCTCGGAAGCCTCATCAGGGGTGGGCTGCGCGCAAGGAAGCGTGGAAGGAGGAGTTGAGGTTGGCTCCGTGACATCAGCCTGGTCCTTCAGAAAATGGAGACTCTGATAGTACCAGAGCTTGGGCACATAGACCTCATCTGCTGAAGTTGCAGTTTCCTCAGACTTCACGACCTTCTTCCGCTCCCTGATATACGCACTCCTCAGGCTGCCAATTTTCTTTCTTATATCATCAACAGTTGCCGTGGGGAACCTTGGCTTGACAAATTCCACAAGTTCCTCCAGGGCTGCGTGCCTCTTTGGTTTGTTGGTGTAATGTGGGTGTTTACCCTGCCACAATATGGGAAAATCCCTGTATTTGGCAATGAAGAGGGGGAGAAAACTCATGTCGTTGAATCCCTTCATATCAATCTCTGCAAGACACAACACCACACAAAACCCTATAAATTATGTCAGGCTAAACTCTCCTAATCTTCTCCATAAAGAAGCCTCAAGTTCAAATCAGTCTAGGCTAGTTATGTACCAACGTCAAATTGTACCTTCGTTTGTAGCGATCGTCTCGTGTGAGTTTTCTCTCCCCTCGTCTCCCAGATCGTGGCTACGACACAGGCGTGTGACGTTTTATATACAGTGCGCATGCTTCAAACTCCGCCCGCCCCTGACGATCTTTCTCGTCTATTCCCCACCCCTTCTCTTTACGGCCTAGTGGGGAGAGCACATGGCGGGGACACAGCAGGTGCGCCACAAATATCCCACCAACGAGGAGGAGGACGAGGAAAGTCCGGAGGCAGAAACGTCCCGATCCCGGAGCCTGAAATTCAAGGCCTCCAATATGTCATTTGGAGAAATGTTGGAGATGGTGGACATATTAAAGAGGAGCGACTATGATGGGAAGTATGGGCCTTACCTCAACCCCAATGTCCGCAAGGCCAAGATCATGTCTAAAGTTGTGAGGAGGCTGTACAATCATTTTGGGGTACAACGATCCAAGGAGCAACTGAGGAAACGCTGGTCAGACCTGAAACTGAGGGAGGCCGATCAGTACAGAAAGATCAAGCGAATTCTTCTAAAAAGTAAGTAGTTGTGTTTTGTGTTTGATTTCTTGCTTGCATACTGCTCCATTGTGGTTTGATTTTTACAAAGTTGTACATTCCAAAATGGCCACTTTCAGGTTCGTCTGTGCATTCGATCGTACTCAGCCTCGATCTTTCTGCCACTGTCATGTGTGTGTCCATTCGATCGTACGCAACCTCGATCGTTCGGCCACTTATAATACGATGTTTGGTGTTTTTTTGGGGGAAAGGAAGTTTGTTCTCACTAGAAATGTCATCAAGAATGTAAAGCCAATTTATTCAATGTAAAGGAGAGGTCACCCAGTAGCTGTTTACCCATCTGGACTCTAGAGCACTAGTGCTGGGACACCCAAACCCCCTTTTTATTAGGCTTTTCCACACATGTGCTCCAGTGGATACTAGAGGGGGGTCTCCATCACACAAACTTCTACCAAAAAGCTAGTCAGTTTAGCACCTTTACAAAGTGACTACATTCATGTAGTTGACATTTGTAACTGGCCAAACTAAAATAGTGTCCGTCACTTTCAAGCAATGTTTGTCATTTCCTATTTCTGCCCTCAATAGATTGTGTTGCTAAATCTTCCTTTTGTACATTCTCATAGGGGAGCGAAAACTTGGGCCGTCTGAGGAAACCCCCAAACCAACACCTCCCAAAAAAGGGGAAAGAGCAGAAGCAGAGGAGGAGGAGGAGGAAGGAGAGATCATCGAACTTGGAGAAATTGTCACCACAACAGGTGAGTGTTGGAGAACACAGCTACTGGTAAGCTAATCCATGTATGGCTGCCTCATTTCCAACACCCCATTTTTGTTTGTTTGTGGTTTTTAGGTGACGTGGATGTTGTGGAAGAAAAATCGCACTTTACCACAGAGAGTGCCCACGTACTCATCGGAGAGATAATGGTCTGCAATCGAGATCTAGATTACATAAAGCAAAACATCAATGATGTTCAACAAAAATTAAAGAACATCATTGATGTTTTAGGAAAAATATGAAAACGCACCAAGTAATTAACACACATTTGTGCCAGCTTCTGAACACATTTGCAACTTAAAAACTGTGTGAAATTTGGAACATGCACACATTGTGTCCACATGTGCTAGCTCCCATCATGGTGGATGAATGGCAACGTTTTTTTGGGGGTGCAAACACTTTACGAACTACGAAAGTGGTTGTGGTGAAGGGGTTGCACCCCCAAAAAACGTCCATTCATCCCCATGATGGAAAATGGCACTTTTGAAGCTTCTAGGCATGTGTTTTACCATCTAATGACCATTTTCAGACCCAAATTGTGTGCATGTTCCAAATTTCCACTTTTAGGGGGTGGCCCCCCCATGTGATGAAGGCAAGATCAAACACACTTTGAACATATAGTCATGTCTGATCTTGTCTTCACTTTACAAAGTAGAACTTTCCTAGTTCATAGGTTCTGTTTAGCTCCATGCCTGGTTTTACCAATTGCGGAATGTTTGTAAACAATGTTGTAAATAACCAAGATGTTGTCAGTTTTGGCGTGAAGATTGTAAACGCACTTGTGAATGTTTTCCAAGTAAACTTTTTTATTTTTCTAAATGTGTGGCTTCCTTATTTAAAAAACACAATGCATTATGTATGTAAAATGTAAAGGATATGGGGGGCAATGGGTGTTATTTACTAAAGGCAAATCCACTTTGCACTGCAATTTCCTTTCCCAGGGAACTTTTTCAATGCACTTGTAGAGCATAGTGGATTTGACTTATGTAAATGACACCCACAGTGCTTTGTACGAAAACACGGAGCACAGCATTTTTGAGAATACACACATGTCAGACCTGGTGCTGAAAAGGAGTATTTTGGGTGTCAGTTATGCAGGACAAACCTTCTCTAGACCAAAGATTAGGTAGCAAACACACAACATGAGAATAATCTTTTTGGGAAGAAGAGACTGTTACCTCCTTTTGCCCAGAAAGTGCATTCCCACTGTCGAAGGCAAAGGGAAAAAATGTCAAGGTAAAATAATCTAAAAAGAAGACTGAAATGACAAGAAATTAGAGGTTGGTTAAAATATCAGATTTATTAAAAAATGCCTCTCACACATCGTCAGGCAGAGCAATGGCCCCCCTACCCACAAAGTACTCCATATATTGGTCCCGGACCACACGGGCATTTAGAGGGGGCAAGCCTGGATGTGCCACTCGAAAGGCTGTGAGGTCCGCATTTGGAGGGCCCTCCACATCTGGGCCAACGGGCACCACATAGTTCCTGTTATGTCTTTTGAGGAAGTTGTGCAATATGCAACAGGCAAGAACTATGTGGTTCAGTTTGTATTCCGCCAAGTTAAATGCCGTCAGGAACAGGCGGAAGCGGCTGGCCAGGATGCCAAAAGTGTTCTCCACCACTCTTCTGGCTCTGGACAGCCTGTAGTTGAAGACCCTCTGGTCCGGGGTGAGGGTCCTCATCGGGAACGGCCTCATCAGATGGGGAGTCAACGCAAACGCTTCATCTGCGACAAAGACGAAGGGGAGTCCTTCGGCATTCTCCTCTGGAGGTGGCAAGCACAGACTGCCACTTTGGAGACGCCAGTAGAACTCCGTGTGCGTAATGGCACCACCATCCGATATCCGGCCGTTCATCCCCACGTCCACATACATAAACTCGTATGTTGCCGACACCACCGCCAACATCACTACACTATTAAACCCTTTATAATTATAATAGTAGGACCCCGATTTGGGCGGTGGGACGATGCGGACGTGTTTCCCATCAATTGCCCCTCCGCAGTTAGGAAAGTCCCAACGGCTGGCAAAGTGGGAGGCCACAGTCTGCCATTCCTGTGGCGTGGAAGGGAACTGTGGAGTGAAACAAGAAAAAAAAATTATTCACTTTGCACATAAACATTGCAAGCAGATTAGACAATCAACATCTTGGAACAAGAGCATTGTATAAAATTTGAGGCTGGAAAGTATTTGCACAGAAAAGTAGAGGCTCCCCTTCACAGATTACTCACCCCCCCCATCAATCCCCCCACTTCTGATGGGACATTGGCAATAACTAGGGTTTTGGGGGGGGGGTGGTGGACAGGTAACCCTCTGCACTTCATTGATTGGCAAATGGCTCAAAAATGTGGGCTAGTTTGCCCAGACCCTCTGTACTTAACACTATTGGCAGGCCACAGGAAAGATCAAATAACATTTCAACCCCCCCCCCCCCCCCCCCCCCCAAAAAAAGGCAGGCACAGTGTGACATTATGAAATTACCAAGCAAGCTAATAGGAGGGAAAGAAGACAAAAAAATAGGAAATGGAAAGTATGGAGGCAGCCCCTTGCACTACATGCTTTGCTGAATTCATCCCTAAAGATGCGCACTATAAAGAGGTAGGTATATAGTGTGTATGGACCTTGGGAAAGCCAGCAGATAAAGGATTGGTACCATCTGACAGAGCAGTTGGGGGAGGGGGTTCCTAATGAGTTTGCCCCCCCCCCCCCCACCAAAAAAAAAAAAAAAGGGGGCTCTACATGAAGTAAACCACACAGCAAACATTTGTGCATATTTTAGGGGGTGTTTTGGGGCAAACAATACTATGCAGCAGACAAAAGACATTGCTTAAGTGACTAGGCCATAGGTGTCTATTGGGGCAGAAGAGCATGCTGGGGAGGTAAGTGAAGGGAAAAATGCATGAAGGAGAAAAGGGGCACAGCATATTAGAACATATTGCAATCATGGTAATTAGGGAAGGAGGTCAAAAATAGAAGACATTAGCAAACAGAGCATACATAGAAGGGAATAGTAAAGTATAAATGTTACCTTAATATAGTCCTCCTGCAGGACCTGAATGATGGCAGAACAGGTCTCAGGAATAATGAGTCCCAGGGCCTGGGGAGAGATACCTGAAGAGAACTTCAAATCCTGAAGACTTCTCCCTGTCGCCAAGTACCTCAACGTGGCAACAAGCCTCTGCTCCGGAGTAATGGCTTGTCTCATGCAGGTATCCTGCCGGCTGATAAAGGGGGTCAGCAAAGCCAAAAGACGGTGAAACACGGGGTCCGTCATCCGGAGAAAGTTCCTGAAATCATCAGGATTATTCTCCCGGATCTCACGAAGCAAAGGCATGTGCGAGAATTGGTCACGCTGAAGCAACCAATTCTTGGTCCACATACTCCTCGTCACTCTGTTCATGGACGGGTCTTGGGTCAAAGCTAAAAGCCCGACACCAATTCCGCGTACAGCACGAACTCGGCGACGAGTACGCACGGGAAACATCGCTCACAAGGTCACAAAAGGTCGGCTGGTCAGAACGGACAAACAGAAAGCACCGATAAACAGCAAGGCCTGAAAGAACGAAATGAATACCAGCAACGAGCAGACAATAAGCAGTGCAAATCAAAGCGTCCTATATCAAGATATAGGCCGCAATGACCAACAAATGCGAACTGACTACACGCACTAATAAACAGATACGCACGACAAGCACAAACTGAAGAGCAGTAACGATCTGAGTCAGAAAACTGAGAAGCGCGAATCTTAAGTCACCAAACTTCGACTAACTCTCGATAAACACGGGATCAGCAGAAGGAGCCCAACGGGTGCCTGACGTGGTGCTGAACTTCCCTTTTGTAATCTCGTGGACGACGACTTACGTCACAACGTTCTTGCAGACCGGATATTCCGACAACGTAGTCCGACCGTGTGTACGCAACACCAACATCGGACCAAGTACGTCGGACAAAATCCGACCGACCTGGTCCGCGGATTGTCCGAGCGTGTGTATGGGGCTTTACACTTTTACCTCCTGATCAGGAACCTTTCCCTGTTGCTAGTGTTGTCCTTAACAGGAGTTGTACCTGTCCCTACTCAATCAACTTACAAAAACCTGGGAGCTAGGGCCGTAGAAAGGCTATGCTGACCCAAGATGACTGCCAGAATCACATGGGGTATCAACGTCCAATGGGATTCTTCCCCAGTGACACAGGAAACCATAGAGCAGCTTTTTTCCTCTTGACTTCTTCTCCAACTGCAGTGCCACTCCGGAGAGTGCCAGTGGAGAAAGTGGACTATCTGCCTAAATAACCACTCTGCCAATATGATTTCCTGTGAGTGAATAAATCTTTAGCAGAGAATCCTCTTACAGCAGCATCAGTGAATATATATTACCGGAGGATGGAATGCAGGCTGAACTCAAACCAACGTTTTTGAGTTTTTTACATGCCTATGACATTTCTTATTGATGCAAGTGTAATTTTAATTGCTTCTTAATAAAAAACAAATATGCTGCACTATGAGAGATTCCTTTACATTTCTCTCTTGTGAACGAGGCATATGCAGGATTTCTTAAAGGCACAGGAGCACTGTACAAGAGATGATCCCATCTAGCTGGCTAGAGGCTTAGGATTCCATTGGTGATCGAGTATATGCTGTATATTGAGTGATATACTTACCTCAAGCTAGTTTGACCTTCTTTGTGAAAAGAGGATATATAATTCTGGTGAGTGCAGAGTGAGAAGTGTCACTATTTGGGTCAAGAGAAGAGCACTATTTGTTTTTTGAAAGTTACCCTTTCTTTCAAGACACAGACTTCAACTGTGTTCTGATTTGGTATTAGCACTTTATTGGGACTTTATGTTTTTAACACTGTTAATGATTATATGAAAGTTTTGAATGAGCGCGATATGGTCTTTTTCAATTTAACTGCATTTAGCATCATTGTAAAATGATGGACAGGTTGGAACCCTATTGTTCTGGGAGGACGTCATATGATGACCTCCCGAGTGCGGGCCGCGCTCCAGTGCGATCTATCACTCGCTTCGTCCATCAGACACAGCAGATGACTGATCACTTTACCGGCCCTCTGCCAGTGTCATGTGATCACTGTGACCAATCAAAAAACGAGCCATGCCTCTTACTAAATACTTCAGACTGTCTAGTTTCCAAAAAGGGGTCATTTGGGGGTATTTGTACTGTCCTGGTGTTTTCGGGCCTCAAGAAATTAGATTAGGCTGTCATTACATCAGGATTCATCAATTTTCAGATACAGTACAAATAACTTTCCTACAGACTAAATAATATACACTGATTTGGGTTATATACTGTATAGCTGTTTTCCTCAAGAACAAAATATGGTCACCACAATAGATGTATTGCAATATAAAAAGATGTAACTTCCAATACAAAGTAAAGATGAATATTTAATGAATATTTAACACGTTACGCTACACATATATCTTTCCAGCAATAGCTGATCCAACTTTCCAATATATATTACAATATATATCAAAATGTTCCTCCTATTTGTAAGTGCTGCTGTTACCTGCGGTTCTTCACTGTTAAGGTATGCCACTTCAGGATTTCCTTCTGTGATGAGAGTGGTGGCCTAGGCAGCATAAAGCGCCACCACTCCACTTGTGTGTGGCGCCGGAGCCATGCCAGCCGGATCATAGTTACATAGTTAGTAGTAGGTGAGGTGAAGTTGAAAAAAAGACACAAGTCCATCAAGTCCAACCTATGTTTGTGATTATATGTCAGTATTACATTGTATATCCCTGTATGTTGCAGTCGTTCAGGTGCTTATCTAATAGTTTTTTGAAACTATCAATGCCCACCGCTGGAGACCACCGCCTCTTACAGTAAAGAACCCTCTACGTAGTTTAAGGTTAAACCTCTTTTCTTCTAATATTAATGAGTGGCCTCGAGTCTTGTTAAACTCCCTTTTGCAAAAATGTTTTATCCCTATTGTGGGGTCACCAGTATGGTATTTGTATATTGAAATCATATCCCCTCTCAAGCGTCTCTTCTCCAGAGAGAATAAGTTCAGTGCTCGCAACCTTTCCTCATAACTAATATCCTCCAGACCCTTTATTAGCTTTGTTACCCTTCTTTGTGTATTTCCAGTACATCCTTCCTGAGGACTGGTGCCCAGAACTGGACAGCATACTCTAGGCTCGGCCGGACCACAGTCTTGTAGAGCAGGAGAATTATCGTTTTATCTCTGGAGTTGATCCCATTTTTAATGCATGCCAATATTCTGTTTGCTTTGTTAGCAGCAGCTTGGCATTACATGCCATTGCTGAGCCTATCATCTACTAGGACCCCCAGGTCCTTTTCCATCCTAGATTCCCCCGGAGGTTCTCCCCCCAGTGTATAAATTGCATTCAGATTTTTGCTACCCAAATGCATTATTTTACATTTTCCTACATTAAACCTCATTTGCCATGTAGTTGACCACTCCATTAATTTGTTCAGATCTTCTTGCAAGGTTTCCACATCCTGCAGAGAAGTTATTACCCTGCTTAGCTTAGTATCGTCCGCAAATACGGATATTGAACTGTTTACCCCATCCTCCAGGTCATTTATGAACAAATTAAATAGGATTGGTCCCAGCACAGAACCCTGGAAGACCCCACTACCTACCCCTGACCATTCCCGAGTACTCCCCATTTATCACCACCCTCTGAACTTGCCCTTGTAGCCAGTTTTCAATCCATGTACTCACCCTATGGTCCATGCCAACGGACCTTATTTTGTACAGTAAACGTTTATGGGGAACTGTGTCAAATGCTTTTGCAAGATCCAGATACACCATGTCTACGGGCCTTCCTTTATCTAGCTGGCAACTCACCTCCTCATAGAAGGTTAGTAGATTGGTTTGGCAAGAACGATTCTTCATGAATCCATGCTGATTACTGCTAATGATACCGTTCTCATTACTAAAATCTTGTATATAGTCTCTTATCATCCCCTCCAAGAGTTTACATACTATTGATGTTAGGCTAACTGGTCTGTAATTCCCAGGGATGTATTTAGGGCCCTTTTTAAATATTGGTGCTGCATTGGCTTTTCTCCAATCAACTGGTACTATTCCAGTCAGTAGACTGTCAGTAAAAATTAGGAACAATGGTCTGGCAATTACTTGACTGAGTTCCCTAAGTACCCTCAGGTGCAAGCCATCTGGTCCTGGTGATTTATTAATGTTAAATTTCCCAAGTCTAATTTTAATTCTGTCCTCTGTTAACCATGGAGGTGCTTCCTGTGATAGTTTCATAGTTTCATAGCTAGTAAGGTTGAATAAAGACACCAGTCCATCCAGTTCAACCTGAGTGAGTGTCTACAATTGTTCCTATCCCTGTACATTGCACACTCACATCGGTCCCTACCCTCAAGGAGCCCACAATCCAAGGTCCCCATTCATGTGTCATGAGGATAAACATTGCAGTTTTGGTTACTGAAGCCCCCCGATTCCCTCGTGAAGACTGAGGAGAAGAATAAATTCAATACCTTCGCCATCTCCCCATCCTTTGTAACCAGATGTCCTTTCTCATTCTTTATGGGGCCAATATGGCCTGTCCTCCTATTTTTACTGTTTACATACTTAAAGAATTTCTTGGGATTTTTTTTGCTTTGTCCTTATTGCACCCTTACATTTCTTGTTGCATTCTTTATAAAGTCTGAATGCTGATGACGATTCCTCAACCTTGTATTTTTGAAGGCCTCCTCCTTTGCTTTTATATTTTATACATTTTTACTTTTAAATTTAGTACCCAATGGAATGCATTGGCTAATTCCCTTATTTGATATGCTCTTAAAGCAAACCCATCTCTCCTCCATGTTCTTTGTTCCTAAGATTTTATCCCAATTAATGCCTTCTAGCAAGGTTTGTAGTTTAGGGAAGTTGGCTCTTTTGAAATTCAGTGTCTTTGTATTCCCCTTATGTTTCCTATTCGTGTGATTTATACTGAAGCCTATTGACCTGTGATCGCTGTTTCCTAAACTGCCCCGTAGTTCCACATCCGTGATCAGGTATGTATTGTTGGTAATCAGTATATCCAGTAACGCTTTATTTCTAGTTGATACGTCCACCATCTGACCCATAAAATTGTCCTGCAAGATATTTAAGAACTGGCGAGCCTTAGATGAATGTGCGGTTCCCTCCGCCCAGTCTATGTCTGGATAATTAAAATCCCCCATTATGATAACACTTCCCATCCTTGCTGCTAATCCAAATTGTGATAGGAGATCTCAGGTTAGGGGGCCTATAGCATACTTCCATTATTATTTCCCCCTTAGCTTCATCCTTTTGGAGCTCTACCCACAAGGATTCCACCTCCTCTCTAGCTCCCTTAGTGATGTCATCTCTCACATTCACTTGTACATTATTCTTGATATATAGGCTACCCCTCCCCCTTTTTTACCCTCTCTATCTTTGCAATAAAGGGTATACCCTTGAATGTTTGCCAGCCAATCATGAGAGCTGTTGAACCAGGTCTCTGAAATTCCCACAAAATCCAAATCCTCCTCGTACAATAGTATTACTAGTTCACCCATCTTGTCCGTCAGGCTCCTGGCATTGGGGAACATGCCACGTAGTTTAGACCAGTCGCATATTATCCTCTTATTGGGTGTTCCGAGATTGCAACTAGGACTTGCTACTATACTTACCTTGGGTTTATGTGCTTTAGTCAACCTACCACTAATGCCCCCAATACTACCCTCTGGACCCTCCCCCCCCATCGCCTAGTTTAAAAAGCCTTCTAACTTTTCGGGCCATCTTCATTCCCAGCTGATCTGCAACCTCCTCATTTAGGTGCAGTCTGTCCCTTCTAAAGAACCAGTTATCGACTGAGAAGTCGGCCCAGTACTCCAGGAACCCAAACCCCTCCTTACTACACCAGCTCTTCAGCCACTTGTTTACTTCCCTAATCTCCCTCTGCCTTTCTGGTGTGGCTCGATGTACCGGTAGTATTCCTGAGAATACTACCTTGGAGGTCCTTTTCCTCAATTTAGCTCCTAATGCCGCATACACACGATTGGAAATTCTCATCGGAAAAAGCTATGATGGTTTTTCCCACCGAATTCCGTTCAAACTTGGCTTTCATGCACACAGTCACACAAAAGTTTGCTGAACTTTCGACTGACAACAATGCGATGACGTACGACACTACGACAAGCCGAGAAAATGAAGTTCAATGCTTCCGAGCATGCATCGAATTGTTTCCGAGCATGCGTAGGAATTTTGCACGTCGAAATTGCTACAGACGATTGGGATTTCCGATCAAAACTTTTTCCGTCTTAAAAATTGAGAACCTGCTCTCAATCTTTTGCTTGTGGAAATTCGGCCAGCATACACACGGTCGCATTTTCCGAGGAAAAGCTCTCATCTGTCTTTTGCTGGCCGAATTTCCAATCGTGTGTACGCGGCATAAGTCACTAAAATCGTTCTTTAGGACACTCCATCTGCCTCTGACTTTGTCATTGGTGCTAACATGCACCATAACAGCTGGGTCTTCCCCAGCCCCTCCCAGTAATCTGTCCACCAGATCCGTGATGTGCCGAACCCAAGCGCCCGGTAGACAACATACTGTTCAGTGCTTCAGGTCTTTGTTACAGATTGCCTCTCTATCCTTCTAAGAATTTAGTCCCCTACCACCAGAATCTGTCTTTCCTTTCCCTTCACTTCCCCCCGCTCTCACTGGAGGAGTTCTTCCCCCGGCAGCTAGGAGAGTCCCTCAGCTCCAGCAGTGCTGGTCCCTGACTGGTTTCACCAATTTCACTCAATGGAGCATACTTATTGGGATGCTCCAGCCCTGGATCGGCCTCCCTGCCACTTTCCCCTCTACCCTTCCTGACTGTCACCCATCTACTCTTTGCTAGTGCCTGCACCTTTTTGTCTCCACCAGCCTCTGTGCTGGCCCCTGCCGACACCTGCTGTGTACGTTCGATCGAATGATCAAGGAATGCATGCATGCCGCAAGATGTACAACAAGTCGCCTCTCCACACCCGCCGGGCATCGTACCTATTAGATTGAATGAGGATTGGGGATTATACCCTGTCCAAATGACCTAACAACTAGATTCCTGACACTAATACTCAAGACAATACACAGGTACTTGCAGACCATTCGCAGACCTACGTGCGCTTGCAGACCACTCACAGAACTACGTGCACTCGCAGAACTACATCCACTCACAGAACTACGTGCACTCGCAGAACATCATGCACTCGCAGACCACTCACAGAACTACGTGCACTCACAGACCACTCGCAGAACTACGTGCACTCGCAGACCACTCGCAGAACTACGTGCACTCGCAGACCACTCACAGAACTACGTGCACTCGCAGACCACTCGCAGAACTACGTGCACTCGCAGACCACGTGCACTTGCAGAACTACGTGCACTCGCAGATCTACGTGCACTCGCAGACCACTCGCAGAACTACGTGCACTCGCAGAACTACGTGCACCCGCAGAACTACGTGCACTCGCAGAACTACGTGCACTCGCAATACACAAGTACACAATACACAAGTACTAACGATCCATACTACACTACTCAATCATCTACATCTCTTCTCGATTCTCTCTACACAGTAGGGAAGAAACTGGAAGCGGAGCTGAGCGGTCAATCTGAGGCCGCCGCCCGAGCCATCACATTCGCATCGGATGATTAGGAGGGACGTAGTAGATTATGTCAGAAATCAGCGCAGCAGCAGTCAGCAGACTCAGAATAAAGTCTGGATTGGCCGCGGCGGACAGTGGCTGCAAGGATTTGAACTTGCCCTCCTTTGCGGACGCCCATGTATATCTCCTAATTTTTTTTATTATCAAAGGAAAACTGGACCAAAATAGTAAAAAAAAAATATATATATATATTTTATTTAGCTGTATATTCCTGTATATTTCTTGCTATTATTATAACCATATAACCAATGTAACCAAAACCCAAGATTCATTTTACTGCTCCTGTGGATTGCAGTGATACCACATATGTGTACGTTAGTTGTTGTTTTTACCCGTAGTACAGCCCAGAAAGAATGGTGCACATTTTGCATTTTTTTTATCCTGCCTAAAACACACTGACACTGACTCTAACTGACATTGACTAACGTGACCTTTGGCCCTGACCTTGACCCTAACAATAACCCTGGCAACCTTGATCTTGTGATTTTTTTATTCTTTATTTTAAATCTATTTGATTTATAAATTTTTTTACACACTTGGATTGTTCCTGCAAGAAGAAGAAGATACAATGTATCATTCTCATCATTCAGAAGAGGAAGGAAACCCAGGGGTGGCCCCAGTTGTTAGTATGAGACCCGGGGCTCTCGGTGAGACCCCGGTCTCTGTGCTGTGAGCCTGCTGTGCGGCGCGCTCCCAGCACAAAGGAAGGTATGCATATATGCAGCCCCACAAAAAAAAGCCCACTTCCATGAGGCCGCATATGTGTGTGCGGTCGGCACGAAGGGGTTAAGCTTATGATCTACCAGAACACCCAGATCCTTCTCCACCATTGATTCCACCAGTTGTACTCCTCCCTAGTATATATGATGCATACTTATTCTTAGCCCCCAAGTGCATAACTTCATTTGCCACACAGTTGCCCAATTAACCGCTTCCCGACCGCCTCATGTAGATATACGTCAACAGAATGGCACGGGCAGGCAAAAGCACGTACCTGTATGTCCCCTTTAATTTGCCTGCCCGGGGGGCGCGCGCCGCCAGCGGCGCGCGCGCGACCCGGTCGGGAGCTCCGTGACCACGGCCGCGGGACCAGCGGACCCGATCGCCGCTGGTATCCTGCGATCGGGTTACGGAGCTGAAGAACGGGGAGAGGTTTGTGTAAACAAACCTCTCCCCGCGCTTCCTACACTGACTGTCAGTGATCGGCGGTTCCCTGTCATCGGGAACGCCGATCAATGACGTCAGACGTACAGCCACGCCCCCCTACTGTAAAAAAAAACACAACACGTCACACTGACTCCTCCCCGCCCCCTAGTGGTTAACCCCTTCACTACAACTGTCATTTACATAGGAATCAGTGCTATTTAAAGCGGTTCTGCACTCTGTAAACATTTTTTTTTTTTTTGGGACGGAATATAAAGGATGCTTACCTTTATTGGGGGACTCACCTGTTCCATCTTCCAACTCGATCGCCGCCGGTTTTCGTCCGATGAAGTTCCTCATCTTCTTCTTTTGTGCTGGGGGCCATCTTGCCTGTGGGCATGTGAAACCCCACAGGACCTTTAGATGGCCCAGCATGCACCGCCGTTACTCGCGCGTGCGCAGTAACGGCACATCTGCCGACATCTCACGAGATTTTGGCAGATGTGGCCGAAATCTCGGGAGATTTCGGAAGATGTGGCCGAAATCTCGCGAGATTTCGGAAGATGCCCGCACTGACTCCTGGGATCAATGACACCAGATCCCAGGAGACAGTGCGGCGTGACGACGATCGACGCAGAGACCCCGCCCACCGCCGAAGAGAGAGAAGACCGGAAGTCATCAATTACAAGGTAAGTAAAAAAAAAAAAAAAAAAAAAAAAAAACATTTCATTTAGTACTCTTTGCCTGATTTGGAAGGCAAAGAGATTTACTAAATGAAATGGGTGCAGAACCGCTTTAAATAGCATTGATTTCTGTATAAATGACAAATGTCCCAAAAATGTGTCAAAAATGTCCGATGTGTCCGCCATAATGTCGCAGTCACAAAAAAAATCGCTGATCGCCGCCATTACTAATAAAAAAAAAAATATTAATAAAAATGCTATAAAACTATCCCCTTTTTAGTAAACGCTATAACTTTTGCGCAAACTAATCAATAATCGCTAATTGCGATTTTTTTTACCAAAAATATGTAGAAGAATACGTATCGGCCTAAACTGAGGAAAAAAAATTTTTTTTATATATTTTTTGGGGATATTTATTATAGCAAAAAGTAAAAAATATTGCATTTTTTTCAAAATTGTCGCTCTATTTTTGTTTATAGCGCAAAAAATAAAAACCGCAGGGGCGATCAAATACCACCGAAAGAAAGCTCTATTTGTGGGAAAAAAAGGACGCCAATTTTGTTTGGGAGCCACGTCGCACGACGCGCAATTGTCAGTTAAAGCGACGCAGTGCCGAATCGCAAAAAGGGGCCTGGTCCTTTGGCTGCAAATTGGTCCGGGGCTGAAGTGGTTAAAGAGTGCACTGAGATTGGTTGTAAGTTGAAGACATCCTGGAATGATGTTATTCCACTGCATAGCTTGTTATTTGCAAAGACTAAAATTGTACTTTTAATCCCAGACCCTATATAGTTTATAAATATATAAAAAAGTAAGGGTCCCAACACTGATCCTTGGGGTACTCCACTAACAACCCTAGACAGGGGCGTAACTAGAAATCACAGGGCCCCATAGCAAAATGTTGTATGGGCCCCCCCCCCCCCAAAAAAAAATGAACTAATGAACGTTACCTGCCACACATTACGGATTGTCACTTGCCACGTCCCAGATTGTCACTTGCCACGTCACCTGGCACAAATTATGGATTGTCACTTGCCAAGTCCCATATTTTCACTTGCCAGGTCACCTGCCACACATTACGGATTGTCACTTGCCACGTCAAGGATTGTCACTTGCCACGTCACCTGCCATGTCACGGATTGTCACTTGCTGTGTCACTTTCCTGCTGTGTCACAGAGTCAGGCAGCAGAATATCAGTCAGGCAGCAGAGAGATAATGCCATCTCTCTTTTTCCCGGCTGCCTGCACAGTGAGGGGGGAACTGCACTGCAGGGATGCAGGGTCGGCGCCAGAAGGTGAGAGATGATGTCATCTCTCTGCTCCCCTGCCCGCCAGCTCCCTGATTGGCCAGCCCGCTGATGCCCGCTGACGTCCGCGCTCTTACCCGTGGAGCCGCCCGCACTGTTAACCCACGGACCCGCAAAGCTGCCTGCTCTCACCCGCGGAGCTGCCGAGGACCCGCGGAGCCACCCGCTCTCACCCGCGGACCCGCGGAGCCTGTCCTTACCGGGCCCCACATGGCTTCGGGCCCCATACGCCCGCGTGTGTTGCTATGGCGGTAGTTCTGCCACTGTACACTAGTTGCACACTAGACTGTTCTACACTGGGTATCCAAGAAAAAATGTTCAGTTAAGTACAAGAATCCTATATTCTTTATTGTCCATTTAAAAACATGGTGTGTCTGGAACATTCAGCACAGCCATAACATCTACTGGTGTCACTACCTTCCCAGGCAGGAATGGCACAATTCTGATGTCCACCAGTCGGTGTCTCCCAGTGACAAGGTGATTTTAATTAACCACCACTTGGGGATGGCTGCTAAGAGACTATTTAGTCTCACCCTGCTGCATCTTCCTAGCTGTAGTATTTTACCTGTGAGCCTGTATATTAACATAGGTTTATATTGCTGTCTATAGGTAAAATGGACACTAGGCACATTACTAGTGAATGCTTGCTTCTTTAGAGCTATAAATCCTCCCACCTCACACCTGCTCAGTATTTTTTTCATGACTAGGGTAGCCAGATACCTTACTACCCAAACCATACATGTATGCACCTTAAATTACCTATCTTACTTTTAATAAAGACACCGACATCTGCTGGATGTAAATGGCCTGTCCGGCCTTTATTAATAACAAACCAAAACAATCAACTTTATTCCAACTTCAGAAACCATCTTTATCCGTTAACCATTGTACAGGACGCCGTGGCTGGGTCCTGGAAGGACGCTATGTTTCCCCTCTGTTTGAACTGTGGTCCCTTTAAGGGAACAAAAAGGGTTAACTCACCTGTCAAAGGAAGTGGGTTTAAAAACAAGACGGGAAGTTGCAGATGGGTGTGGAGGAGTGTAGCGGAGATGGTGGTTTGTGTGTGGTTTGGTTTGCAGCAACAAAAGTGGACAGCAGCATTCTGCCTGGAAGCCTCCTAGCAGTGGAAGCCACCTGCAACAGCAACCAAGGACTGTTTGATTGCGATAGCAATTCTGGACTTTGCAAGTTGGTGAGACTGAAATTTCTTTCTTTTGTTTTTGCTGCTGTAAAGCTATTTAAGTTCAATAAACCTAATTTTGAGTGAAAAGCCTGTGTCCTGCGATCTAGCTGGTTCCCCCGAACTTTACAAGTGGTGCTCGAATGCGGGCAGGACAGAGTAACAGGCGTTTTTCTTTTTGCTGTTTTTGCATTTGAATTTAAAACTGACATTTAAAGGGACAGTACAGTGGATTTATGTCCTGGGTTAAAGCTGCCCAAACCCTGAACGTTGAAGCAATGGAGGAACTAATTAAACAATTGTCCCTGGCTAATATGCAAGCATAGACCCGCCATGAGGAAGCTAATCAGTGCTTAGCAACCCAGCTGGAGGTACAGCAAGAAAATACTCGCCTGTTGGTGGCTCAGTTGGCAGCCCAGCAAGCAACCCAGCAAGGGGTTATGCAGGCTCAGATGACTGCCTTAAAAGAAGTAGTGCAGCAGTTGTCTCAGGGTCGTGAGCAAGCGGCTGTTGCCCCTGGCAACCAGGTGACCGTGAGGGCAAGCCATTTTTTGCAGAAGTTGTCCCTGAGTGATGATGTAGAGGCATTTCTTGCTACATTTGAGAGGACGGCAGAGAGAGAAGGGTGGCCCTAGGACCAGTGGGCCGTCCTAATTGCCCCTTTCCTCACCGGAGATCCTCAAAAAGCCTTCTTCGACCTGCCATCGGATGACGCTAAAGACTATCAAAAACTAAAGGCAGAAATACTGGCTCGTTTGGGGGTGAATATGGCCGTTCGGGCCCAACGAGTGCACCAATCGAAGTATCGTCCAGATCGTCCACCACGGTCTCAAATGCATGACCTGGTGCAACTGGTAAAAAAATGGCTGCAGCCCGAAGTGTTGTCTGGCCCCCAAATCGTGGAGCGGGTCGTGCTGGACCGATACCTGCGGTCACTGCCAGACGACCTTCAACGGTGGGTCAGCCATGGAGACCCCAAAACAGCGAACCTCCTTGTCGAGATGGTAGAACGATATACAGTGGTGGAGGATCTGCTTGGCCCTACCAAGGGCCCAGTCTACCATATACAAAAAAAAAAAAAACCTGGTATGTTCCTGTCAAGACTGGCAGGAACCAGAAGACCATATGAGTGACACAACATACAAGAAAAGAAGGCCTTGATTATAATAAAAATATACTTTATTGTAAATACAAAAAAGAACAATGTGGTCAGTTATGATCCAAAATTGGATCAATTAAATGTGTGTGGCATGTGCAATTACAAAGACACCATGTAATTCATCCTTGCCACTGATGAGTACATGGTACAGCAACAAATAAGACAATACAAAAACACTGAACAGAAATTAACAGACAACATAAAACAGTGCGTCCGGACGTCGAAAATCTATGTGTGGAAGACCTGCACACTGTGGGCGTGAGTGTGCGCAGTATGCAGTGACTGCTTAAAAATCGAGTCTACCAGTCTACCATAACCTATTCGATCGACTGCCGCCCTTCGAAAGGATGTCCCCCAGAGCCCTGGAATCAACACCCCGGAAGGTCAAGAGTCACTCCTGGTACCTGCTCAGCGATCTGTTCCTGTTCGGAGAGGAGGGTATGTACAATGTTGGCGATGTCATTCCTGGGGCCATACCCGGGCCCACTGCAAGAGGAGCCCATGGAATGCGGGGTTCTTCGGAGGTCTTCTTGACCTTGGAGAAGAGAAATTTGAGTGTGAAGTCCAAGTGAACCACCTCCCTGCCTGGGCTTTGCTGGATTCCGGAAGCATGGTAACCCTGGTTCATCCTAGAGTAATTGGGAAGATCGGTCCGGTAAGCAAAACTTTATGGGTTGTGTGCATTCACGGGGACACTAGAGAGTACCCTCTCATCTCGGTGTCCATCTCCACAGCATATGGCACTGGTACTCAAGAGGTGGGGGTGGTAAAGAACTTGATACATGATGTTATCATAAGACGAGACTGTCCATTTTTTGCAAAACTGTGGGGACAAGGAGAACTACCTGAACGATCCCAAGACTGGGGAGAAACTAGTTCCTCTGTTCCTACAGTTGAGGGTTATAACACTGAGATGCCGCTGAGAGAGCTGTGTCCATTTTGACCATGGTGGGGATGGAGGTAGGCGTAATGACGTAGAGCGGTGATGCAACACAGAGGGAGGGGCTGGACCTAGGGAATGACGGCCGGACGGAGCGGAGGAGGTGCACGCCGGGTTGTAATCGACGTGGCACACGCTGATGAAGCCCAGGGTCACAGAGGAACGGTAGAGCCGGCTACGCTAAGCGGGACATAGAGACACCCGCCACGGACAACACCAACGAAGCAGCCGGTCTGATGGTAGTAAGAACCCGCTCTCCCCCCGAATAGCTGCCCGCGCCTCCCCACCCCTCACCGGATGATCTGTAAAGCGCCGGCTAAATGGGAAGCGAAAGTGAAACTGCTACAGCAGGAGACAACAGCGTGGAAGGGTAAGACCCCATGTGAAGGGGAGAGAAAGTATCACAAAAGGCTTCTCCTGGACGGGGTAAGTGAACACCCATTATAAGGAATGCTGACGCTATGTATTATCCAGATGACTGTTTAAATGTGGAGCGCAAGTAAATTAGCATCAACACCAGAAAGAAAATAAATAGTATTGTCATTTGGAGGAAAAGGTGGAAGGTGATTTCTAGATACCCCAGGAGAGAAAGGAGAGTTAAACCCCCCCCCCCCCCCCCTAACACAGCGACAGAAAACGGAATACTAGCTTATGGAGGGTCTACAAAGACTGAAGTAAAATATATTACCCTGAACTATTCACTCCAGATTGCTCCCTGAGTGTTCAATTGACTATATACAGAAACAAGGGATAGAGGAGAGGGAGGGAACCCTGTTTGGTTCTTCCCGGGGACACCCCCCGGCCCCAACCTGAGCATTCGAGAGCACCTGTTCTCCTTCTTTGTTTTTCTCTCTCTTTTTTTTTTTTCTTGGATTTCTCGGCCATCTATCTTTTTATTCTTTACTTGCGATTGATGCTCCTCTCTTTGTTTGAAATTTCCAGCTAAGTTGGTCTGAAAAAGGAAAAAGCGTAACAACTGACCTCGAAATTCGTACACCTAACATCCTCTCTATTCCCATTTGGGCCTATGATTGCTTAAGGATTGACAGTGTGTTTTGTTTTTTTTTCGTTTGCGCTCCCCCCCCCCACGGTATAATACCCTGTAAATATAGAAAATAGGAAGGCTCTAACTAAATATCTTAGTATGACTGGCAGAGCCACTAAAGGAACGGAACCTAAAACACCAAAAGAAAAAGCAAATACAAGCACAATTAAGCAATATTTGGTTAAGGGTCTGAGCCCTAAGAGCCCAGTTATGGAGAAACAACCGACGGAACAGGGGAAAAAGAAGGAGGCGAACAAAAAGAAGGAGGAAATTCCTGAGGCCTTGAGAGGAAATGTTAGTATTCAAAGCGAAACAGATAGTAGCAGGACGGAGGATCAGAGGGAGAATACCCAAGTGTTAACCAAGACAATCTTGGCAGAAATGTTGACGAAAATGGAAAAATCAATCAAAAGTGAAATAGTGGCACTACGAACGGATTTAGCGCATGTACTGACCCGAGTAGAGGAAGTGGAAAATAATACAGACAAACATACACATGAAATAGCAGATCTTAAAGATCAGCTCAGAACGATTAAGATAAATCAAAGGAGGACTCTGTATAAACTGGAAGAACAGGAAAACCAGAGTAGAAGGCAGAACCTCAGAATACGGGCACTCCTAGAAGAGAACGGGGAAGATCTTACAAAGATCATAAAAGAGATATTTAATCCCCTACTAAACAAAGCCCCAGATTGGGATTTGAAAATTGAAAGGATACACAGAGTCAGGAAACCACAACATATACCAACAGACGCCCCCAGAGATATTCTGGTCAGATTCCAGAACTATAGAGAAAAAACTGAGATATGGACTAATTTCAGAGGAAAATCCCCCCTGAAATTCAGGGGAGTAGAGCTCCAAATTTTTATGGACCTGTCTCCGGAAACACTGGCTAGGAGACGGATGCTTAGACCACTGTTAAACCAAATGCGTATAGATAACATAAAGTATAGCTGGGGTTTCCCGGCTTGTCTGATAGGATATAAAGAGGGCAGATCGGCAAGGTTGAGATTTCCTGAAGACCTAACAGAGTTTTGTAAAAATTTTGATTTACAAGCAATAGAAATCCCAGAATGGGCGGAAAGAGAAGGCCTGAAGTGAGAAGTGGGGGAGGGGAGGTGACAACCCTGAGAAGATCATGACTCTTTGTTCTATGGGGGAGATTAAGGGTAGAGAAGTTTTTATAGAAACAGTTGGTCGGGTAGATGGGGTGGGGCGCGGGGGGAGCGAGGAGGGGGAGAAGGGGAGGGGAGAGGTTGTGACCAGGGCGGAATCCTCTCTGTCCGAGGGACCATTTGTGCCCCCCCCGCTATTGGCGGGGGGAGAGGGGTAGAACGGGGAAAGAGGTCCAAGCCCAACCTCTGAGAAGGAAGTCCAGAGGTGGAGAGGGATATTTCTGATCGGCCAATGGGCTGGAGGTCAGTATTGACCATAGGAAAGGAAGAGGTGGGGGGGATTGGGAGAGGGGAGGGGGAGAAGGGTGGGGGGGAGAAGGGGGTTGGGGGGTGGGTAGAGAAGAATAGGGGAAGGAAAAGGGGTTGTCTCCTATTAAAAATAAAAAAAAGGGAAGTGCCTCTCCGTAAAAACCAAAAAGAAAAGAAAAGTCCTAGATTAGGTTTCTAACATATAATGTCCGGGGTCTGAACAATCCTGCCAAAAGACATAAAATATTAATAGAGCTCAAACGGTACCAGACAGATATAGTGTTCCTCCAGGAAACTCACCTTTTCCAGGGAGCTAACATAAAACTATACTCCAAAAAATTCCCTACCTGGGTGTATGCAGATTCAACTACCAGGAAAGCCAAAGGAGTTGCGATAGGTTTCTCTGGGGGAGTTCAGTTTAGAGAAGAGAAGAGAGCAGTGGACCCAGAAGGGCGGTTTCTCTTTCTACGAGGATATATGAATGGGATACAAGTCACTTTAGCAAACATATACGTACCAAATAAAAATCCAACAGGATATATGAAGAAAATGATACATATGCTTGCTAATTTTGGACAGGGGATGATTATACTGGCAGGGGACTTGAATCTGTGTATGAATCCAGAGGAGGATAGTACGTCACGTGCGCGGGAGATGGGAAAGTTACCTCTAAAAAAACTTAAGAAGACCCTCCACCAAAATCAATTGATGGATGTGTGGCGAACTATGAATCCAAAAACACGAGATTATACTTTCTTCTCCCCCGTACACGGGATGTATACACGTATTGATTATTTTTTCGTGGATCATAATACGTTATCCAGGGTTACGGACTCCCATATAGAGATCTCTACTTTATCAGACCATGCACCAGTTATGATGACAATAGAAGAAATTAGCATATCAAAACCCTTCTCGAACTGGCGATTAAATGAAGCCCTTCTTTCTGAAAAGCAAGATATTGAAAAAATACAGAAAGAATTAAGTTTTTTTTTCGAAAATAATGAATCAGTTGACATCTCAGACTCAATACTATGGGAAACACATAAGGCATATATTAGGGGTATCTTTATTGCAATGGGCTCAGGGAAAATAAAAGAAAGAACAAAAAAAATTAAAAAGATAACTGAAGATATATATAGCTTAGAGCAACTCCATAAGAAACCAGGGGGTCATTGCCAAGAGACATTTCATAGTCTTATAATGAAAAGAGAAGAATTAAAAGACATACTGACCCAGGATAAAAAAAATTTTTTTTAATGCGATTCAAAAAGAGAAGTACGTAGGGGGTAATAAAATTGGAAAACATCTAGCTAAAACTTTGAATAAGAAAAAAGCCAGAAATTATATCGAAAAAATTCGCAATAAACAGGGTGATCTGGTCTTTAAGTCCAACGAGATTGCAGAGGTTTTCCAGCTCTATTATAAAACTCTATATAATGTGAATAGAGAGAATATGGACCTGGAAAAAGAAAATAAAATTAGAGAATTTTTAAAGAACTCTGGACTTACCCAGATATCTCCGGAAGATCAATCAGACCTGGAAGCACCTATCTCGGAAAGTGAACTTCTCAAAGCTATGTCAGATACAAAGTTAGGGAAAAGTCCGGGACCGGATGGTTTCCCGATTCTATATCTTAAAAAATTTAGTAAAATCCTGGTGCCTAGAATGTGTAGATATCTTAATGGACTGGGAGCAGAATACGGACTAAGTCGAGACGCACAGAAGGCCCTAATAACCCTTATTCCCAAAGAAGGAAAAGATGATAGTTGCTGTTCAAGCTTTAGACCAATATCCCTGCTTAACTTCGACACCAAGCTCTATGCAAAAATCCTTGCAAATAGACTAAAAAATCTTATGAATGATTTGATCCATGTAGATCAGGTAGGCTTTGTTGCTTCTAGAGAGGGACGGGATAACGGAATCAGAACTCTATTATTATTACAAAAATTAAAGCCAGAAGGGCCCCCAGGTCTATTCCTGTCGATAGATGCCGAGAAGGCCTTCGACAGGGTAGACTGGGGGCTCATGATGGAAACGTTAAAGTACATAGGTCTAGGCACTAGGATGCTACAGAGAATTAGAGTTCTCTACGAAAATCCAACTGCAATAATAAAGATCAATGGAGACCACTCATCCCCCTTCCCTATGAGCAACGGGACAAGACAGGGATGTCCCCTGTCCCTGCTGCTGTTCGTTCTCTCATTGGAACCGTTACTAGCCACTGTCAGATTGGATAATAATATAAAAGGAATCAAAATAGGGGGCACCGAACATAAAGTAGCAGCGTTCGCTGACGATCTATTATTTTATATGACGGAACCTAAAACATCTATGCCAAAATTACTTGAGGTCTTAAAAGTATATGGAGAAGTATCGAACTTTAAAATACATATTAATAAGTCAGAAATTTTAAACATTAATATAGGGAAAAAAGAAGCCCTTGTGTTACAAAAAGAATTTCAGTTCCCATGGAAACAAAAGGGTTTAAAATACTTAGGGATTAAACTTGCAAATTCTATTGAAAAGCTATATAGTGAGAACTTCCTCCCGCTATTAGAAGAAATAAGGAATGAAATCAAAAAGATTCAGTATAGGCCTCTCTCTTGGATAGGCCGAATAAATACGGTGAAAATGTTGATTCTCCCTAAAATTACATATAAATTTCATATGATCCCTATCCCCCTTCCTGACTATTATTTCCAGACTTTAAAATCAATTATAAATAATTTTATATGGCAAAGTAAGAAAACCAGGATATCACGAAACATATTGAAACAAAATAAAGATCAGGGGGGCCTGGGGGTCCCCGATTTAAAAAAATACTATCATGCGGTGATACTTTCAAGAGCTGTAGAGTGGACACGGAAGGAAACTCAAAGACAATGGGTGCACATAGAAAATGACATTAGCAAAATAAATTTAAGGGGTGCGATATGGTGCTCACCGAAACTTAGAGACTTAGGAGTAAAGACACAGAGAATCACGAGGCACGTTTTTAAAATATGGGATTTAGTACACAAGCAACATGGGTGGAGCTATAATTCACTATTAATGCCACTAAAAAAACAATGATTATTTCCCACCAGGAAAGAGAGAAATGGGAGGGCACTGTATAGAAGAAAATACACAACTGGGTGAGATAATAGAGAAAGGAAAAATAAAATCACTGGTAGAAATACAACAGAACATAGCACACATTAACGTAAACGAATGGCGCTACCGCCAGCTGACAAATTTCGTGGGGAGCCTTCCACAACCCATTAGAACTAAAGATAACTACACTTCTTTGGAAAAAATATGTGGAGCAAAAGGATTAAAAAAAAAAAAAAAGATACATCCCACCTATATAAAATTCCTTATAAAATGGGGAAATTAATTGGATTCACATGGATACAAACACAATATTAACCACTTCAATACCAGACACTTAGACACCTTCCCGCCCAAGCCAATTTTCAGCTTTCAGCGATGTCGCAATTTGAATGACAATTGCGCGGTCATGCTACACTGTACCCAAACAAATTTTTTATCATTTTGTTCCAACAAATAGAGCTTTCTTTTGGTGGTATTTGATCACCTCTGCGATTTTTATTTTTTGCGCAACAAACAAAAAAAGACCGAAAATTTTGCAAAAAAACAAGTTTTTCTTTGTCACTGTTAATTTTTTTTGTAAATAAGTGCGTTTTCTTCTTCAATGACGGGCACTGATAAGGCGGCACTAATGGGCACTGATAAGGCGGCACTGATGGGCACCGATGAGGTGGCACCAATTAGGGGGCACCGATGAGGTGGCACTGATGATGGGCACTGATAGGCGGCACTGATGGGCACTGATAGGTGGCACTGATGGGCATTGATAGGTGGCACTGGTATGCGGCACTGATGGGCACTCAGGTGGCACTGATGGGCACTCATAGGCGGCACTAACGGGTACTTATGGGTGGCACTGATGCACACATATAGGTGGCACTGATAGGTGGCATGGATGGGCACTGATAGGTGGCATGCATGGGCACTGATAGGTGGCATGGATGGGCACTGATAGGTGGGCATGGGTGGGCACGGATGGGCACTGATAGGTGGCACTGATGGACGCTGATGAGTGGCACTGATAACACTTATGGGTGGCATTGCTGGGAATCCTTTTTTTTTTACTTTTTTTTTATTAAATATGATGTGCCAATCAGTGCCCATCTGTGGGCACTGATTGGCATATTTTTGATTTTTTTTTAACATGTGGATGGCCATGGGGGATGTACCTGGCCATCCACATGCTGGGGGCTTCCCTGGTGGTCCTGGGGGCTTCCCTGGTGGTCCTGGGGGCTTCCCTAGTGGTCTAGTGTGGGCATCTGAGGGGGGGCTGCGCTGATAAACAATCAGCGCAGACCCCCCCTGTCAGGAGAGCCGCCGATCGGCTCCCCTCTACTCGCGTCTGTCAGACGCGAGTGAGGAAAAGCCGATCAACGGCTCTTCCTGTGTACATCGTGATCAGCCGTGATTGGACACGGCTGATCACGTGGTAAAGAGCCTCCGCCGGAGCCTCTTTACCGAGATCAGTGTAGCGGTGTGTCAGACTGACACACCGCTCCACCGATCGCCGCGATGCGCGCCCCCACGGGCGCGCGGCGGCTGTTATCCTGAAGGACGTCATATGACGCCCAGTCAGGATAACGAAGCCACTTCCCGGACGTCAATTTACTATTGACCGGGCGGGAAGTGGTTAAAAAAAATTTGAAGCTAACACATAACTCAGCGACGGATAGTAGAACCGCAGAAATGAACTACAAATGTCTCACAAGATGGTACATTACACCGAACAGAGTGAATAAACTCCAACCCGGGAATCCACAAGAATGCTGGAGAGGGTGTGGGGAACGGGGGAATATGGCCCATATTTGGTGGAAGTGCCCAAAAATTAGGGAATACTGGAAAATTATCCTGGATCTAATAAAGGAAATCACAGGGATTAAAATAAAAGACGACCCCTGGACATGCCTATTCCATAATATACCAGACTCAATAAAAGCATACATGAAGACCTTAATTCCTCATATGTTAAATGCCGCTAAGGCAGTGATCCCCAGAAGGTGGCAACAAGTCCAACCACCATCGGACCTAGAGTGGATAGGGAAGATGGAAGAGATTTACCATTTGGAAAATCTCAGGTACAATGGGGACGAGGAGGGTGAGGAGGCTATGATCAAATGGAAAAGCTGGCAGGATTTTAAACAATCCTGGAACTACGCAGAAATATTAATGCAAGCAGGGAAAGTTTAGATACCTAAACATAGAAAGTTAAAGGCAGAGGACTAATAGGAGGAGAGGCACAGGGGGGGTGGGAGGAGAGGGGTGGGGGGGGGGGGGGAATAGGTCGCTTTGAATTTAATAAAGAGGTTAAAGATATCTAAAACGAACATGAAGTTAATTCAGAGGAATATTGCTTATGTATGTTTTTTCCAATAAAAAGAAATTTTCCACAATGATGAACATAACATAAGAGACATTAATGAATTTTAACTTGAACATTCTATCTCTTAAAGTTGTCTGAGGTGAAAAAAAAAAAAAAAAAAGAAAACAAACATTGATTTAACCCCGCTAATAATTAGAAAAACGAATGCATGTTCTTACAATGTTCTTACAACAAAAAATGTTGAATACAATTCTACTAGTGTATACCCAGCTTTACTCTGATCCAGCATCTATCCTGCCTGTTAGTCAGCTGTCATCCCTGGTGATACAGTGGGTCCACAAAACTCTGTGGCAGACAGTTTTCAGCTATTAATAAAATAATGATACATTGACTGTTGCCCCCAGACCCATCCAATTAGCCGTGTCAATGGCAGGTAAAAAAAATCTTTTTAATGTAATTAACTTTCTTTAACCTGTTTACCTTTTATTGACACTCAATGGATTTTAGCTCTTTTTATCTACCCCTTTCTGTTTCTGTTTGAGGCTTGTAAATTGCAAATTTTCTCAATAAAAATATTTGACCAAAAAAAAAATAAAAATAACCCTGAGATGCCAAATGTTCCTAATGTGGATCCAGTTGATAAAAATGCTAATGATTTGGTTAATGGTGATGAAAGTAGTGCTGATACTGTTAAGGGTGTCAAAATGTGTGGTTCGCAGACCTACCCGAACACTGAGGAGGGGGAACCTTCCCCACTTCAGGTAATGCTGGGTGAAGAGGATGAGGAAGTGGCCTCTACCCCTGCCCTGCCGGATTTGGGTGTTCCCCAGGGGACATTTGGTACTGCCCAGATGCAGGACCCCACTTTGGCCCGTGCACGGGAACAAGTTGTAGTATTAAATGGGGTACCCCAAGAGCCAGGTGCGAATGAGCGGTGGCCACACTTTGCAATATGTAATGAATTGCTTTATCGAGTTACCAAAGTGAGAGAAAATGTGGTAGAACAATTATTGGTACCCCAACAGTATAGACGCAAGGTCCTGGACCTGGCCCATGATGATGTTTTAGGGGGACACCTGGGAGTTGAAAAGACGGAGGCACGGATCACCGACCGGTTTTACTGGCCAGGTCTGAAAGCAGAGGTAAGAAGATACTGTGCCTCTTGTCCCACCTGTCAGTTGACCGCTCCGGTGACCCACTTCCGGAGCCCTTTGGTCCCTCTGCCTATAATTGAGGTCCCATTCGAGAGGATATCCATGGATATAGTGGGTCCTTTGATAAAGTCAGCTCGAGGTCACTCCTACATACTGGTGATCCTTGACTATGCCACCCGATATCCTGAAGCGCTACCTCTGCGGAATACCTCCTCTAAGGCTATTGCTCGGAAATTATTCCAGTTGTTTACACGGACTGGTTTTCCAAAGGAAATACTCATGGACCAGGGCACCCTGTTTATGTCGAAGGTTATGGCTGATGTGTGCAAGCTGTTCTGGATTAAACAGCTGCGCACATCGGTCTACCATCCACAAAGGGATGGGTTGGTAGAGCGCTTTAATAAGACCCTTAAGTCTATGCTCAAGAGAGTTGTACAAAGGGATGGGAAAGACTGGGACTGCCTGTTACCCGCTCTCCTGTTTGCTATCTGGGAAGTGTCCCAGGCCTCCACTGGGTTTTCGCCCTTTGAGTTGGTATATGGGCAGAGACCTCGCGGACTACTGGATTTTGTTAAAGAGGAATGGGAAAGTGAACCTATTCAGCATAAGAGTGTTCTTGAATATGTTTCCCAAGTGCAGAAGAGGATCCGAACTGTGATGCCACTAGTCAAAGAACATTTGCAAAAAGCCCAGGAGGCTCAACGACGGGTCTATAATAGCGCTGCTAAAATAAGGAACTTCCAAGTGTGGAACCGAGTAGCGGTGTTGATCCCCACTGTGGAAAGTAAATTCTTGGCCAGGTGGCAAGGCCCCTTTGAAGTTGTAGAAAAAGTGGGAGCGGTAAATTATAGAGTCCACCAACCAGGTAAGAGGAAACCCTATCAGATATATCATGTAAACTTGTTAAAGCCCTGGACAGACAGGGAACCGGTGACCTCCCTGGCTGGTGCAAGACTTGAGCCTCGGGTTGGGGTGGAGAGTGTCCAAGTAGCAAATACCCTGTCTAGAGTCCAAAGTCAGCAGGCAAAGGAGTTCTTGCAGAGAAATAAAGAGACATTTTCAGACTTGCCAGGGCTCACTAGTGTCATAGAGCATGATATTGTCACGGAACCGGGAGTCAAAGTTTTTGTCCAGCCTTACCGCATTCCAGAGGCCCAAAGGAAGGCTGTTTCAGAGAAAGTGAAGAAGATGTTAGACCTGGAAATTATTGAGGAATCGCAGAGTGAGTGGTCAAGCCCGATTGTGTTGGTACCAAAGCCCAACGGGACTCTGCGATTCTGCAATGATTTCCGGAAACTAAATGAAGTTTCACGGTTTGATGCCTACCCCATGCCCCGGGTAGATAAGCTTATTGAGAGACTAGGTCCAGCCAGGTATATCACTACATTAGACCTTACCAAGGGGTATTGGCAAATCCCGTTGACTAAGGCTGCTAGAGAGAAAACAGCTTTTTCTACCCCAGAGGGAAGTTTTCAGTACAAAAGAATGCCTTTTGGATTGCAAACTGCTCCAGCCACATTCCAGAGGGCAATGGATAGGATTTTACGTCCTCACCGGGAGTATGCCTCAGTGTACTTGGATGACATAGTCATTTTTAGCAGAGACTGGGAATCACACTTGCCCAAAGTCCAGGCAGTACTGGACTCTCTTTGGAAGGAGGGGTTTACAATAAACCCGGAAAAATGTGCTTTGGGAATGGAGGAGGTGAAATACCTGGGCTATATTGTGGGTAGAGGGGTAGTAAAACCTCAGGTCAACAAGGTAGAGGCTATACAGAATTGGCCCCGCCCCCTCACAAAAAAACAGGTACGTGCATTCCTGGGCATGGTGGGATACTACAGGAGGTTTGTACCCAACTTTGGCACGTTGGCAGCTCCATTGACCGATCTGACTAAGGGTCGGAAATCGGTCATGGTGGAGTGGAATGCAGACGCTGAGAAGGCTTTTTTGGAGCTCAAGTCGGCACTGTGCCAACACCCTGTCCTAGTAGCACCCAATTTTTCAAAAGAGTTTGTTGTACAGACTGATGCTTCCGATGTAGGATTGGGAGTGGTGTTGTCACAGGTTGTTCATGGCGAGGAGCACCCAGTAGTCTTCCTCAGTAGGAAGTTAACACCAGCGGAGAAAACGCTATAATTGAACGAGAGTGTCTGGCCATTAAGTGGGCTCTGGAATCCCTCAGATATTACCTTTTGGGGAGGAAGTTTAGGCTGGTTTCTGACCATGCCCCTTTAACGTGGCTGAGACAAGGTAAAGGGACTAATGCTAGGGTTAGGCACTCCAGGAATTTAAATTTGTAGTGGAGCATAGGCCCGGGAGACTGCATCAAAATGCAGATGCCCTCTCCCGAGTCCATTGTTTGAGCTCCACTGCTGCCTCCACCTCCTTGGCGTTGGGGCACAGGGGGGGTATATGTACAGGACGCTGTGGCTGGGAAGGACGCTATGTTTCCCCTCTGTTTGGACTGTGGTCCCTTTAAAGGAACAAAAAGGGTTAACTCACCTGTCAAAGGAAGTGGGTTTAAAAACAAGACAGGAACTTGCAGATGGGTGTGGAGGAGTGTAGAGGAGATGGTGGTTTGTGTGTGGTTTGGTTTGCAGCAACAAAAGTGGACAGCAGCATTCTGCCTGGAAGCCTCCTAGCAGTGGAAGCCACCTGCAACAGCAACCAAGGACTGTTTGATTGCGATAGAAATTCTGGACTTTGCAAGTCGGTGAGACTGAAATCTCTTTCTTTTGTTTTTGCTGCTGTAAAGCTATTTAAGTTCAATAAACCTAATTTTGAGTGAAAAGCCTGTGTCGTGCGATCTAGCTGGTCCCCCGAACTTTACATCATCTATTTTGAAATCTATCTATTCCAGCTCATCAAAATAATTTTTGTTGGTGATCCCTGATGACCCACTTTCTTTTTGAGCCTGTAATCCCATTTTTGTTGGAATTCGTCCCCAGCCACAAACTCGCCTCGGGGACTTGCCAACTGACCACAGACCCCCAAATTATTAACCCGTCAGTCTGGCCAACCGCCAGACCACCCGGGAGGACTCCATACCTGTGATGGGTCCTAAATGTATCAATACCTCATCTTAACTGTGTAACTTTTTATCTGCCATCAAGGACCCAACGGCCACCGCGAAACAAGTGCCAGCTGCCACACCTGCATTGCCCTCCTGATACGGTCTTCCAATCCCAGTGCCCACTGGTCGATCCCGACCGGGTTGAGGTTAACCCCGTCTCCGCTCAGATACCTCCAGGTGTCCACTTCTAATTCCCAATGCCTCCATTCCGAGCCACAAACCTCCCAACCTCCTTATTCACTTTAATCCTTGTTTTATTAATTTTTTCCCAAGAACGAGCCCCCCTCCAAGACATGCGGGCCACAATATCAGACCACACAATCATCATGTCTGGGAAGGAGGTCCGGAGCCTGATGAAATCCCACTGGATGTCCTTAATGACTTCCAATGACGCATAGGGCGGATAACTAGGTCGTTACCGCCAACATGTAGGACCAGAACGTCCGGAGGCCGATCCAGCCCTGCAAAGCGGTGTACTTCTGGCAAACCTTTGTGCCACATCATACCCGGGACCCCAATCCCCCGGATTCTGCCTTCTTCCCTGGCCATTCTGAGCTGCCTGCCATCCGGCCTGACATCCACCCTTCTAGCACCCCAGAACACATAAAAATGTCCCATAATCCAAATAAGACTTCCCGGCTCTGCAAAACATAGCAAAACAAATCTAGCAAATAACCCAATAACTAACAACAATCACTTATACTTACTCTAATCCCCCGTATTCACATGGGCGTACATATATTTGATATCGTGTGGACTCCCATCTCCCGATCCTCTTTATTACCTCAACCGGAAGACCCCACCTAGCTGCTTTCATAGCCGCCCCAATACAAAAAGAATGGGCTGCATACTCATCCGGGGGGAAAACCTCCCTCCTTCAAGCATTTCCTCAACACCGCTGTGAACTGGAATCTAGACAGGCAAGATCCATCCTCGTGGATGAACAATGCCCCCTTTTCAGCAGGGCGAACTTTCGCTACCGGGCATACCATTGACTCTGACCCTTGGAACAACTCCACCCGTATCCCCTTACCAAGCTGATCCGTCTTCGACCGCCTAATCCAAAGGACCACAGATGACTGTGCCCAACCAATGTCCGTGAGCCCTAGCCCACCCGGCACCCGTTTGGATGGCGACACTAGTTCCCCCACTCTCAGCGCCCCAAAAAATGCTATTAGAAAGGCTGCTCGGAGATGACGTCAGGAAGAGTCCATGCATGGGAATCAGCAGGGTGTGATGCAGTGAGGGTGGGGGAGGAGCCTAGCTGCAGCGCCGAGGAGAGGGAGTGTACGGAAGAGGCTGGAGAGAGCATGCACCAGGCCCGGATGTGGGAGCGATGCGGGGTGAGAGACCGCAGAGCTGGATGGCCTGACAAGTCCGGAAGAGCACCATAGAGAGGCATCATCCCCCCCCCCCCTGTCCCGAGATGAGAGACACAGCACCGAATGGCGGAGATTGAGGGAGAAAAGACCTAAAGGAGTGTGGAGGAGTCTGGCCGTCTCCCCCTCTGCCCCCCCCACCACGGAGTCCAGGTATCCCCAGGCACACTCAGCAGAGAGGTATGGTAAAAGAAAACCTTTTTTTTTTCCTGGAAGTAAAACACTGTAGCAGAGTACCTGAGCGCCTATCGAGGTAAAACCTCTTGAATTTTTTCTTCATGTAATTGATACCAGAGATGTCCGATTTGATAAAACTACAGCCACTGCAGAGGTGAAGGTAGATGAACTTTTTTTTTTTTAAATACACTTAAAAGGCTGCCTATAAACCGCCGTATTATATGAAATATGGGAAGTGAATTGAGACTATATATGAATATTTCCTGAAAGGTTTGAATTTTTTTATTTTATTTTTATTTATTACAAATTATATTACGGTCACACCTACCAAGGAAAAAAAAAAAGATCTTCAAATCACTTTAAATCTGAGAAGCCTGAACCGATCAAATTACAGCTACTATAGAGATAGAGGCAGGTGAATTTTCTTGAAAGGAAAATTATGGGGTAAAGAATTTACAATGGCAAACATATACTGCCCAAATAGGAACCCAACAATATTTTTGAAAGAGACTTTAAAAAGTTTATGGGAATTTAAAAAGGGAAGAGTGCTTATTGCAGGAGACTTGAATTTTTGTATGAACCCTGAATTAGATAGTACGTCCCATGCACAGGGGACAAGGAACACCCAATTAAGAGCTATTAAGGGTCAAATGCATCAGCTACAGCTAGTGGATGCATGGAGAGTGCAACATCCAAAGATTAGAGACTTTTTGTTCTACTCCCCTGTGCATGGGACGTATACAAGGATTGACTACTGGTTTGTAGAACATAATATGCTGGACTATATAGTATCCTCAAAAATAGAAATAATATCCCTATCAGACCATGCGCCAGTGAAAATGAAAATCAGAATCCCAGAAAATAAAAAAACAACCATTCTCCTGGAAATTAAATAAGACTCTTTTGGATAAAAATAGAGCGGATAAAATAAAAAGGGAACTGGAGCTCTTCTTTCGGACTAATGAGACTGACGAGGTAGATAGTAATACAAACTGGGAGGCCCATAAAGCCTATATAAGGGGGATATTTATTTCTATGGGGGCAAGGAGGAAGAAGGAAGAGAACAAAAAGAGAGAAGAATTAATAGAAGAAATTTATAGACTGGAGCAGATTCAAAAAATCAAGAGGGATGAATTAAAAGAACTGTTGGAGGTAGAAAATAGAAAAACTTATAATAGAATCGCGAAAGAGAGATATCAGTGGGGCAATAAAAATAGTCCATGTCTAGCGCGGATGTTACGGAAAAAAAGATCACTCAACTATATAGAGGAAATGCTAAATAAAAAAGGGGAAATAGTAAATAAGACCACAGACATTGCTATGGTGTTCAAGGAGTATTATGCGCACCTATATTCGGTGAACAAAAATCAGACAGGAACACAGGGTACAGATAGGGAAAAAAAGATTAAGGAGTATGTGCAGAGGGCGGAGCTTCCCCAGATTTCGGAGGAGATGGCCCAGGATCTAGAATCCCCAATAACAGTTGAAGAGATAAACCGGGTTATAAAAGAGGCAGCCAGGGGGAAAAGCCCCGGGCCGGACGGCTTTATAATAGAGTATTATAAAAAGTTTAGTGAAATATTGACCCCCAGATTATGCGCATACCTTAATGGATTGGGCCATAGATATGAGTTAAGTAAAGACGCATCAATGGCAACGATCACAACAGTTTTGAAAGAGGGGAAGGATAAAAAAAATTGTTCAAGTTATAGACCAATCTCGTTGTTGAATATAGATATAAAGATCTATGCAAAAGTATTGGCAGAAAGAATAAAGGAGATAGTCCCGGAATTAGTTCACCCCGACCAGGTTGGGTTTGTAACAGGGAGGGAGGGCAAAGACAATGGGATTAGAACATTACTTCTTCTCCAGAAAATGAGTGAGGGGGGAATCCCCAGTCTACTCCTCTCGATAGATGCTGAGAAAGCTTTCGACAGAGTAGACTGGGGATTCATGATGGGGACTTTAGCGGGGATGGGTTTTGGAGTCAAAATGATGGAGAGAATTAAGATATTGTACAAGAACCCAATTGCGGCTATAAGAATAAATGGGAGGTTGTCCCCCCCCCCCCCCTTTTAGGCTATATAATGGTACCAGGCAGGGGTGTCTGCTGTCACCCCTCCTGTTTATATTGACATTAGAGCCTCTACTATCAATAGTAAGAAGGAACATAGATATAGGAAGGGTACAAGTTGGAGAAGAAACCCACAAAGTAGCTGCATTTGCAGATGATCTTTTATTTTATATTACCAATCCCCGAATCACTATGCCCAATCTATTGAGTACATTAAAGCCCCATACACACGCTCGGATTATCCGAGGACCAGGTCCGTCGGATCATGTCCGTCGTACTTTGTCCGATGTTGGTTTTGCGTACACGCGGTCGGACAAAGTTGTCGGAAAATCCGATCATTCTGAACGTGGTGACGTTTGTTGCCTACGACGGGACTACGTAGAGGCTAGTAGCCAATAGCTTTGGTTTTGTAATGTGATCTGAGCATGCGTAGCACTTTGTCCGTCGGAATTCGCTACACACGATCGGATTTGGTGTGATCGGACTTTGTTGTCAAAAAATCTATCCAGCAGGAGATAGGACTTTGTCCGTCGGACAATCCGATGGAAACTGTCCGATGGTGCCTACACACGGTCGGAATTTCCGACAACATTGTCTGATAGGACAGAATCCATCGGAAAATCCGACCGTGCTTAAGAGAATATGGAGAAATATCAAACTTTAAAATTAACTTAGACAAGTCGGAGGTATTAAATATCAACATTGGTCCGACAGAAGAGCAGAGTTTACAAAGAGAATTTAAATTCTCTTGGAAAAATACAGAAATAAAATATTTGGGAGTAAAATTAACCCCTTCGATAGATAAGATCTACCAAGCCAATTATATCCCATTATTAGAAGGTGAAAGTGGAAACCAAGAGAATAGCAGAAAGACCCCTGTCCTGGATAGGGCGTATAAATGCGTTGAAGATGATCATCCTGCCCAAAGTACTCTACAAACTCCAAATGCTTCCCATCTATATACCCCCAGCATATTTTAAAGTGATTAAAATATTAATTACAAGATTAATATGGCAGAATAAAAAACCTAGGATAGCGCTAAGTATTCTACAAACAGAGAAAGACCAGGGAGGATTAAGAGTACCGAATTTTAAAAAATATTATGAAGCAATAAACTTGACAAGGGTGGTTGAATGGACCAAGGCTGAGAGTAAAAAAAGTTGGGTGAAGATAGAACATATCACGGCTGGAACTAATTTAGGAAATAATATATGGATACCACCTAAACATAGAGCACTGGGGAGAAATACACTTACATTAACAAGGAATGCAATGAAGGTATGGGATGGGGTACACAAGCACAACAAGTGGAAATATAATTCACCTTTAATAGCTCTAAAAGAGAATAATTATTTTGCACCAGGTAAAAGACAAGTAGGAGGAAATTGGATTAAGAGTGAAGAGGCACAATTGAGACACATTTTGCACAGAGGGAAAATAAGCACAATACAAGATTTAAAGGAGAAAAAAAAACCTTTTCCAGATTGATGGATGGCGTTATCTCCAGCTGAGTCATTTTGTCCTTTCTCTTCCCCAGCCATTGAGAGGAGGGGAGGAACTGACGGCGATAGAGAAGATGTGTGAATCTGAGACAAAAAATTCTCTATAAAATTCTGCAGCAGAGGGACGAGTTGGAGATACCGTCATACATAAAAAGCTGGGAAAGGGAAATAGGCACACGAGGGGATAAACAAGAGATAAAGAAAATATTAAAATTGTTACATACATCCTCCAGTTAATATCGGAATGGTAGAGACAAATTATAAATGCCTATCCAGGTGGTATAGGGTTCTGGTGACTGTAGCAAAGTTCCCAGGAGACCAGGCTCTTGGCTGCTGGAGGGGATGTGGACAGAGAGGGACGATGGCACATATATGGTGGAGCTGCCCCAAGATTGAATTATATTGGATGGAAATATTAAGATACATCAAAGATATAACGAATACCCAGGTACCGTATGACCCCTGGGTATGTCTGTTTCATGGAGTTGAAACCCCATATGGAGAATACACTAACACTCTGATAGTGCATCTTATGAATGCAGCCAAGACCTTGATCCCTAAAAAATGGAAAACAGTAGATAGACCCAAAATAAAGGAATGGTTTGGAAAAATAAACAAAATATTTTAAATGGAAGGGCTTAGAGCAGGCGGAGAGGGGGGAAGGGGACTATTTAATATTAGGTGGAAAGCATGGAAAGTATTTAGGTTAACGGAGAGGTACAGTGAAGTGATAGGACTGAAGATTTAAATTGAGGGGATAAGATAATGGGAAAGGGGGGGAGTGGAGAAGAAGGGGGGGGTTATGAGGGGTAAAGGGTATTAACCACTTCGCGCCCGTAGGGCGTCCAGGGACGTCCTTGACTTCCAGGGGGTATATGTGAAAGATGCCTGCAGCTACAGACATATTTCAGATATTGCAGTTTTCAGCCGGTGATTCCCTGCACCATGAGAACAATCATAGCGGCTGTTCCGCCGCTTGATCGTTCTTACGGGCGGCGGGAGGGGACGTCCCCCCCTTCCCTCCGGTGCTTCTTCCGACTCATCGCTTCCATCGGTGAGTCGGACACAGGATCCGCCGGCCCCCGGATGGTGATCATAGAGATTTACGGCGGACCAGATGGTCGCCGGAGTCTCTATGATCGATCGGAGGCCGGGCGCGATGTTATGACGTCACGCCCGGCCTCTGCATTCAAATAACGGCGCCGCCTCGGCTGGAAAGCAGTGATCGTTTTTATTTTATTTTATTTTAGGCTTCCCAGCCTAGAGGTATCTCACCAGCCTAGGCTTCCCAGCCTAGAGGGGTCTTATTGACCCCATATCTCACTGTAAATAGGTCCGATCATGTCATATTCCTATTACAAGGGATGTTTACATTCCTTGTAATAGGAATAAAAGTAATCAATTTTTTTATTTATTTTTTAAAGTGTCAAACTAAAAAAATAAAAGTAAAATTAACAATAAGAAAAAATGTTTTTTTTTTTTTAAGGGCCCGGTCCCCGTGAGCTCGTACGCAGAAGTGAACGCATATGCAAGCCCCGCCCACATATGAAAACAGTGTTCAAACCACACATGTGAGGTATCGCCGCGAACGTTAGAGCAAGAGAAATAATTCTAGCCCTAGACCTACTCTGTAACTCAAAACATGTAACCATTAAAACATTTTAAATCATCGCCTATGGGGATTTTTAAATACCAAAGTTTGGCGCCATTCCATGAGTGCGTGCAATTTTGAAGCGTGACACGTTGGGTATCTATTTACTCGGCGTATCTTCATCTTTCACATTATGCAAAAAAAATTGGGCTAACTTTACTGTTTTGTTTTTTTTTTAAGTATGAAATAGTTTTTTTCTGAAAAAAACGTGTTCAAAAAATTGCTGCGCAAATACCATGCGAGAAAAAACGTTGCAACGACCGCCATTGTATTCTCTAGGGTCTTTGCTAAAAAAACATATATAATGTTTGGGGGTTCTATGTAATTTTCGAGCAAAAAAATTATGAATTTTACATGTAGAAGAGAAATGTCAGAATTGGCCTGGATGGGAAGTGGTTAAGATAGATAAGGGGATAGAAAGAGGCGAGTATGTAAGAAGATGGGAAACTAGAAGTAACATTTAAGGCCTTTTTTCAATGAAATATTTACAAAAAATTTAAACTGTGAAAATTTGAAACAAATAAAGAAAGCCACAATGATGCCAATATGAGAAGGGACAGAGATGAATGGCTAAGCTGACATAGGTCCCCCATAAAAGGTTTTGCTGATGTGGCAAAAAAAAAAAAAAGAAAGGCTGCTCAGAAGAGTTTTTGCTCAAAAACTGTAGAACACACCTTTTCCAACTTTTTTAATAAAATCGCCAAAACTGCAAATGAAATCGGGCGTCTGGGGTCCTTCCGCCCTTGACCTCTTCTATATCCCCACAATGCCTTACGAACCAGAAAACTCTTTGTAACATCCGGTTAACCTCTACACTGGAACCAAAATGCCAAAGCCGACATTTTCTTTCTTATCGCCGGACCTGACACCCCTTTGGAATAATTGGCGCAAATAAAGCACAACACCCAGGTCAAGAGTCCCTCCGGATCATCTGACCCTCCTACCTCTAACAACCAGTCTGACCACTCTTGCCACACCTTCTGATAAGCCGTTTGAGTACCCTTGCTGAGGGACTGCTGTATCAATCCATCGATGATTCCAGCGCAATCTTCCACAATTCCAGGTTCTCCCTCCGTGCTCGCGTCCGGCGCCAATCTGCGGAAGTCCTCCCACTGGAAACGAGACAGAGCATTCGCCAACTTATTCTCTACTCCAGGGATATGGACCGCATAAATAAATGCATTTAACCGCAGACAACTAAGCACTAACAGCCTTAATAATCTAATGACCGGTGGGGAAGAGGCTGAGATGTTATTGATGGCCACCCCGCTTCCCTCCATGACTCAGGCCATGGCCCTGCACTCCAGTTCCCCTGGCAATACGCGCCGTACCCTGCCGAACCTGCCGCATCAGTGATAACACCAAATCAGCATTGCTGACCGGTTCATCCAACAACATAGATCGGCCATTGAGTTCCTATAGGAAAGCGTACCTTACTCTCAGATCCGCCCGTAAATCCCTGGATAATCTAATGAAATGATTGGGCACCCTTACCCCCGTGGGGGCCACCGCCAATCTCCTGCAAAATATGCGACCCATGGGAATAATCCTGCAGTTTGCCCAGGAGCGATTGCAGTTCTTTCAACCGCAACTTCCTCTTGCTGTGCACGGCCCTAACTTCCTGGCGCAGCACCACCACTTTGTCTTCTGGCAACCTACACTCCATTGCCATGGAATCAATCGTGATTCCCAAAAACACTAATTTCGAAGCCGGGCCTTCAGTTTTCTCCCTCGCTAGGGGAATCCCAAATCTATCAGCCAAGTGCTGTATGGTCCCCAGCAGAATTACGCAGCCGCGAGATCCCGGAGGTCCCACACAAAGGAAGTCATCCAGGCAATGGATGACGGAATTGACCCTAGCCGTTTCCCTTACCGCCCACTCAAAAAACGAACTGAATGCCTCAAACAGGGCACAAGAGATCGAACATCCCATAGGCAGGCACTGGTCGATAAAGTAAGACTCCTGCCAATGACAACCTAACAAATGCATACTCTGGGGGTGAACCGGCATTAACCTGAATGCCGCTTCCACGTCCGTCTTTGCCATAAGGGCCCCCCTGCCATATTTTCGCACCCACGAGACGGCTGCATCAAACGACGTATAGGTAACCGCACAATCCTGTGGGTCAATACCATCATTTGTGGAGCCGCCCTTAGGGTAAGACAGGTGGTGAATCATCCGATATTGCCCAGGTTCCTTCTTGGGGACTACTCCCAACGGAGAAACCACCAAGTTGGACACCGGCGGGGCCGGAAATGGACCAGCCATCCGGCCGAGAAATACTTCTTTAGCCAATTTGTCCGACACCACACCCTGATGGAGCAACGCCGACCGCAGATTATCCGCTACCAGGGGAACCACCCTCAACGTACTTGGTATCCTGAACCCTTCCCGAAAACCCGCTTCCAGCAACCTGGGCGCGGCCCGATCGGGGTACCTACTTAGGAAAGGCAGCATCCTTTCCAGTCTCACCGGCATCATCCCTTTTTCCAGCGAAGTCTCCCGTGCGACCCTTTCCTTGTCTGAAGCAACGTGAGAAGGGGTGTGCGGCACTGCACCCGGAACATTCGTGTTTGTAACGACATGCGTTCTCGAACCTGCACGTTCCTTCGTTGAATTGCCAGCAGACCCCTTTCTTTTTTGGGGACGGCGATCCCGCTGAGGAGGCGCCGCCGCCCCTCCCTGGAAAAAACTGACCCGCAGTCCCAGATGAAGTCATCAACTTCATCCACAGGCTAATATCCTTGTGGTCCCATCTAATAACTGGACGAACGGCTTTCCGTTGGCGAAATTGTTCGTCATAACGGAGCCACGCTAAACCTCCGTATACCCGGTGCGCCTCGCTGATTGCCTCCAGATAACAAAATAAAGCCGAACTGTTTTCCGGCGCTTTCTCCCCGATTACACTTTCAAAAATCGCAAACGCTTGCAACCAATTTGCAAACGTGCGGGGGATGAGCCTGTATCTTCTCGTCTCCTCCTCATCCTTCTTACGCTCATCCGCCTTGACCCTGTCTAAATAAAATTTTTCTAAAGGGAGCAATGAATAGATTTCCACAAATTCATCTTTCCATATCTTCTCCCGCACCTCCTTTTTTAAATTCGCCCCTAGTGGTCCCTCAAAGCATACATACACTTCACAACGTGCCTCGTCCGCCAAGCGAATCTTCTCCGTTTCTTTCTCCTTGTCCGCCGATACTGCCTCTGTACCCCTTCTGTGCCTCCGTCTGCGTCTCCACCGCTACAGCCGGTGCCCCCTGTTTCGGGGGGACCACCCTGCCTACCTGCTCCTGCGGGTGGCACCACCCAGGGATTTATCGGGGCTGGTGCCTGCAACCCCCGCCCTCCAACCGGCGTAAAAGCTCCTTCAATGTTTCTAACACCCCCGGCCCCCCCTGCCCCCTCCCTTGCGCCACATGCCTAGTAACCGCTCCCCCACTCCCCCCGCTATCCCCCGTAAACTTAGTAGACCCAGTAGCAAAAACTGCCCTTACCCGGCTGCTGCAGGCAAGAGGGCCTTCCAGCCCTCAGTCCCATTGCCGCTGTCGTCTCCTCTGCATCGTCCAGAAGCTCCCCTTCCTCCTCACTGCTCTCCCGATCCTCTTGCTCTGCCATCCCGGGCCTCTGTGCCGCTCTTCGTGACACCCCAGGCCGCCTCTGTGACATTTCCCTGACCTCTTCCGCTCGGCTGCCATGTTTGTTATGATTTCTTTCACTTCCGCCGTCGCTGATGTCAGATCCGCCAACGTCATCCATACGCGCCGCTTGTTTAGCTTGCGCGCATGCTCCGTTCCAACCATCCCTCCCAGGCCCAGCACTAGGCCTGGAGGCGTGGCCACCCGACTGCCGCTCTGCAAATAATGCAGCGCTTCCTCCTGGAGGCAAGATGGCACCCAGACGTAGCGAGCTGCCGGACGCTTCAGGGACAAGGCCGGCGCTCGACGACTCCGCTCTCCACGCCGGGCAGCTCCCCCGACCGGAACCTCGCCAGGGGCCGCTGCCGAATGGATCTCCGCCCGGATAGTCCTGGAGGGGGCCTGTCTTCTAGCTTGGTGAGTGACCCCCCCTCTGGGACTTTACCGTTGACGGGGATTCCTTCCAGGCCCCCTGCCCGCCGACGGAGGGGTCTGCTTAGCAGGGAAGCCTGAAGGGGTCCAGCTGGGGCTCCCAAGCTGGCGTTGAGTCTGTGGGGCATTATCAGGGCTTAAACGCACCGGAGGCCTGGACCTCCGAGCCCGCGTGGGGGTGTCCCTAGCTGTCGAGGGTCCCTGCCCTACCCCGTGTAAAGTGGTCACGATTTGGCTTTGGAGCCATTCCGCGCCGTGCTGCTCAGCTGCATTTCTAAGCTGCTCCCATAATTGCTCTAACCCACTCATCTTGTTTTTAGGGGTGCTGATCAACGTTTCTCCTATCCTGCTGACTCCAGACTGCTGACCTTCCTACCAACACTATCTTACATACTCCCACCCCCTCCAATCAATACCCCAAACAGGTAAGCCCCCCTTAACAATATACCACACCTATTTACCTACCCCTCCAAGTAAGACTTGCACCCTGTCATGTCTGCACTACGCTTACATTTCACTGCAGCTACGTACATGTCTTATCCTTAGGAGAGTTGGTGTGTTTATTTCAGCTATGCTGTTATTCTGTTTGAAGTATTTTCTGCTACAAACCGCTCCAGTTACTGACCAAGCACAGCATTTCCCAGGTAATATACTGATGTTCTTTATGCTACAGTCCTGTGGTGAGCAGTGACAGGACTCTGTTATTAAGGTCAGGCAAGTTATCCTGGGATTCCTTTCTGAGTGTCAGAAGCTGAGCTGTGGCAGTTCACCTGACCCAATCTGTGAAGACTCCATTCTGCGGTTCAGTTAGCATAAGACTCTGCTTTAGGTAAACCTAGTATGTTTGGGGATTCCTTGCAGAGTTATCATGACCAGAGCTGTGGCAATTTGTCTGTCCTCATTTCTATAGGTTCACTTTTTTGAGTGGCTGTAGCAGGTCTTTTACCCGCAGGAATTCTTTCCCTCGTTGTATCTGTATTTTCTTTCTGTATATATGTAGCGGAGTGTCACCTTACCTTCTTCCTGCTCAGTGGCCAGCAGAGGGCCCTTTAATGCTATTAACCATATTTCCTGGTGCTCCCTTCATTCCCTGGACTTCTGGACACTCCAAAGGAATATCAATTGCAACCACTTTCACCTTCCTGTGCTCAGTGGCCAGGGCTAAGGTTAAGTATCTTCAGGTGTTGTCAAAATAGACATAAGGTTCTGAGTAGTCAGTGGCATTGGGCAGAGAGAAAGACCAAGGTATTATGAGTTACTAATATTTCTGTAAAATACATTAAGGCATAATGTGATATCTGCTGTGTGGCAGAAAAACATACTAATGGTGGGGTGGTGGGAGATGCCCATCCTAGGTGCAGACAGTAATGGATTGTATTGTTGATGTGCAGGTCATTCAGGTGGCTTGATCTTCCACCCCCCATTAGTACTGATACTAATGATTTATTTCGGTGTTTTGATTGTCAATGTAAGGAGCATATTTCCTGTGACTAACCATCACTGATGCAAGAGATGCTTTTCTACTGATCACCCGTCAAAGGGGGCACTTATCAATTGATCACTTATGTGATCATTGCCCTGGTCATAAATGTCAGGCTGACATTTTAGTAACATTTTTCACTGACACCAATGTCTGGGTGCACTATTCTAATGTAAGGGGGCACTTTAATGACTGCTAATGTAAGGGGCCACTATAATTTTCATTACCTAGCTTTTGTGCACATAGTTAAAACTGAATACACCCAAAAGAAAAAAATATATATTGCAGATTACCAATTAACACTTTAGATGTCATGGCTGCATGTTTTCTTTTTTAGGCTTTGTTTCTTTTATTATCACCTGGTGATCTGGCCAGTGAAGTCTGTTTTTTTTGATCAGAACAAGCACTTTTGCAAACATCTCAGTTAAGAATGTTGAGAGAGACAAACCATTTACCACTGACAGGGGTGCCTTTATCCAAAAAAACTAAAAAAAAAACTGCTTGTGTAACTGTAGTGTTAGCTGGAGTTTGGCTTCAATTTGTGCTACCACATCTAACATTCCATTCCCTCCAGTGGGGACACTCTAATACAGGAGGTATGTTATTGGCCAGATTACCACGTGAAAACAGAGGGAAAAAAGCCTTAAAAAAATAAAGAAAACAAATGCAGCCAGCACATCTAAGGATTGATAAGTTGCAATAGATAAAATTTTTGGTTTAATACCAGTTTAATTTAATTTCATGATCATTATTATTGAAAATTATTTTCATTATCGTGAAATGAGGAATAATTGACTGACTTATTTTTGGGACAAATGATGGCATGAGACATGAATACCTTCACTTATAAGAAACAGCTACTATGCTATGCAGGGTTTTGGAATTCTTTTTGGTTACTTTTAAACCTTCTCATTACAAACTTCTGATTACTTTGCCCTTGGGTCTCAAATCTGTGCATTGTGGTACATTACAACACACATGCACTGAAGTGCATTGTTTTAATGTATTCAGAATAGGGATTGGCCCGGTGCTCGATTCGAACCCACGTTCGAATCGAGCACCGGGCGTTCGCTCGCTCGGCGAGCCCAGAACTATTTGGGCTGTTCGCATCACATTCGTGTGATGCGAGCGGCCCCGCAATGCATTGCGGCCGGCGCGGCCGGCGCAGTGCATTGCTGGCTGATGATTGGCCAAGCATGCACTGTGACCCCGCATGCTTGGCCAATCACAGCGCCGGAAACTCGGAGAGCAATAATTGGCTACAGGCAGGACGCCTGTAGCCAATTAAAGCTCAGGGGCTTTAGTACACGCCCCACCATTTAAAAGGCCGCCACGCCGTCGGCCCCGGTCACATGAGTTCCGGCTTTAGGAGAGATCAGTCTGCTGATTCCGTCTTTGCTTGATTGCTACTGAAAGATTTGCTCTTCTTTGCTAAACCATTGGCTATTTCTTTGCTAAACCATTGCTACCTAAGTCATTGATCGTTCATTGCTGCTGATTGCACACTTAGTGTGTTATTAGCTGCTGCTGGGGATTAGTCTGGTGCGTGCTTACTGTTAGTACAGTATTGCAGTAGTACCAACCGCAGTGCTGTTAGCACAGCATTGCACCCCAACAGCACCCATAGGACTTCTAGTGTGTTAGTGGCAGCAAACAGAGCTCCTATATTTTCTTCTCAGCAGCACCCATAGGACTTCTAGTGTTTTAGTGGCATCACACAGAGCTCCTATATTTTCTTCCCAGAAGCACCCATAGGACTTCTAGTGTGTTAGTGGCATCACACAGAGCTCCTATATTTTCTTCCTAGAAGCACCCATAGGACTTCTAGTGTGTTAGTGGCATCACACAGAGCTCCTATATTTTCTTCCCAGAAGCACCCATAGGACTTCTAGTGTGTTAGTGGCATCACACAGAGCTCCTATATTTTCTTCCCAGAAGCACCCATAGGACTTCTAGTGTGTTAGTGGCATCACACAGAGCTCCTATATTTTCTTCCCAGAAGCACCCATAGGACTTCTAGTGTGTTAGTGGCATCACACAGAGCTCCTATATTTTCTTCCCAGAAGCACCCATAGGACTTCTAGTGTGTTAGTGGCATCACACAGAGCTCCTATATTTTCTTCTCAGCAGCACCCATAGGACTTCTAGTGTGTTAGTGGCATCACACAGAGCTCCTATATTTTCTTCCCAGAAGCACCCATAGGACTTCTAGTGTGTTAGTGGCATCACACAGAGCTCCTATATTTTCTTCTCAGCAGCACCCATAGGACTTCTAGTGTGTTAGTGGCATCACACAGAGCTCCTATATTTTCTTCCCAGAAGCACCCATAGGACTTCTAGTGTGTTAGTGGCATCACACAGAGCTCCTATATTTTCTTCCAGAAGCACCCATAGGACTTCTAGTGTGTTAGTGGCATCACACAGAGCTCCTATATTTTCTTCTCAGCAGCACCCATAGGACTTCTAGTGTGTTAGTGGCATCACACAGAGCTCCTATATTTTCTTCTCAGCAGCACCCATAGGACTTCTAGTGTGTTAGTGGCATCACACAGAGCTCCTATATTTTCATCCCAGAAGCACCCATAGGACTTCTAGTGTGTTAGTGGCATCACACAGAGCTCCTATATTTTCTTCCCAGAAGCACCCATAGGACTTCTAGTGTGTTAGTGGCATCACACAGAGCTCCTATATTTTCTTCCCAGAAGCACCCATAGGACTTCTAGTGTGTTAGTGGCATCACACAGAGCTCCTATATTTTCTTCCCAGAAGCACCCATAGGACTTCTAGTGTGTTAGTGGCATCGCACAGAGCTCCTATATTTTCTTCTCAGCAGCACCCATAGGACTTCTAGTGTGTTAGTGGCATCACACAGAGCTCCTATATTTTCTTCCCAGAAGCACCCATAGGACTTCTAGTGTGTTAGTGGCAGCACACAGAGCTCCTATATTTTCTTCTCAGCAGCACCCATTTTTTATACTATATACACTACCGACTACAATGGCTGGAAGACCGCCAAGGAGAGGCAGAGTGTGCCGAGGCAAGAACACAGGGCAGGCAGGCTCTGTTTCTAGAGACAACAGTGCTGGCCGTGGACGTGGTCGTGCATCGTCATCAGCATGTGGCCATGGGACACGCTTGTCTTTGTTTTCGTCAGCTGGTCATGTGGAGCCGCATCATGCCGAAGGCTTGGTAGAATGGATGACCAAGCCCTCATCCTCATCCTCTCTCACCCAGGCTCAGGGTACTGGCAGAGCAGCTGCCAACGCGTACTCAATGGCATCATCAGCCACCCCTTCCCTGGACCCACCATGTCCTCCTGAGGAGTCCCCCGAACTCTTTGAGCACAGTGCTGGGTACATGCTCCAGGAGGATGCCCAACGATTCGAAGGTTCGGATGATGATACCCAGCTTGAGGAAGGCAGTAGTGTGCGTGCAGAGAGAGGGGATGCTGAAGGACAGCAATCTGGCAGTACTGTTCCACCAGCTGCAGCTTACTGCCAGGTTTGCTCTAGTGGTGAAGAGGGAGGGGATGATGAGGTCACTGACTCCACGTGGGTGCCTGAAGGGAGAGAGGAGGAGGAGGAGGAGGAGGAGGAGGAGGATGCGGCGTCACATGTCCAACGAGGCAGGGTGCCCCCTGGAGGCCAGCTAGAGGCCAACACAGCAACTGTACCACACCGCAGAGCTCTGCCTGTGCAGGGCGCTGCCTCTGCACGTTATCACAAAAGTTCTTTGGTGTGGGCCTTTTTTGAGACGAGTGCATCAGATCGCACCACTGCTATTTGCAATATTTGTCTCAAGCGTATCTCGCGTGGCCAAAACATCAGCCGCTTGGGCACCACAAGCATGAGCAGACATATGTCGACCTGCCATGCAGCTCGTTGGCAAGCACACATAAAAGACCCACACCAAAGAACAAAGCGGACCTCTCCTTGCTCCTCATCAGCTGGGATCTCCACCCCCACTATATCTTCAGTCCTCTCTGCTGCTCTGAGAGGACTGAAGGTGTAGAATTAGGTGTGTCACAACCAAGTACTTGCAGTACACCGACGTCCGATTGTAGCAGGCAAATTTCCCTGCCCCAGCTGCTGGACCGTCGAAAGAAGTATACTCCCAGCCATCCACATGCCCAGCGGTTGAATGCTAGCTTGGCTAAATTGCTAGCACTTCAACTGCTGCCTTTTCAGTTGGTAGACTCGGCCCCCTTCCGTGAGTTTGTTCAATGTGCGGTTCCTCAGTGGCAGGTTCCCAAACGCCACTTTTTCTCACGGAAGGCGATTCCGTCTCTCTACCGGCATGTGGAAGGCAATGTCCATGCCTCGCTGGACAGGGCGGTCAGTGGTAAGGTGCATATTACCGCTGACTCATGGTCCAGCAGGCATGGACAGGGACGTTATCTTTCTTTCACGGCCCATTGGGTCACTCTATTGGCAGCTGGGAGGGATGCAGGACAAGGTGCAGTAGTGTTGGAGGTTGTTCCGCCACCACGCCTCCAAAATGCTACTACTGGTTGTGACACACCTCTCTCCTCCACCCCCTCCTCTTCTTCTTCCTCCAGTGCTCTGTCCTCGGAACCAGCGGTGCTCCGTAGGCGTACAAGGGGCTACGCGAGTACGCAGGCAAAAAGATGCCATGCCGTGCTTGCGCTGGTGTGTTTGGGGGACAGGAGCCACACTGGGCCAGAGGTTCTGGCAGCTCTGCATGGGCAGGCCGAGAGGTGGTTGACGCCACGCAAGCTTAAGCCAGGAATGGTCGTTTCTGACAATGGCACCAACCTCCTCTCCGCCCTGCGACAGGGGCAGCTGACCCATGTGCCCTGTATGGCTCACGTCCTCAACCTGGTGGTGCAGCGGTTCTTGGGCAGGTTCCCAGGCTTACAGGATGTCCTGAGGCAGGCCAGGAAAGTTTGTGTGCATTTCCGCCGATCTTATAATGCCAGTGCTCGGCTGACTGAGCTGCAAAAGGAGCTGAACCTGCCCAAGAACCGCCTAATATGTGACATGCCCACCAGGTGGAACTCAACGTTGGCCATGCTGCAGCGACTGCACACGCAGCAGAGGGTCATCAATGAGTACCTTTGTGACTACGGCACCAGGACAGGGTCAGGGGAGCTTGGCTTTTTTTCCCCACGCCAGTGGAGCATGATCAGGGATGCATGCACTGTCCTCTCACCATTTGAGGAGGCCACGAGGATGGTGAGCAGTGACAGTGCATGCATCAGTGAAACTGTACCTCTTGTCCACCTGTTGGAGCATACGCTGCGTGGGATAATGGACAGGGCACTTGAGGCAGAACAGAGGCAGGAAGAGGAGGACTTCCTTGCCTCTCAAGGCCCCCTTTATCCAGACAGTGTTCCTTCTGTCCCACCCATCACACAGGAAGAGGATGAGGAGGAGGAGGAGGAGGAGGAGGATTGTGTGAGCATGGAGGTGGAGCCTGGCACTCAGCATCTGCAGCAGCAGTCTTTTAGGGATGATGTACAGTCCCAACAAACCAGTGGACTTGTACGTGGCTGGGAGGAGGTGGCTGGCGATCATGTCATCCTCAGTGACCCAGAAGACTCCGGACCGAATGCCTCAGCCAACCTACGCTGCATGGCCTCCCTGATCCTGCAAAGCCTGCGGAAGGATCCTCGTGTTCTTCGGATCAAGGAGAGGGACCATTACTGGCTGGCCACTCTCCTTGATCCACGGTACAAGGGTAAGGTTGCGGACCTTATCTTGCTGTCGCAGAGGGAGCAGAGGATGAGACATCTCAGGGAGGCTTTGCAGAAAGGTCTGTGCAATGCGTTCCCAGAAACTGGGAGGTTACAATCTCCTGGTCCTGGATGACGAGTTGCTGAGGCTTCGGTCAGTAGCAGAAGGAGCAGTGGGGAAGGTGGACGTCTGACCGATGCGTTCAGACAATTTTTTAGTCCGCAGCCCCAAGGTATGATCGGTTCCAGCAACCATCGCCAGCGTCTGATATACATGGTGCAGGAATACCTAGGGGCAAGGTCAGACTTGGACACCTTTCCCACCGAAAATCCTCTGGCTTACTGGGTCCTGAGGATGGATCACTGGCCAGAGCTTGCACAGTATGCAATTGAGCTACTGGCCTGTCCTGCATCCAGCGTTCTTTCCGAACGCACATTCAGTGCTGCTGGAGGATTTGTCACCGATCATAGGGTGCGCCTGTCCACCGACTCGGTTGATCGACTGACCTTCATAAAAATGAATCGGTCTTGGATCACCACCAGCTACCAGGCACCTGAAGCGGATATAACGGAATAATTTATAATGTCACATCCCTTCAAGACTGCCTATGCTGATGCTGAGTGAGTGACTGTCCTGTTATGTTCACTGACTATCCTCTTCCTCCTCCTCAATGATCCATGCCACCACACCAGTGCCTAAGGCAAATTTTTCAGCCCCTGTATAACAGGGGCGTGTACTTACAAATTTTTTAAAAAGATGCTTCGCAACAGGTGTGATTGCTGTGCTCCAAGTACAGTATCTGTGAGGGGTTGCAGTGTTGTGGCACCAGCACCAGTGCCTAAGGCACAATTTTTCAGCCCCTGTTGGGGCGTGTAATTACAATTTTTAGGCAATGCTTTGCAACAGGTCTCATTGCTGTGCTCAGAGTACAGTATCTGTGAGGGGTTGCAGTGTTGTGGCACCAGCACCAGTGCCTAAGGCACAATTTTTCAGCCCCTGTATAACAGGGCCGTGTAATTACAATTTTTTAAAAAGATGCCTCGCAACAGGTGTGACTGCTGTGCTCCAAGTACAGTATCTGTGAGGGGTTGCAGTGTTGTGGCACCAGCACCAGTGCCTAAGGCACAATTTTTCAGCCCCTGTTGGGGCGTGTAATTACAATTTTTAGGCAATGCTTTGCAACAGGTCTCATTGCTGTGCTCAGAGTACAGTATCTGTGAGGGGTTGCAGTGTTGTGGCACCAGTGCCTAAGGCACAATTTTTCAGCCCCTGTATAACAGGGGCGTGTAATTGCAAATTTTTAAAAAGATGCTTCGCAACAGGTGTGACTGCTGTGCTCCAAGTACAGTATCTGTGAGGGGTTGCAGTGTTGTGGCACCAGCACCAGTGCCTAAGGCACAATTTTTCAGCCCCTGTTGGGGCGTGTAATTACAATTTTTAGGCAATGCTTTGCAACAGGTCTCATTGCTGTGCTCAGAGTACAGTATCTGTGAGGGGTTGCAGTGTTGTGGCACCAGCACCAATGCCTAAGGCACAATTTTTCAGCCCCTGTATAACAGGGGCGTGTAATTACAAATCTTGATCTAATAGTTCACAGCAGGGCCCATTCCTGCGCCCACCAAGAGTAACTATGAGGGCCTACAGTCTTGTGGCAACACCGTCCACCACCACCACCACCACCACCACCAAAGGCCCAATTTTTCTGCCCGGTTCAACAGGTGCATGCAAGTACAAATCTTGATCTATTAACTCACAGCAGGGCCCATTCCTGTGCCCACCAGTCTAATAGGGCAAATTTCTGCAGAGTATATACGGCAGGCCCCTACTTTCAAACATCCAACTTACAAACGACTCCTACTTGCAAACGGAAAGAGAAAACAGGAAGTGAGAGGAAATCTACCCCTAGGAAGGGAAATTCTATCCTGTTAGATTTAATTTGGGAAAAAGGTATCTCCTCTCTACTGATGCTTTATCACCAATCCTTGTTTCAATAAAAACCCCACTTTTCCAAAAACATTTGTCATTGGGACGGAAAGTGAGGTGACATGTTCTGAACAGATGTGCAAAGACAGCAAATGTTACAGGGGTGATAACCCCTCCCTATGTTCTCCAAAAAGCTTAAAAATAGATTTTTTTGGGATGGAGCTACACTACATAATGGACCTATTCAGATTCTACTTAAGAACAAACCTACAGTCCGTGTCTTGTTTGCACCACCTATATACTGCTGTTCAGAGTATATAGGGTTGTAGGTATAGGGTTTTATTTTGGGTGCGGGGTCCCCCTTAATATCCATACAAGACCCAAAAGGGCTGGGGTGGGGGGGGGGGGGGGGGGGGGGGTGATGGGGTAGCCATGCCATTTTTCTCAAGGATTTTAAGCCATATGGCGGCCAGGACAAGACATGACATTAAAGCCGCAAGTGGTTTTAACTACTTGCCTACCAGCCACGAACACCTCCTTACTGACCAAGCCATTTTTCAGCTTTCAGCGCTGTCGCATTTTGAATGACAAATGCGCGGTCATGCAACGCTGTACCCAAATAAAATTTTTATCATTTTTTCCCCACAGATAGAGCTTTATTTTGGTGGTATTTGATCACCTCTGCGGTTTTTATTTCTTGCGCTATAAACAAAAGAAGAGGGACAAGTTTGAAAAAACATAATATTTTTTACTATTTATTATAATAAATATCCAATTTTTTTTTTTTTTTTTTTAAACAAATTTTTTCCTCAGTTTAGGCCAATACGTATTCTTCTACATATTTTTGGTAAAAAAAAAATCGCAATAAGCGTATATAGATTGGTTTGCGCAAAAGTTATAGCGTCTACAAAATAGGGGATAGATTTATAGCATTTTTATTATTATTTTTTTTTTTTTACTAGTAATGGCGGCGATTTGCGATTTTTATCGTGACTGCGACATTGCGGCGGACACTTCGGACACTTTTGACTCATTTTTGGGACCATTCACATTTATACAGCGATCCGTGCTATAAAAATGCATTGATTACTGTATAAATGTGACTGGCAGGGAAGGGGTTAACGCTAAGGGGCGCTGCAGGGGTTAATGTGTACCCTATCTTGGTGATTCTTACTGTGGGGGGAGGGGACTGACTGGGGGAGGAGACCGATCGGTGTCCCTATGTACAAGGGACACACCATCGGTCTCCTCTCCTCTGACAGGACGTGGATCTGTGTGTTTACACACACCGATCCACGTCCTGCTCGATTACCGGGCAATCGCGGGTGCCTGGCGGTCATCGCGACCGCCGGGCACGCGCACCGAGGCCCCAGCTACGCGGCGGGCGCGCGCGCGCGCCTCCCGCGGCGCGCGCGCGCCCCCAGTGGCCACATTGGAGACGACGTCATATGACGGCGTCCCGCCACAGTAGCTGAACCGTCCCGCCGTCATTTGACAGTGGGCGGTCAGCTAGTGGTTAAATGGCTTCTTTTTTTCCTTTACAAATGTCATTTTGTGCAAGGACAGTTCTAAACACGGGAAACACATGCCACTTCACAGGCATACTTTAGACACCCCCCAGGTACCATATTTAAAGGAAAATTTCACTTTTTTTTTTTCACTTTATGCATCATTAAAATGACTGCTCCCGAAAAAACGTTAGTTTTTAAAAGTTCTTTTTGCATTGATATATGTCCCCTGGGGCAGGACCCGGGTCCCCAAACCTGTTTTATGACATTAATATGCATATTGGCCGTTGTAATTAGCAATTTTGATTTCGATCGTTCGCGTCCATTATAACGAATAGGGTTCGAAAATTTGCGCAAACTTTCGGTCCGTTCGAAGGTTCTGGTGCGAACCGAACCCGGGGGTGTTCGGCTCATCCCTAATTCAGAATGATGGCATCACAATGCAGCACACTGTGATACATCTGTTTTCATATACAGTATGTTATCGCATGTTGAAATGTGATTATTACTGTGATGCACAATTGTGATGTGAACTGGCCATAGAAGGAACTGATTTAAATTGATGTGTGTGTGATTAATTACTGTCTTGTGAGATAACTTACATAAACAAGGTACTACACATATGCTGTAACAACCACCAAATCTGCAGATCAAAGCAACAGAACATTGGGGGAAATCCATATTTTTACATTTGTTGCCCAGCCTCATGCAGGCTGGAGCTCTTCTTTAAAAGGGAGCAATCACATTCACTGAAAACAGAAATACTAGCATTTCTTAGTGAGCCTATTCTGCCCTTGCCTAACCACTGCAATTTTTTATTTTCTTCATTAGCTCATCCCCCACAGTTATTACCTTTTGTATCACTTGACTCTCCCCCAATAAGCAGGGCCTTTTGATCCCTCCTGTATTGTAACTGCCCTAACGTTGTAAAGCGCTGCACAAACTGTTGGCGCTATATAAATCCTGTATAATAATAATTTGAGTTTGGATTTACAGTATATAGTTATATATATATATAGTTGTATATAGTATATAGTTATGCAAGTGTGTGTTTTCAGTATATGTGCACTTCTTTATCTTTATAACATGGAATGTCTTTTTTTTCAAAATATTTTTATGTACTAAAAATATTGGAAGGTTTTAGTCCCAAGTCCCCAAACCATAAGACAATTCCAAAAAAAAAGTGCTTAGTTATAGTGCTAATTTTTAAGAGCTCCATACTGTCAACCAATATTTTAACACATTGAAATTCTATTCCATATTTTAGCTTGTGGTGTTCTAGCCGTATTACTGATCATCATATTTTTGGATGAGATACAAGCAGAGAAAGCTCAACAGGAAGATAATACATGTTCCACGCTTCTTGCAGCATTTAAGCATCTCCGTGATAAACGTCAATGCCTTTTGATTCCACTCACTATGTTTAGTGGCTTTGAGCAAGGATTTATTGCTAGTGATTTTACAAAGGTAAACCTATTAGCTTTTATTACCTTAACAGGAATATTTACAATTGTTTTTGGTCATAATTTTAATTTTTAAATTTTTTATGAAATGGTGTTTATATGTTGTTTTTCATTATGATTCATAAACCTTTATTCTACAAATAAACATTCATTGCAAAATGCTTCAGTAATAGAGTGTTTGCTGAACTTACATCCATATGTTACAGTGTTTAGCAGAGAGTTAGAGGATATGTACCTCCTCTGTCTTTTTTTTTTATAGCTATGGAACAGTATGTTGTGACATTCAGATGACAACTAGAGATTAGCCGAATGTACCTGGGTTCAGTTCAAGGCAGATTTGGCAAACATTACTGAAGGTGGGGGCTGAATTCGAACCTTTATAAAGTTAATGGGAGCCAAATGTTAAAAAATAGTAATGATCATTTTTTAGGCTAATAGGCAAGGGATTGTCAAACAAATGGCATGAAGGGGGGCACTGCCCTTGGGAATATGTAACAAAGCAAAACACATTTTTTTTTACTTCTGTTTGGCAGGGGGTAGTGATTTTAATAAAGCTTGAAGTGAAATTTAAAAAAATGCAAAATTCTGTATGCACCTACGTGTGCAGTGGCGTATCATCCATGGGTGCAGGGTGTCAACTGAACATGGGCCCCGGGGGGGTCCCACACTGCACCCATGGATAATCAGCCCTGGTTGACAGTCGGGATGATCGTGCGGCGGGGAATAGGACACTTGCAAACACCGATTTCCCTGAATAGTTTTCAGCTGACTGCCACTTCTAATCCTCTCTCTCCCGTGGCTGTCAGATGAAAAGCCATACAGGGAGATCAGCGCTTGCAACTGTCCCTCCCGCTGCACTCATCCCCAACTGTTCCTCGTGTCCTCCCCCTCTGGCCCCTCCGTGTACTCCTCCAGCCCCTCCATATGTTTCTTCTCCGCCCCCCCCCCGTCTCGGGTTCAAGTCGAGGCTCTGCCTCAAGGACATTCACAAAGTTGCCTCGTAGCCACTCCTTTGTTATCTTGGCTGTGTGCTTAGGGTCGTTGTCCTGTTGGAAGATGAACCTTCGCCCCAATCTGAGGTCCAGAGCGCTCTGGAAAAGGTTGTCTCTGTAAATTGCTGCATTCATCTTTTCCTCAATCCTGACTAGTCTCCCAGTTCCTGCCACTAAAAAACATCCCCACAGCACGATGCTGGCCCCACCATGCTTTACTGTAGGGATGGTATTGGGGAGGTGATGAGCGGTGCCTGGTTTCTTCCAGACATGACGCATGCCATTCAGGCCAAAGAGTTCAATCTTTGTTTTATCAGACTCCAGGTGGGCTGTCATGTGCCTTTTACTGAGGAGTGGCTTCTGTAAGTGTTAATCCTGTGTCTAGGGTGGTCCCTTTAACCTCTCAGACCTCGGATCGATGTATTATGCAATTTCAGATATATCTGGAGCCAAGTCCCGAGAAGAAATGACACGCACTCTATATTATGATAAAACAGGATAGAACCTAAATATGCCGCCCTTAGGACCACCCCTCCACGCTTTTGGATGTATATTCCGTAAGATCAATAATAAATATACACTGTAAAATATACACTGTAAATTATGAAAAATAAAAGCTGCTACTTTGATGTAAAACAGAATATGAAGAAAGGCAATATAATAAAATTGGGTCCGTATTCAACTTATTAGATAAATAAATAAATATAGTTGTCCCCTTTAGATATTGCAGCAGCGCTTAATGTCCTTGCTGTTCCACTGACATTAGTATAAAAGCAATGTACTGTAAAGCAACTGTATGAACCAAACACAGTCTGATACGTGAGGAAAGTCTCTTTGTGATATGCAGAAAAAAAGCTTTCACCCGATGATGTCACCACACTTGTCACCAGAAAAATCTCCCCTTTGGGGATGCACTCACCAGAACCTGGAGAGAAATGAGCCTTTCAACACTATCAAACTGCACACAGACTTCTCCTCCTGAGCACGTCCTTATCCTTACTGTCTCTAATTGTCAGAGTGGTATCACTTCCAGATCCCAGCATTTGAGGAAAAAAATTGTGCAGATAGCGTAGCACAGTTTGATAGACCTTATTGTTAAACACAAGCCCCCTTTCCCCCAGTATAAAATGCGTACCAGATAGTAAATATAAAAGAGCCTTTAGTATTAAAGTGCACTGTGCCTTAATAGTGGCGTTCCATCCGCCGGAACAAGCGCCAAGTGTTGCTGTATAGAATCTCCTAGCACTTCCTGGTTCGCTGGTCCCGCTGGAGCGCACGTTGGAGCGCAGGTGTCACTTCCGGGAGGTCACGACCCTGGCATGTTTCGTCACTTCCTGACTTCATCTGAGGGCGTCCACCCTCAAATTTCAGCCTTCCTTATCGCAATGGTAAGGGAAATTAAACAGATGGCAATACCACACAGTGTTTCCAATCTAACGTCAGAACAACAATCATCATTGAAACAACTGTATGATAGAAATGATACCATTATCAAACCCTCAGACAAAAGGGGGTAATATTGTTAATTATTAATTTTGTTTTATTGTCAATTATTAATATTGTTACAAAAGTACCCCTACCATTTCACCAAAAAAGTGTAAAAAATGGTAAAAATGACAGGAGACGGTCTTTGACAATTCCTTTATTAAAATCTTCTTTCTTCTTTCTTCTGGTCTTCCTTTCTTCATCCTTCGGTTTCTTCATCTTCTTCTCCTTTCGGCATCTTCTTCCATCTTCTTCTTCCATCTTCATCTTCCTCCGATCCGCTTCTTCTTGCGCTGGTCTTCTCGTCCTTCTCGTCCGGCATCTTCTTCCATGGCGTCGGCGTCTGTTCTTCTGTCGGGCTGCTCCTCGCAATGGGAAGCTCCCGCTGTGTGAGGCTTCGCTCCGTCTGACAGGTCTTTTATAACGGAGGGCACCTGGTAACCCCGCCCCCCTCTGACGTCATGGGGAAAGCCATAGGGAATTCCCCATGACGTCCCTGTGCGTCAGAGGGGGCGGGGTCACCAGGTGCCCTCCGTTATAAAAGACCTGTCAGACGGAGCGAAGCCTCACATAGCGGGAGCCTCCCATTGCGCGGAGCGGCCCAGAAGAGACGCCAACGCCATGGAAGAAGATGCCGGACGAGAAGGACGAGAAGACCAGCGCAAGAAGAAGCGGATCGGAGGAAGAAGATGATGGAAGAAGAAGGTGGAAGAAGATGCCGGAAGGAGAAGATGAAGAAACTGAAGGATGAAGAAAGGAAGACCAGAAGAAAGAAGAAAGAAGATTTTTATAAAGGCATTGTCAAAGACTGTCTCCTGTCATTTTTAAAATGTTTGACACTTTTGTACCCCCTTACCATTTCACACAGGGGGGGGTGGGATCTGGGGGTCCCCTTGTTAAAGGGGGCTTCCAGATTCCGATAAGCCCCCCGCCCGCAGACCCCCACAACCACCGGCCAGGGTTGTGGGGACGAGGCCCTTGTCCTCATCAACATGGAGACAAGGTGCTTTGGGGGTCTCAGACCCCCAAAGCATCCTCCCAATGTTGAGGGCATGTGGCTGGGTACGGTTCAGGAGGGGGGGGGGCGCTTTCGTCCCCCCCTCTTTTCCTGCAGCCTGCCAGGTTGCGTGCTCGGATAAGGGTCTGGTATGGATTTTGAGGGGGACCCCACGCCATTTTTTTTTGGCTGGGGTTCCCCTTAAAATCCATCCCAGACCTCAAGGGTCTGGTATGGATTTTGAGGGGGACCCCACGCCATTTTTTTTTTTTGGGCTGGGGTCCCCCTTAATATACCTAGCAGACCTGAAGGGCCTGGTTATTGAATTTGGGGGGATCCCCACGCTTTTTTTTTTATCAATGACTTTTTTTTTATGAATGGCTTTCAATGAATGACTGTTCTCTGTGTTACGGGAGCCATCAATACATTAGCCGCGAGTGATTTTAAATAGCTTTTTTTCCTGCAAAAATGACACTTTTTGCAGGGACAGTTCTAAGCACAGGAAACATGCCCCCCTTCACAGGCATACTATAGACACCCCCCAGATGTGATACTGCAATGCTGTACTAACAGCACGCACACACTAATCCCCAGAATCATAGCACATAATGTCAGCAGTCAGCAGCACAACACAATATGCGAGGCCGCCGTCGCGGCAGCCTTTTATACTGTGGGGCGTGTACTAAACCCCCTGAGCTATAATTGGCCACAGGGTATATATATAATTGGCTACTAAACCCCCTGAGCTATAATTGGCCACAGGCATCCTGCCTATGGCCAATTATTGCTCTCCTCGCCGCTGGTTCTTTGATTGGCCAAGCATGCGGGTCACAGTGCATGCTTGGCCAATTATCAGCCAGCAATGCACTGCAACTGGGCGCAGTGCATTGCCGGCCGCTTGCATCACACGAATTTGATGCGAGCGGCCCAAATAGTTCTGGGCTCGCCGAGCGGGCGAACGCCCGATGTTCGATTCAAACATGGGTTCGAATTGAACACCGGGCCCATCCCTAGTCCTTACTCACCTAGTTCCTTAACCCAGGCCCCTAGCAGGCTCGGACCTCTGATCTCAGTAAGGATGTTTGGTTTATTTAACAGGCCCAACTTTCAGGCCCCTGTTAAAAAAGTCTACTGTCTTATCAGTAACTCTATTCTATAATTTACTCAATTAGTCAATTCGACTGAGCCCTTCAATATCAAGGCTAATGTCTTCCTGTCCTCTAGTTTCACATGTAAAATGCCCTATGTTTGCCAGCAAGATACGCTTCCTTGCTGGATTAATGCTTTGGCTATGTGTCTATGTCCTGCCCAATGTGACCGTTTAAGTATAGTTCTCACTGTGTCTACAATACAGTTCAAAGCTCCAGTTGGAGTATGAACAATAAAAATATTATTTTTTTAAAAATTACATAATTCTCTAATCAGTAGGATGGTAGCATGCCTGCTTAGAAAGTGTTACGTACCTGGACGTAGAGCCTGACTTGTAGGAGGAGACCTCTCATACAGCGCTGGTTCACGTGCCACTGGAGATGGGGACAGTGGTGACGTGAGCACAGTGGGGTAGGAGTGCCTGGTTTGTAGAGGAAGGTGTTGGAACCAACAGGGAGGTCCTCCAGTAATGTCCGTATGCGGATGGCAGGATGTAAGACTGCAGCTGTAGGTGGTTGAAGCAGGATACAAAAAGAGCCAGGCAACAGGTGGATCAAACAAGTGGGAATCAGCAGAGCAAGGTCAGACAGTCCAGTTGGCAACAGCAGATCAATCAGATGATAGGAGCAGGCAATGGCAGAGTCGGTAGGCAGGCTGGAGTCGGTAACCAAAGACAGATGTAGCAAGGTCAGGCAGGCCGGGTCGGGTAGGAGAAGGTAGAGTAGTCCAAACAGAGCCGGGTCGGTAACGGGAGATCACAGGTTCAGGTTTCAGATCAGGTTTTCGGGTGGCTGACAAGCAGGAAGCTTAAAGACAACACAGCACTGGCTGAGTGTCACTGCTGGGCTTTTAAAGCCCGTTTTGGCGCCAATTGCGTTCCCGCGCATGCGCACATGCACGCGCGCGCCGCCGCGCACGCTAACGTGCACGCGCGCGCGCGCCCGCCGCGCACCTATGTGCGCACGGAAGGCCCGGAAATGCCTGGAACGTCCTTGACATTGCCCCCCCCACAAGGGGCAGCCTCCGGATGCCCAGGCGGCTTGCCTTCTCAGGGTGGGAAATCAGGTAAGTACGAACTAGTCGTTTTGCATGTAAGTTACTGTCTGGTTCCCAGGAATTACTTTCTGGACCGTACCCTTTCCATTTGACCAAAAATTGTACTTGCCCATGTCTTCTTCTACAATTGAGGATAGCCTCCACCTCATATTCCTGGTTACCATCCACCAAAACAGGTTCAGGCGGGTCAGTTCCTCTGTCAGGGAAGGGATTAGGCACAGCAGGTTTTAACAAAGACACGTGAAATACCGGGTGAACTTTAAGAGAATCAGGTAAAGACAGTTCATAGGCCACTTCATAAATTTTCTTCTTAACAGGAAAAGGTCCCATAAATTTAGGTGCAAGTTTTTTAGAAGGGCACATCAATTTGATATTGGATGTAGACAGCCATACCTGATCTCCAGGTTGCAGAACCAGCTCCCCCCTTCTCTTTTGGTCGAAGTTCCTCTTGCTATCTGCCTGGGCCTTGGACATAGCTTCTTGTAGGACCTGATTGTTGCGTTTGAGGAATTCCACTGTTTTCTGGACTGCCGGAACTGGGGATTCTGAAACAAAATCTGGTAAAAAAGTCAAGTGAAAACCATAATTGGAAAAGAAGGGGGATTGGTTAGTGGTTGAGTGACTGGCATTATTGTATGCGAATTCCGCTAGAGGCAGCAGGGAAACCCAATTGTCCTGAGAAAAGGAAGTAAAACATCGGATATATTGCTCGAGGGTTTGGTTGGTTCTCTGTCTGCCCATTAGTCTGTGGATGATAGGCTGAGGAGAGAGAAAGCTCAATCTTCAAGATTTCACAAAGTGCCTTCCAGAAGCGTGAGGTAAATTGTACCCCTCTGTCGGAGACTATATTTGTAGGTACTCCGTGTAGTCTGACGATCTCCTTAATAAATACACGGGCTGTCTCTGTAGCGGATGGGGTTCCCTTCAGGGGCACAAAATGGGCCATCTTAGATAGGCGATCTACCACCACAAAAATGGCTGTGCACCCCTCAGAGCGGGGTAGTTTGACTATAAAGTCCATAGAAATCATTTTCCAAGGTCTGTCTGGTATAGATAAAGGTTTAAGCAGTCCCCAGGCTCGGTTCTTTGAAGTCTTGTTCCGTGAGCAGATGGAGCAGGAGTTGACGTATCTCTCACAAAATTCCCTTAAATTGGGCCACCAGAATGTACGCTGTACAAGTTCACGAGTTTTCCGTAACCCAAAATGTCCTGCTAAGGGATGATCATGAAACAATGTTAGTACTTTAACTCGAATACCTTCAGGGACAAAGATTTGACTTCCCTTCCATAGCAAGCCATCTCGAGATGTCAAGGTGGTTCCTGGAGGTCCTGGAGAGTGGGAAGAGGCTTCCTTGATTAAAGTTAAGAGATCTGTGTGTAAGAGCAAAAAACTGTTTGTGGGTAGAATCGTGTCAGGAGCAGGTGAGTCCTTAGGGTTATCATGCATGCGTGACAATGCGTCTGGTTTGACGTTTTTTGATCCTGGCCGATAAGTGATGTGAAAACAGAAGCGAGTGAAAAATAAGGCCCAACGAGCTTGTCGGGGTCTCAAACGTTTGGCAGATCTTAGATATTCTAAATTTTTATGGTCGGTATATATTAATACCGGGTGAGCCGCACCCTCTAACAGATACCTCCACTCCTCCAAGGCGGTCTTGATGGCAAGAAGCTCCCGATCCCCTACGTCGTAATTTCTTTCAGCTGGAGATAACTTTCGGGAGAAGAATCCCACAGGGTGTATCAAATCCTCCTTACCCTGTCTTTGCGAAATGACCGCTCCCACCGCTACTTCGGATGCGTCAACTTCTAATAAAAAAGGTAAAGATGGGTTAGGGTGACTGAGAATTGGAGCTGATGTAAAAAGTCTTTTAAGTCTCTCGAATGCCTCTTGAGCCTCCGTACTCCAATGAAACCTGACATGTTGTTGTGTCAACCGTGTAATAGGGGCTATGATGGCAGAGAATCCTTTGATAAATTTCCTGTAAAAGTTTGCGAAACCAATGAAACGTTGAATACCTTTTTTATCGACGGGTGCAGGCCAATCCAGAACAGCAGACACTTTTTGGGGGTCCATCTTGATACCGGTCGCGGATATTATCAAGCCCAAAAACTGGATCTCTTGTTGCTCGAACTCACATTTTTCTGCTTTTGCGTATAGTCCATGTAGGCGAAGACGGTCCAAGACTCTGCAAACGTGTTCCCGGTGTTGGCTGAGGGATTCAGAAAAAACCAAAATATCATCCAAATAAACAATTACAAAAATATCTAAGAAGTCCTTGAATACATCGTTAATCAGATGTTGAAACGTGGCAGGTGCATTACATAGACCAAAGGGCATGACCAGATATTCATAATGCCCGAACCTTGTTCGGAATGCCGTCTTCCACTCATGCCCAGCCCGGATGCGGACCAGATTATATGCCCCTCTTAGATCGAGCTTCGTAAAAATAGTAGCAGACCTTAATTTTTGGAATAGTTCGGGTATTAAGGGCAACGGATAACGGTTCTTAACCATAATTTTATTCAACTCCCGGTAATCTACACACGGGCGGAGAGTCTGATCCTTCTTAGTCACAAAAAATATTCCAGCACCAGCTGGAGATGTAGATGGGCGGATGAATCCTTTTTCCAGGTTTTCGTTGATGTAAATTTTTAGTGCTTCCTGTTCTTTTTCTGACAGGGGAAAAATGCGCCCAAAGGGAATTTCGGCCCCGGGTAAAAGTTCAATTGGGCAGTCATATGCCCGATGGGGTGGAAGAGAGTCTGCTCCCTTTTTACTGAAAACATCGAGGAACCCATGATACGGTTCGGGTACTGATTGGCGTAGGTTCTGATCAATGTCCATGCAAAATAAGGTGACAGAGGATTGGGTAGACTCATTTTGACAATGTTCTTGGCAGTAGGGGGACAAGAACCTGATTTCTCTGGTAGTCCAATTGATGGAGGGATTATGGGCCTGAAGCCAGGGAATGCCCAGGATGATTGGGAACAACGGGGAAGAGATCACATCAAGGATCAGTAGCTCCTTATGCTGGAAGGAGGTGATGGCAGGTACGGGAAAAGTCTCTTGGGTCACCTGTCCGGAGCTGATGCGGGAGCCGTCGGCCAAGAAGACTGAAAGTCGGTGGGTCTTATTCCGTAAGGGAATGTTGTGTTGGTTAGCGAAGGCAGAATCAATGAAGCAACTGCATGCTCCGGAATCAATAATTGCTTTAACTGGAATTGTCCTTCCTTGGAGGGAGAGCAATGTGGGTTGTGTTAGCAGAAAGTGCTGAAAGACTGGCAGGAACAGAGGAAAAGCACTTACGCATCTTGACCGGACAGTTGCGCACGTAGTGTCCTGTTGTTCCACAGTACAGGCAGAGGTTAAGTTGATGGCGACGTGTGCGCTCTTCCGGGGTTAAGGTGGGTCGAATCAGTCCCAACTGCATCGGCTCGGAGGCGTCTGGTGCAGGGCGGATCGGCTGGAAGTTGGGTGGTGGTAAGTAGCGGGCAGCCGGAATTGGAGCTTTAGCAGTCATCCAAGTAGGGCGATTATGTTGGTAGGCCCGTTCAGTGCGACGTTCCCGAAGGCGGCGATCAATCTGGATGGTTAGGGTGATTAAGGCCTCAAGAGTATCAGGTATGCCCACCCGGGCCAATTCATCTTTCAGTCCTTCTGATAAGCCCATGCGGAACTGATGCCATAGAGCTGCATCATTCCATTGAGTGTCCGCACTCCAGCGTCTAAAATCCGAAATGTACTCCTCGGCCGCCCGGCGACCCTGCTGGAGTGTAGTTAAGGTGGCCTCTGCTTTGGCGACCCGTTCAGGGTCCTCATAAAGCTGGGACATAGCTTCAAAGAAGGCCGTCAGTGATTGAATCAAAACAGAGTCCTCTTCGAGAAGTCGGTGTGCCCAGATCTGTGGTTCTCCTAACAGTAGGGAGACCACAAACCCCACTTTAGTGGCTTCAAGTGAAAAAGTCCGGGGTTGCAGGGCGAAGTAAAGTCGACAAGCACTGCGGAAGGCCCGGAATTTAGTTCGGTCCCCTGAAAACTTCTTAGGTATGGGGACCCTTGGCTCAGGTGGAAGCATAACGACAGAAGGAGGGGAAGCAGCCTGAGCAGGGGCGGAAACGGACCCAGGAACCACGTGTATGGGGTTGATGATGTTCTGGACTTGCCCCTCCAATCTGGTGTAACCGTCTTGTAAGGATTTTACGGCTTGAGTGAGGGCTGACAGGTGTGAACAGATATCTGTCATGGGAGGGGTCTCTCCTTCAGGCTCAGTCATGGCTGTGTTGTACTGTTACGTACCTGGACGTAGAGCCTGACTTGTAGGAGGAGACCTCTCATACAGCGCTGGTTCACGTGCCACTGGAGATGGGGACAGTGGTGACGTGAGCACAGTGGGGTAGGAGTGCCTGGTTTGTAGAGGAAGGTGTTGGAACCAACAGGGAGGTCCTCCAGTAATGTCCGTATGCGGATGGCAGGATGTAAGACTGCAGCTGTAGGTGGTTGAAGCAGGATACAAAAAGAGCCAGGCAACAGGTGGATCAAACAAGTGGGAATCAGCAGAGCAAGGTCAGACAGTCCAGTTGGCAACAGCAGATCAATCAGATGATAGGAGCAGGCAATGGCAGAGTCGGTAGGCAGGCTGGAGTCGGTAACCAAAGACAGATGTAGCAAGGTCAGGCAGGCCGGGTCGGATAGGAGAAGGTAGAGTAGTCCAAACAGAGCCGGGTCGGTAACGGGAGATCACAGGTTCAGGTTTCAGATCAGGTTTTCGGGTGGCTGACAAGCAGGAAGCTTAAAGACAGCACAGCACTGGCTGAGTGTCACTGCTGGGCTTTTAAAGCCCGTTTTGGCGCCAATTGCGTTCCCGCGCATGCGCACATGCACGCGCGCGCCGCCGCACGCGATAACGCGCACGCTAACGTGCACGCGCGCGCGCCCGCCGCGCACCTATGTGCGCACGGAAGGCCCGGAAATGCCTGGAACGTCCTTGACAGAAAGTATCAAACCAATTAGGAATTGTAGCCAATTGAGTGGTATATACAATCCCCCTTTTTTAACCAATGTGTGTGTTTTCTCCCTACAGATACAGTGGACGTGTGTCTGTTATGCTTTTTTTGCTCTCTGCCTTATATAACCAGTGCCTTTGCGGTCTCATTCAGGACAGCCCCGTTTGATACTTCCCGACCATGTAATGCAGAGATATATGCGGCCACCCAGGCCGCTCACCTGTCCATTGGTTCCTTATAGTCCGCCCCTTTATCTTTGTTTTGGGGGTGGTAGGAGCTGGACTAGAGACGTGCAGTGTATATGGCGTTGCTCAGCAATGCCACAGATTACGTGAGCAGCGCCGCATGATATCCTTGCGCACCACGAAGATTTCCGAGGTGTAGGCACCCTTGGCGCATGCGCAGTGATCATTCGGCTGGTTCCGGTGTACGTCGGACGTGCTGACGTCACCGGAACGGGATGCATAAAACAGTGAGCCGGCCTATCCTCCCCACAGATGCTCTGGGGAACGGAGCGGTCCGTCCACATTACAACCTGCTTTACCTGTTTAAGAATTATTTGGAGCAGCATATCGACGGGCCAGTTTAGGCCATCAACTAACTTTTTGCAAGGTACAGTGCCGGCCCTTTCATTATATATCCTTTAATGCCTTAGTTATCCAGCACTCAGTATAGGGTTGATTAATTTGCTTTTAAGGCTATGCATTAGTCATATAACCTGATCCCCATAATAGAAACTGCAAATTGCTTGATATCAAATACATAATACCTATATTAGAAACTGCAAACTGCTTGACATTCAATACATATGTCCTGGGCTGTACTCAGTCCATACTATGATACCCGCTGAACATAGGAGTGACTATATATCTATTGAAATACTTGGGCTATATGCAATATGGTGTATTCAATACCCCATAGATATGTCCCATTTGTGTCAATTAATACACAATAGTATAATGTTAAATACAAATACTTCTTTTGTAGTGTGGATAACTCCCAGGCTATACGATTGGGTATTCACAAACAGCATACCACGTATCCCTTCAGAGTCACCCTATACAACACTACTCAGGGATGTAAGTATACCGTTGGCATCCAGTATAGATATCACATCTATTATAAGTACTGGCACTATACAGCAAACACGTTTTAATTATTATTTTTATTTGTCCCTATGTATATCCTTTGTAGTTATCGGATGCATCCCCATATCCCTGTCTGTATTCTCCGAACTCCGGCTCCCTGGTCTTCAGTGATGACCATTTAGGGGTCCGGCGTTCTGGTGGGTCGGGTCATACGGAACGCATGCCTCCTGGGACATCTGGAGACCCTTCCTTTGTAGGGCTGTGGCGGCGCTATATTTGGCAGAGAGAACAGGCCTAACTATCCTATGCATCTGAATAGTGAGTCTGCACACAAATGTAAACGATATGACATATCCTTTTTGTTTCCTTTTTCCTTTACTGTGTTTATATAAACACTGCTCATCCTTATATGTTGTACAAAAATAAAAAATGTATACAATTCTTTCTCTTTCTAACAACACAGAGGCTTCTGATGAAGCGATTACCATGTCGCGAAACATGTAGAGCAACCAGTTGTTTTTAAATAACAGCAGGACGAATGAATACCCTATTGGACCAGACCAAACCTCAGTGGGGTGCTCTTCTTTTGAATAAAACAGACACTCCACAGTGAGTCTATGTAGTGGTACTGTATACATATTGGGAGGGTATTGTTGAGTCCTTAGGTTCTGTTTTTCTATTTTGTCAAATCATTATTATAAATGTATGTTTCTGTATATTTATATCTGTGAATACCTATTAAATTTTGTTAAATTTTACACATGCCTATAAAGTCCAACTTTCTTCTTAAAAATATGTTCTGCCAATTATTAGGACATATCTATTTGGGTGTACTGATTGCCACCCCAGGGCCAAGCAATCTATTTTCTGTCCTTTTCACAAATGTCAGCAAATCAACAGTGGCTGTAGACAAACTCACATTTTTGTCTGTCTCAATGCCCCCTAAATTCTTGTTCAGAGAGCACTCTGGTCGCAGGGCAGCCCAATAACTCATTTGCATACTAAGAAAGCTGTGGCCAGTGGTCCATCCTAGTGACCCAGTAGTCAAGGGTATTATCCATTCGGAGAGGCTCTGCATCCGCTCTTGTCCCCACATAATTGGCCACCATGTGATGCAGCCACTCCTGACAGCATACAGCCCTGGGTGCTGAGGACAGAAAAGGCTCCAGGCAACCACCTCCCCCGCTGCTCCTTCTATCACCAACACTATCCAGCTAGCTTCTGGAAATACATGATGTTTAGTGCATCCACCAGATGTTTCCTTCTGTGAGTGCAGTATGAGTTCTCCCACTTTCCCCTTGTCAAGGTACCTGAGGATGATATCATCTTGAACTGCCTCCCCTCACCCATGTACTACCCCCAAAGTTTGGGAGGCCTTAAACTGACCCCTGGAAGATTGACCCAGATAATCTTTAGTCACAGCGTCCACATGGCAACAATACTCCTTCTACTGGGCCTGCTTTGACCTCAAAGGGACAATGTCTGAATAGAGCGGACCATGGGAATTCCTCCTCATCCTGCTGCTGCTCTGTCTCAAGTTCCCTCTCCATGATGCCATGCAGTGTGGGCTCCAGCAGGAACACAACGGGTACAGTGTCGCAACTGGTACAGTGTCACTGATACAAGCATTTTTGTCACCATTCTTATCACCTCTGAAAATGGTGACAATACAGTGCAATACCAGTGTGGGGAAAAGTATACCCGGCTCACCCAGACTGTCCTCAGTACATATTCACACATGTACTCATTGATGGTGCTCTGCTGCATGTGAAGCCTTCTGCAGCATGGCCAAAGTCAAGTTCCACCCAATTGTCCTATTACAAATCAGGCAGTTTGCAAGCATATGGAATTCCCACTGAATTTCACCTCACCAAATGGGGGCAGAATCCATCAGCTGCAAAGGTTGTAGTTATAAGACCAGAAGTTTGGCTAAGCTGCCATTTAAGTGCTGGATGTGGGGGTGGTGAGGTGTTTTTTTTGCGCTCTAGCAGCTGGGGCAGTAATACCCGTCTGTTCATTGCTACATCTGGTAAGGTGGGGTTGGCAGAATAATAGCAAGGTTGCAGTTACTTCTTGCCCCTAATCTGCACCGTTTTGTGCAAACCCTCATCTCCACTTCAGCCATAGCATAGTCTGAACACCCCTTGATATACCATCATCATTATTGTTGGAGGCTGCTGAGAGGGAATTATGTATACTCAAGGTAGAGATAGAAAAGGAGGTGCTGAAAGGAGAAGAAAGAGTGCCTCTACTCGCACCCCCCCCCCCCCCCCCAAAAATAAAAGTGAAGTGTAAATACAGCCTGGCTGACTGGTCAGTGAGACTGAATGTTCTGAAAAAAATTATTTTTGAGAGGGCCCTCACACTTTTTTTTGATTTTTGTTTGGGGTCCCCCTGAAATTCATATCAGACTTGATTGCCTGGTATGAATTATGAGGGAACCCTCACCCTTTTTTTTTGTGGGGGTCTACCATTATTGTTTACACCAGACCCTCATCTAGCATAAGGGTCTGGTATAGATGAATAGAATGGACCTTGTCATTTTGAAGGCAATTTAAATACACTTTTTTCTTTGTAAATGTCAGTTTTCCTGCAGTAAGTTATATATTATATCCCCATGCATGTCATTTAATGGAGTTTTTAATTTTTTTAAATGTCACTAAATGCAAAACATTTCATTTTTGTATAGAGAAAGGGAGAGTTATAACCCCTGTTAGTCTTTATTTTTACCATCTGTATTCCATTGGGGAGATTTCCCTTCACTCCTTGTCCAATACTTAAACAGCAAGTGACGGGAAATCCCTCCAAAGTGAGAGAATCCCAGGGTGTCACCAGGGCCACAAAAACAAATGGCCCTATTGGAAGATGTCCCATATTTTATTGTTTTGATGCCCATTCAGAATGTTGGATTTTCTTTTTATTTCACTTTTAAGAAGGACAAATAAAGATGGTGAGTTGCCTAATAGGTCCACAAACAGCAATAAAACGTGACAGGGGTTCTATTCCTTCTCTCTATCCAAAACAAAAAACAAAACAATTTCAAAATAATTTCACTTTAAGCTGTCCTAAAATTGCTGTTACCTGCCAGTTGTAATTAAAAAAAAAAAGATTTGCTTTGGTATATGTTTATCAGGGCAGTGCCCAGCCGCCATGCCATTTGTTTGACAATCCTTTGCCTATAAGCTTAGAAAATGGTCAATACTGTTCTTTTTCGACAAACCCTGGTATGTTTGGCTCATCACTACATATTGTATAACATAATTCCATCCAGAGTTGCTAAACAGGGGATTTCACAGTAGTTTATGTACTGCAAAACGTCAGGGAGAGTTTTTAAAGAAAGACAAAAAAATTCCCCCCAAAAGGACGTCAGAAGGTCTGCTGTTAGATATATATAACAATTTTATTAATTAATAAAAAAATAAAAAAAAAAAAAACACTTCCCATTTCCTATAGCAAACAATTTGAGATCACATAGGAAATTCCCAAAGAATTAAAAAATGACAACGTTGTCTATTAAAACAAGGGGGTAATAGCCACATCACACGACACTCACACACTGGCATATACCTACATCAGATATTATAATTAGATAACATATACTCTCATAGTAGTGGTTCTGACCAGGTACTACAAATTAAAACATATATAGTTTAAATCCAGATGTGGGGGACTAGACCATGCGTTTTGTATGTACTAATTTCTCCATGAGCTTCAAAAGTTCAAGAATAGTGGAGCATACATATAATGTTTAATGACACACGGTCCCGTGACAAGTACTTCATGTAGAGAAGACAGTTCATATAAGGCAGTCCAGCAGCAGCATAGAGTTAGGGAGCATATGCGTTTTTGAAACTGTCAAGCAACATTAGGTCTTCTATTATGTCCATTTATAAATCAATTTGTAATGAATAAATAGAAGAGACCGCAGAAACTGTAAGTATATATGGTGGGGGTATATAGAGATACCTCTTTAACAGTGAGGAAGAAAAGTGTATGTTTTTCAGCAGACAGTATCAGTCCTTATGGCAGGCATTATTTTGCGGTTACAGGGCAGCAAAGCACATTAAAGAAGATGACAGGCACATAGCTTGATTCAAAAGCAAAAGCAAGGTGGCAGCATAGAGTGGGAAAAGGCAAAGCTCAGCAGGGGGAATGCAAAGTCAAATAGGCAGTCAGTCATAGCCTAATGCAGGCTGTATTGAGGCATATATATGCATCAGCCTCTCCAGGCTGCTTACCCCCTCCTGCTGTTAGGTCATCTGTCCCAAACGTCCTGGTGAAGTCCACTTAGAAGGTTGTGATTTGACCTGTACAAAGCCGTTTTTCTTGCTGTGTACTGCTGACCGCTGTTATTTAAAAAATTCCCGCTGGTTCCGCGCCATAGGCCGCTCCATAAGCTGCATGGATAGAGCTGTGGGTCACGTGTGTGCTGTGGGTAGGCTATTACCCCCCAGATGAAGTGCTGACGTCACCACCGCTGACACGTTTCGTTAGCCAATCACTGCTAACTTCTTCAGAGCTAGGAGGAGCTACACAGTTCCAGTTTATATAGTGGTGGCCGTATAATTATAATACAATCAGGTGTAGTACCGCCATTCATCCACAAGTTGGCAACCGTGTACTCATTCATTCTGATGACAATTCAGCAAATCTATTTATTTTGGGGGAGTAGGCAGGTACATTTCAAAAATACAATGTCAAAATTAACAAGGGACACCAACAACAAACAGGTTTACAAATAATACATAATAATGGTGTTGTGGAAACATAACATTAAAAAAAAGGAGAGCAAAAAAGGAGAGCACAAGAAAATAATACAATAATACAAATATTCTTATTAAAGAAAAAAAAAAAACACTTTAAAAAATGATATCTATTTCATGCAGATCTGGCTTAAATTCTAATATAAATATTATTCTGGAGAGACCTAGAAATAATAAAGAAATACGTTTGTAAAAACTCTGTGTGAATATAAGCAGCAAAACCACTTCATTCTTCTAGCATTATAAAGAAGAGAATGAGCGGCGCATTGAAGAATTAAAAAAAAACCAGTGTGAAGAATCTGCTAGCTCCATTACGAACGCTAGTTTTACCAGACCGAGCGGTTCCGTCTCGTAGTGGATTCTGAGCATTCGTGATGTTTGGCGTGTCGGAATTGCCTACACACGATCGGAAAATCTGATAGCAAGGTTTTCCGTCGGAAAAATTGAGAACAGGTTCTCAATTCAAAGTCCGTCGGAAATTCCGACAGAAAAAGACCGTTGACCATACACACGGTCGGAAAATCCAATGAAAAGCTCCCATCGGACTGTTTCCCTCGGAAATTCCGACCGCGTGTACGCTGCATAAGAGTATCAGATTTCAGAGTAGATTTCAACTTATTCCCACCCAGGCTATTGTAAAATGATGCCCAAATGGGAGCCCTATTGTTCTGGGTGGATGTTGTTTAACGTCCTCCTCATGCGGGCCCAGATCTCCTGCGCGATCTGTCACCTGCTGTGTCCACCTAACATAGTGAATGATCGATCAGTGTACCGGCCCATTGCCGGTACCATGTGATTGCTGTGACCAATAACAGCAGTTAACTGTTGTAAACAATGAAAAGCTTAGATTCCTGCCATTCATTGTGCACAATTGTGTTGCTAGCCTTACAGACATGGCCAATCACAGCTCATCTGTACCATGTGATTAGCTGTGGCCAATCACAGCTAATCACAACAATACACACTGAATTAATCAGTGGAATTCACTGATAGAAAGCATCCATAGTGTGTAAAAAAAAAAAAAGAAAAGAAAAAACCCTGATCACCTTCCTAGAGTAGTACAGTGTTACTATGGTCACAGTATTTAAACAAATATATAAAATAGTTAGGAAGTATGTAAGCTGCCAAACTCCTGAAAATACAAATTCAGTCTGTCATGCTTATTCAGAGGCTTCATTACTGTCTCAGTCATTGATCCAGGACACAGCTTCACAGCTTAGGATGTGACTTCAAGCCCTTGATCTGCATGCTTGTTTGGGTCAGTGTCTAACAAAGTAATAAATCCAGCGACAGACAGAAAGGAGATACAGGAGAGAGGCTGAAAGGGTTAAATTGATCCCACAATAACATTTATTAACCACTGCCCCACCACCACCAGGTTAATTGTGCTTCTGCCTACTTTCCTAGAAAACCTTCATTAACCACTTGCCGACCGGCGCACGACGATATACGTCGACAGAATGGCACGTACAGGCAGGAGGGCGTATATATACGTCCCTCCTTTAGCCTGTCCGTGCCATCGGGAGCGCGCCGGGAGCGGCGCGCTCCCGCGCCGGTCGGGACCCCCGTGAGTCCGGCCGCGGTCCCCGCGGACTCGATCGCCGCGGGGACTCCCGCGATCGTCTCACGGAGCGGCTAAACGGGGAGATGCCGAGATAAACAGCATCTCCCCGTTCTGCCTAGCAACTAGTGACGCCGATCTCTGCTCCCTGTGATTGGAGCAGAGATCAGCATTCACTAGCTGACAGCCACGCCCCCCCCACAGTAAAAAAAACACCCCTAGGCCTACTTAACCCCTACACTGCCACCTTGTGGTTAACTCCTAAACTGCCAGTGTCATTTATACAGAAATCAATGCATTTAAATGCATTAATTGCTGTAAAAATGACAATGGTCCCAAAAATGTGTCAAAAATGTCCGATGTGTCTAACAAAGTAATAAATCCAGCGACAGACAGAAAGGAGATACAGGAGAGAGGCTGAAAGGGTTAAATTGATCCCACAATAACATTTATTAACCACTGCCCCACCACCACCAGGTTAATTGTGCTTCTGCCTACTTTCCTAGAAAACCTTCATTAACCACTTGCCGACCGGCGCACGACGATATACGTCGACAGAATGGCACGTACAGGCAGGAGGGCGTATATATACGTCCCTCCTTTAGCCTGTCCGTGCCATCGGGAGCGCGCCGGGAGCGGCGCGCTCCCGCGCCGGTCGGGACCCCCGTGAGTCCGGCCGCGGTCCCCGCGGACTCGATCGCCGCGGGGACTCCCGCGATCGTCTCACGGAGCGGCTAAACGGGGAGATGCCGAGATAAACAGCATCTCCCCGTTCTGCCTAGCAACTAGTGACGCCGATCTCTGCTCCCTGTGATTGGAGCAGAGATCAGCATTCACTAGCTGACAGCCACGCCCCCCCCACAGTAAAAAAAACACCCCTAGGCCTACTTAACCCCTACACTGCCACCTTGTGGTTAACTCCTAAACTGCCAGTGTCATTTATACAGAAATCAATGCATTTAAATGCATTAATTGCTGTAAAAATGACAATGGTCCCAAAAATGTGTCAAAAATGTCCGATGTGTCCGCCATAATGTCGCAGTCACAAAAAAAAATCGCAGATCTCCGCCATTAATAATAAAAAAAAATTATTAATAAAAATGCTATAAAACTATCCCCTATCTTGTAAACGCTATAACTTCTGCGCAAACTGATCAATAATCGCTTATTGCGATTTTTTTTACCAAAAATATGTAGAAGAATACGTATCGGCCTAAACTGAGGAAAAAAAATGTTTTTTTATATATTTTTGGGGGATATTTATTATAGCAAAAAATAAAAAATAATGCATTTTTTTCAAAATTGTCGCTCTATTTTTGTTTATAGCGCAAAAAATAAAAACCGCAGGGGCGATCAAATACCACCAAAAGAAAGCTCTATTTGTGGGAAAAAAAGGACGTCAATTTTGTTTGGGAGCCACGTCGCACGACCGCGCAATTGTCAGTTAAAGCGACGCAGTGCCGAATCGCAAAAAGGGGCCTGGTCCTTTGGCTGCAAATTGGTCCGGTCTGAAAGTGGTTAATTGAATTCTCCTTCCTCCCCTTCCTCCATTGTGAAAGGAAGGGGTAGGCTCACAGATGTAACCAATAAAAGATGGTGGATGGAGCAAAACTTGCCTGAATCAGGTAGTGCCCATCAAGCAATAATGAGCAACCATTAGATGCTTTTTCTGAATGGTGGAAAAATTCTGATATATAGTTTTAAATATGTTGTTTTTTCATCTCATAGTAAACTCAATGACACATTCAGCACCTGTTAGACACAATAATGCACAGAGTTGCCAGTGTTAAAAAAAAAAATTTGGGTTGGCAAATATGTGCAACAAATCTGAACTTTGCTGTGTTATGTGAAGACTAAGGAGTCTACAAAAGTTTAAACACAACTTTCACCCATTATATAAACATTTTCCAAATGAAAATTAGAAATTAGAAGAATGCAATAATCATGGGTAAAAGTTGTGTGAATCTTGTGCGGAAAAAATTAATAGACCCCTAGTGTATTTTAATTAATGCTCCAATCTAAAATACTAATGATCACTTTTTTTCACAGTCATATGTGACCTGTATATTGGGACTAAAATATGTGGGCTTTGTCATTATCTGTTTTGGTGTTACCAACTCAATTTGTGCAGTCATCTTTGGAAAAGTTGCTCAATATACTGGAAGGGTTCCATTATTTCTTCTTGGTAAGTAGAATGTCCTTTTGGCTATTCTAAAAGTAACATTGTAACTATATGAAATAACATGATGTGTCAAAGGAAAGGATAGAATACAAATGGCTAAAATAACCTAAAGCTGTCACTTCAGACACATTTAACTTCTGTATCCTTTGATTTTATATACTGCCATGTGAAATGTGTATGTGAGAGTAAAGCATTCAGCTAAAGAGCTGCACTGACAGGGCAGCCAGTGCAGTATGAAAATGCCTCCTACAAGCTTTAACCAGGCACTGATAGAAGTCACAAGACTGCTATATACTGCTGATGAAAAAAGATCTGTGTACTGTGGGAGATATAGATATAGTAAATGTAGGGTCCTGGGTTTAGTAACACTTTAACGCAGGAGATACAGTATATCAAGATCATGTACACATAATGGACCCTTATAGTATAGTATAGTATAGTAACGTCATAAGTACTAGGGAAAAAACACATTCATATTATGGACTCAGAAGACCACCTTTATATTGAAAATCATATATACAACAAAAAAGAAAAGTAAGCTATCCCATTGCACACTTTGCAGATACATCACAGGTGATTATTTAAATATGCAATCCTTTTGTTGCTATAAATTTGTATACTTTGGATCACTGGATGACACCTGCTATGGTGGATAGCACTATTTCTTGCAAGCTATATCTTCTATGAGAATGATCAATATAAGATCTGTTTGGGTTGATGAATAATTTGGTTGTTTTGTTCTTCAGCAACCTCAATTGATTGTATTAAGCTGGTGGTCTATGTATGCATATGTGTTATCTTGAGAACAAAAGGATTTGCATTTGGACAGATATTCAATATCACTAATAAATCATACATAGACATAAATCCTGTAGCTGGTGTCCTTGGAATATTTATAGCACCACATATGAAAGTCTTGTTTAAAAAAATAACAAACATGTTATACTTACCTGTTCTGTGCAGTGGTTTTGCACAGAGCAGCCCCGATACTTCTCTTCTCAGGTTGGCACTCCCTCCTGTCGATTTCCCCTACAGCAAGCAGCTTGCTGTGTGGGCACCTGAGCTGAGCCGCTGCTCTTTGTGTCCATTCACACATGGAGCCGTGGCTCGGCCCGCACCCTCCATCTCCTGATTGGCTCACTGACTGTGATTGACAGCCAGTGAGCCAATTGACAGCAAAGTCCAATCAGGAGTGTAAGTCCCCAGAGAGACAAGGCTCTCGTGGACATTACAGGATCAAAATGGGGGCTCAGGTAAGTATTAGGGGGGCTGCTGCACACAGGTTTTCTACCTTCATGCATAGAGTTGATGAAGGTAAAAAAACTTTTGTGTAGCACCCTCTAGTGTGCTAGGAGTGATAGTACAGTTTTAGTAGTTTGAGTAGTTAAATTTCCAGGCTTGGCTGGCAGCCAAGCCTGGGTGTGTTGTTGATCTGGGCTGAGAGTGGCTCAGGGTAGTGCTGGGTGACTCAAAGGTAGTATCACCAGGTCCTCCCACTTCTTTCAGAATGTTCTGATGTTTTTTTGGAAAGAGAGGTGGAGAGAGAAGGTGGAGCTGCCTGTGGTATTCTGAGGAGCCCTGACCAATCCCCAATCTGGATTGGCAGAGGGCAGGCCTCCTTAAATACCCAGGGTCAGCCCAGATGGGGAGGAGTTGATCGGGTGGAAGATGGAGATGAAATGTTAGGATGTCGGGCCGCTCCTTAGTCTGGGGGGGTGACCTTGGGCCTGGGCTCGGGTGCAGACGCGTCCCTTTTACAACCTACAGAGATGTCCTGACCAGGGGGCACAGGAGGAGCAAAAGAGCAAAGAGAGCAAGTAGCATATACGGTGTGACATGCAACAACCACCATTTTATTCTCTAGTGTGTCTAAAAAAAAGTCCTTTATTAAAAAAAAAAAAAAAAGATTCCAGCGGTGGTAATCCACTCTTTATATCCAGCGACGGGTGGTCTCTGCTCCGGGGTCCAGCGTTGGCTGATCTCTTCCGACATCGAGCGCTGCGTGTCCTGTCTCCACGGAGACACCGAGGGAATTCCGTCTGCAAAGGAGGAGCGGGCCACTCAGTCACCTGACCCCGCCCCCTTCTGATGCAACGCAAGGGGGAAGCTGGGATTCTGCGTTACATCAGAGGGGGCGGGGTCACCCGTACGAAACCCAGGCTTCCCCGGGGATGTAAGTGTGACCCCGCCCCCTCCCAATGTTGAGGGCATGTGGCCTGGTATGGTTCAGGAGGGGGTTGCGTGCTCGGATAAGGGTCCGGTATGGATTTTGAGGGGGACCCCCACGCCATTTTTTTTTAAATTTGGCGTGGAGTTCCCCTTAAAATCCATGCCAGACCTGAAGCGTCCGGTATGGATATTTAGGGGGAACCCCACGTCATTTTTTTTTATTTTTTTACCCGGGGTTCCCCTTAATATCCATACCAGACCTGAAGGGCCTGGTAATTGAATTTGGGGGGACCCCCACGCTTTTTTTTTTTTATCAATGACTTTCAATGACTGTTCTCTGTACCGTATTACGGGAGCCGGCAATTCATTATAGCCACGAGTGATTTTAAATAGCTTTTTTTCCTGCAAAAATGACACTTTGTGCAGGGACAGTTCTAAGCACGGGAAACATGCATACTATACACACCCCCCAGGTACTAAATTTAAAGGAATATTACACTTTTATTGTTTCACTTTAAGCATTAATAAAATCACTGCTCCTGAAAAAACTTCAGTTTTAAAAAAAAAAGAAGAAGAAGACCAGAAGAAAGAAGACTTTAACCACTTGCCGACCGCCCCATGTAGATATATGTCAGCAGAATGGCACATACAGGCAAAATCCCGTACCTGTACGTGACATTCTTCCGGCGGGTGGGGGGTCCGATCGGACCCCCCCCCCGCCGGTGGGGGCGATCGGCATCGCTTTAGGAGCGATCTGGGATGAGGGGACGGCCAGTGGTTTCTGGCCACCTCCTCGCGATCGCTCCTGGCGAATCAGATGCTTCCCCTGTCTGTGTAATGCTAAACACAGGCAGAGGAAGTGATGTCACACTCGGCATGTCGGTCAGAAAGACCGGGACGCCGAGGAGTGAACACATACAGGTTAGTGCACAAACAGTACACTGACACCAGTACACATAGGCACATATTTCACCCCCCAGATCACCCCCTGCCCCCCCCCCCCCCCCAGTCACAGTGTCACTAATTGCAGTGATCATTTATTTACTGATCACTGCATTTAGTGTCAGTGTGACTGAAATAACTGTCAGGGCAGTTAGTTTTAGGCCCCTTTAGGTCTAACGTAGTCCCCTACCCCCCCTAATAAAGGTTTAACCCCTTGATTGCCCCCCAGGTAACCATTTCACCCCCTTTTGCCAGTGTCACTAAGCAATCGTTTTTCTGATCGCTGCATTAGTGTCACTGGTTTTCGGTTAACCGCCAGATTTATATAGGTTCATAAATAGGTTTATAGGTCAGGTACCCCCATATTACAACCTAAATAAAGGTTTTAACCCCCTGATTGCCCCTAGAGTTAACTCTTTTACCAGTGATCACCGTATAAGTGTCACTGGTGACGCTGGTTAGCCAGTTAGTTATTTCGTTATTTAGGTTCCCCGTCAGGTTTTTATATAGCGTCAGGTACCCCCATATATTACCTAATAAAGGTTTTAACCCCCTGATTGCCCCTAGTTAACCCTTTCACCAGTGATCACCGTATAACTGTTACGGGTGACGCTGGTTAGTTAGTTTGTTTTTTATACTGTCAGGGCACCCGCCATTTATTACCCAATAACGGTTTAACCCCCTGATCGCCCGGCGGGTGATATCAATTAGGTTTTAGGGTCAAATAAGGTCTGCGTCGCCCCAGGTTAGTGCCAGCACTGCAAACACCCACGCGCAAAGCATACACCTCCCTTAGTGGTGCAGTATCTGAACAGATCAATATCTGATCTGATCAGATCTATACTAGCGTCCCAGCAGTTTAGGGTTCCAAAAAACGCATTGTTAGCGGGATCAGCCCAGATACCTGCTAGCACCTGCGTTTTCCCCCTCCGCCCAGCCCAGCCCAGCCCAGCCCACCCAAGTGCAGTATCGATCGATCACTGTCACTTACAAAACACTAAGCACACATAACTGCAGCGTTCGCAGAGTCAGGCCTGATCCCTGCGATCGCTAACATTTTTTCTGTGGTAGCATTTTGATTCAGTCGCTAACAGTCAGGAGCTTTTTTACCTGTGAATCTCAAAAAAATATATAAAATAAAAAAAACAAAAATAGTTTTCGTTTTATTGTTCTCTCTCTCTCTATTCTCTCTCTATTGTTGCTCTTTTTTTACTCCATTCTATTCTGCAATGTTTTATTATGTTTTATCATGCTTGCTTTTCAGGTATGTAATTTTTTTTACTGTGTTTTATTGTTAACCATTTTTTTGTTTTCAGGTGCGCCATTCAGTTACAGCGCAGATTTATATATCTTGACAGCAACAGCGTTTGCTCCCACGATACATAAAGCCGCGACTCCAAGGTGATTTCACCACCACAGTTAAAAAAAAAGAGCATATATGCCGAAGCATGGGGGCAGCAGGGGCAGAGGAGTGATTGGCTCCTAATGCCGCGTACATACGGTCGAAATTCCGACGGAGGCTTGCCCCGTGGAAAAGTCCGACCGTGTGTACATGGCATAACTTTTGCGGCAGGATGCCCCCATGCTTCGGCATATATAAATGGTGCATGTATGTCCATCATTAGAAGTGGGTGGATGAAGGGAGGTATTCTAATGGTGGGCATACCCACCAATCAATCTCTTTTTTTCGTTCAGCCAAGAGGCTGCATGAAAAAAAAAGATTACAATATATGTCCAGTATGTTGCTGGACTTTGAATGGTTATACCAGAATGATGCCTGCAGGTATAGGTATCATCTGGGTATCATTCTTTTCAGCCAGTGATCGGCTTTCATGTAAAAGCAATTCTAGCGGGTAATTAGCCTCTAGACTGCTTTTACAAGCAGTGGGAGGGAATGTCCCTCCTTCCGGATATAAACCGCGCCATTGGGAAATTGGGAAAGCGTTTTATCACACCGATCTTGGTGTGGTCAGATGCTTTGAGGGCAGAGGAAAGATCTAGGGTCTAATAGACCCCAATTTTTTCAAAAAAAGAGTACCTGTCACTGCCTATTGCTATCATAGGGGATATTTACATTCCCTGAGATAACAATAAAAATGATAACAAAGAAAAAAAATGGAAGGAACAGTTTAAAAATAAAATAAAAAAGCTAAATAAATTTAAAAAAAACTAAAAAAAAAAAAAAAGCACCCCTTCTCTTGCGTAAAGGCGAACACAAGCGTTGGTCTGGCGTCATATGTAAACAGCAATTGCACCATGCATGTGAGGTATCACCGCGAAGGTCAGATCGAGGGCAGTAATTTTAGCAGTAGACCACCTCCATGAATCTAATATGGTAACCTGTAAAGGCTTTTAAAAATGTATGTAGTTTGTCGCCACTGCGTGTTTGTGCGCAATTTTAAAGCATGTCGTGTTTGGTATCCATGTATTTGGCCTAAGATCATATTTTTTATTTCATCAAAAATTTGAGCAATATAGTGTGTTTTAGTGCATTAAAATAAAAAAAAGTGTATTTTTTCCACAAAAAATGCGTTTGAAAAATCGCTGCGCAAATACTGTGTGGAAAAAAAAATGAAACACCCACCATTTTATTCTGTAGGGCCTTTGCTTTAACAATATATATAGTGTTTGGGGGTTCAACGTAATTTTCTTGCAAAAAAAAAAATATGTTTTCATGTAAACAAAATGTGTCAGAAAGGGCTTTGTCTTCGAGTGGTTAGAAGAGTGGGTGATGTGTGACATAAGCTTCTAAATGTTGTGCATAAAATGCCAGGACAGTTCAAACCCCCCCCCCCCCCCCCAAATGACCCCATTTTGGAAAGTAGACACCCCAAGCTATTTGCTGAGAGCAATGTTGAGCCCATTAAATATAATTTTTTTTTGTCCCAAGAGATTGAATAATGAAAAAAAATATATATATATATTTTTTTTTACAAAAAGTTGTCACTAAATGATATATTGCTCAAACATGTCATGGGCATATGTGGAAATACACCCCAAAATACATTCTGTTGCTTCTCCTGAGTACGGGGATACCACATATGTGGGACTTTGTGGGAGCCTAGCCATGTACGGGACCCCGAAAACCAAGCACCGCCTTCAGGCTTTCTAAGGGTGTAATTTTTTTATTTCACTCCTCACTGCCAATCACAGTTTCGGAGGCCATGGAATGCCCAGATGGCATAAACCCCCCCAAAATGACCCCATTTTGGAAAGTAGACACCCCAAGCTATTTGCTGAGAGGTATGGTGAGTATTTTGCAGATCTCGCTTTTTGTCACAAAGTTTTGAAAATTGAAAAAAGAAAAACATTTTTTTTACTTTCTTCATTTTCAAAAACAAATGAGAGCTGTAAAATACTTACCATGCCTCTCAACAAATAGCTTGGGGTGTCTACTTTTCAAAATGGGGTCATTTGGGGGGGGGGGGGGGGGGGGGGTGTGCTATTTTGGCATTTTATGGCCTTCGAAACTGTGATAGGTAGTGAGGAGTGAAATCAAAAATTTGCACCCTTAGAAATCCTGAAGGCGGTGCTTGGTTTTGGGGGACCCGTACGCGGCTAAGCTCCCAAAAAGTCCCACACATGTGGTATCCTCATACTCAGGAGAAGCAGCAAAATGTATTTTGGGGTGCAATTCCACATATAACATGGCATGTGTGAGCAATATATCATTCAGGCTGCTTTCACATTGGAGCGGTGGGGGCGCTGGCGGTAAAGCGGCGCTATATTTAGCGCCGATTTACCGGCGTTTTAGCAGCGCATTTCGGCCGCTAGCGGGGTGGTTTTACCCCCCGTGAGCGGCCGAAAAAGGGTCAATACCGCCCGCAAACCGCCGCTGCAGCGGCGTTTTGCGGGCGGGTTCGGCGCGCTCCCCCATTGTTTTCAATGGGACCGGGCGCTATAGGAGCGCTAAATATACCGCTCCTATAGCGAGCCAAAGATGCGGCTTGCAGGACATTTTTGAGCGTCCTGCAAGCGCACCGCTTCAGTGTGAAAGCCCTCGGGCTTTCACACTGAAGGAACAGCAACAGCTGTTTCGGGTCGGTTTGCAGGCGCTATTCTTAGCGCAATAACGCCTGCAAACCGCCCCAGTGTGAAAGCAGCCTCAGTGACAACTTTTTGAATTTTTTTTTTTTTTTTTTTTTGTCTTTATTCAATCACTTGGGACTAAAAAAAAAAAATATTCAATGAGCTCAACATGCCTCTCAGCAAATAGCTTGGGGTGTCTACTTTCCAAAATGGGTTCATTTGGGGGGGGGGGTTTGTACTTCCCTGCCATTTTAGCACCTCAAGAAATGAGATAGGAAGTCATAAATTAAAAGCGGTGTAAATTCCTGAAAATGTACTCTAGTTTGTAGACGCTATAACTTTTGCGCAAACCAATAAATATACGCTTATTGGCATTTTTTTTTACTAAAGACATGTGGCTGAATACATTTTGGCCCAAATGTTTGACTAAAATTGAGAGTAGTAGATTTTTCTTATAACAAAAACTAGAAAATATATATTTTTTTAAAATTTTTCGGTCTTTTTCCATTTATATTGCAAAAAATAAAAATCGCAGAGGCAATCAAATACCATCAAAAGAAAGCTCTATTTGTGGTAAGAAAAGGACGCAAATTTTGTTTGGTTACAACATTGCATGACCGCGCAATTACCAGTTAAAGCAGTGCAGTGCGAAATTGAAAAAAGACCTCTGGTCCTTAAGCTGACAATTGGTCCGGGGCTGAAGTGGTTAATAAAGGACTTGTCAAAGACTGTCTTCTGTAATTTTTAACTCTTTTGTCACCTTTTTTGGTGAAATAGTAGGGGTACTTTTGTACCCCCTTACCATTTTACACAGGGGGGGGAGGCCGGGATCTGGGGGTCCCCTTGTTAAAGGGGGCTTCCAGATTCCGATAAGCCCCCCTGCCCGCAGACCCCCACAACCAATGGCCAGGGTTGTGGGGATAAGGCCCTTGTCCTCATCAACATGGGGACAAGGTGCTTTGGGGGGACCCCAAAGCATCCTCCCAATGTTGAGGGCATGTGGCCTGGTATGGTTCAGGAGGGGGGGCGCTCTCTCGTCCCCCCTCTTTTCCTGCGGCCAGCCAGGTTGCATGCTCTGATAAGGGTCTGGTATGGATTTTGAGGGGGACCCCCACGCCATTTTTTTGGTGCGGGGTTCCCCTTAAAATCCATGCCAGGCCTGAAGGGCCTGGTATGGATTTTAAGGGGACCCCCACGCCATTTTTTTTTTTTTTGGCGTGGGTTCCCCATTTTTTTTCCTTCATTTTTTCTATTTCTTAATGCTAACATGAACTGTGTTCAAATAGCCTTTAAAAAACCCATAGAAGTGAACCAGCTCAAAAAAAAAAGTCAACTTGAGATGTGCGCCCGTTCAACTTATGCAAATGAACCTACGTGGCTTTACATTTACTAAGATTTTGCCAGCGCAATGAACCAGAGCACATGAACGGGCGCAAATGCCTCGTGCGCATACGCAATACATAAATTGACCTAGCGCAGTTACAAGTGTATTTGCAGGCACAGCAAGCCTGCTCAGAGAAAGATAATTTTTGGTTCTATTCTGGGCATGTTTGTTAGTTGGACAGTCATATCTATACTTCCTCACATCACCCACATCACCCCTATAATATTGCCACTTCCAGCTTCTTTTATTTTCTGAGTTAAAGAATGCTTGTGCCAGGTCTATAGCGGCGCACAGATGTTGTGCGGCGGCGTGCGCCGCAACTCATGGCGCAAATGCTTGATAAATCAACCCCATTATGTCTGAATTTTGACCACCATGAAAATTCAGATTACTCATGTTCTATTTCCTGCAAATTTCATTGTTCATGTTTAAACAATATTTCTGCATTCTGGAGTTCATTCGATAAAGCTATTAATAAACCTTTGTCTTTTTTAATTACATTTTCCAATCTTCCCAAGGGAATTTATCTATCTGAGATATATTGCACTGTATGGGAAGAGCACTTATATTTTTCATAAGCATATTTGTTAAATTTATTTTCAACCCATTAACACTTATTGCTACAATGTCTCCTTCTATACAAGTTTTGACTAAAGTTTTCTGTATGCGAGAGGAGAAGAATGTTTTAACCCTTTCTGTATCTGTCATGATTTGAAAACAGACCTTTTTTTATCTACAAGGGTAATTAACTCAGAGGTAGTTTTAACTTTTTCTATTATTGCTGAACATAAAGTATGATTATGGTAACAAGAATTAAATATAACTCTTCCTTGATTAGGTCAACAGATAACTTTAGACTGGAATTTTAAACATGATGACAGATCTAATTGTTTTAATTCAAAATGATCACTGTTAAACACACAATCTGCATACTGTAATCTCTAATATAGTAATTGTGGATTGCTAGCAGGTAATCCTAAAACAATAATTGGAAACAATATTTGTCCTTTCTCTGCTATAGGAATCATAGATGAACTATAACATACATTCTGATTACAACCTATCCATTTATTTACCCATAAATCTGTATGATTTATTGCATATTCATATTCTCTGGGCAAATTCTGTAAAATACCAAGAGGAGTTATTCCACTCTGAAATGCTTGTGCAATTATTTTAAAATTAGTGGATTATTCCATCTGAATCTCTAAGCATACTCTGGTTATATAGGAATGTTGCTCACTTGTCATTAGATTAAGAGTAATATTTTTGTATATGTAATATTGGCTATACATTAGCTATTTTAATAAACAATTTGGCTAATATCCGATTTAAATGTATTTGTATTTCAACCACTTGCCGACTGCCGCACGACGATGTACGTTGGCAGAATGGCACGGCAGGCATATGGGCGTACGGTGCCTGCGGCGGTCGGCTTTGCTCCGGGAGCGATCAGTGATGAGGGGGAGGCAACTCATTCGTGGTCGCTCCCGGCGAATGAAAATCTGCCTCTGTAATGTAAACAGAGGCAGAGGAAGTGATGTCATCTCTCCTTGTGTCAGTCTTTTCGTTCCGGCGTTTTTCACCTAGGGGTCTATATAGATCTATTGTGGACCAAAGCAATTTGTACGCTGGTCAATACATCGCCGTTAATCCCCAGTCCTCCCTTGCCAGAGATTGGAGACTAATTACGGTCTCCGAATTTAAGATCTTTCTGGGCCTTTCCCTTGACATGGGCATAGTTAAAATAGGTACATTCATATTGGTCCACTGAGCCAAAGTACCATATGCCTGTGTTCTCGGCTTCCATGGCCAGGAAACGATACAAGCAGATTTTGCGGTTATTCACTTCGACAATGAATGTCTCGTCCTCATGGAGAACCTGCATACGATCGGCTATACAAAATTCGGCCCCTCGTAAACCACTTCAACCAACGTTTTACAGACTTATTTACTCCCCATCAAGTTGTCTGTGTTGATGAGTCCCTGATTACGTTTTCTGGCCGCTTGTCATTCAAACAGTACCTTTCCAGCAAGCGTACCAGATACGGGGTCAAGATGTATAAGCTCTGTGACAGGGCCACAGGCTATACATGTAGTTTTATGGTTTACGAGGGAAAAGATAGTCACGTAGAGCCTACAAACTGCCGTGATTACATAGGAAGTGCTGGCAAGATTGTGTGGGACTTGGTGTCACCCTTATTCGGAAAGGGGTACCACTTGTACGTGGACAATTATTACACGAGCGTGCCACTGTTTAGTCACTTGTTTGATCATCAAATTGGAGCATGTGGCACCGTGCGATCTAATCGCCGGGGCTTTTCCCAGCGGCTTGTACATTCCCATCTTAGGCTGGGGGAGAGAGCCTGCTTGAAGTGTAATAACTTGCTCACTATGAAGTGGAGGGATGATAAGAATGTTTTCGCTCTTACCTCCCTTCATGCAGACACGACGGACCAAATTACTACGGCAACTGGTGTTGTGGAGAAACCCCTCTGTGTCCACGAATATAACCAAAATATGGGAGGGGTGGACCTCAATGACCAGTTGTTGGCGCAGTACCTAATTGCCATAAGGCCAGACGCTGGTACAAAAAAGTGTCTATTTATTTCAATTGGCTTTGCTGAACGCTCATGTGCTATACAGAGCTTCAGGACGGACTGGATCCTTCCCTAAATTCCAGGAAGAGATTGTCAGGGCCTTCTGTATCCAGACGGTGCTCCACCTCACCTTCCCCAACCAAATGCTGTAAGCCGGCTGCATGAGAGGCATTTTCCTTATGTCCTCCTGAGTACCCCTACCCAACGAGCCCCCCAAAGAAAATGTTGTGTCTGCAGAAAGCGCGGTTATAGGCGTGACACACGTTATTATTGTCCCCGCTGTCCTGACAATCCTGGTCTTTGCATTGGTGAATGTTTTGAATGCTACCATACACTAGTAGAGTTTTAGCATAGGGTACAGCATTGCACAGACTAGGCACACTTTCACAGGGTCTCCCAAGTTGCCATCGCATTTTGAGAGACCTGAACCTGGAACTGAACCATTAAAATTACAAATAAAAGTGTAAATAAAATAAAAAAATATATAAAATAAAAAAAACAAAAATAGTTGTCGTTTTATTGTTCTCTTTCTCTCTATTATCTCTCTATTGTTCTGCTCTTTTTTACTGTATTCTATTCTGCAATGTTTTATTGTGTTTTACTGTGTTTTATTGTTAACAATTTTTTTTGTTTTCAGGTACGCCATTCAGCAGCAGCAGCGCAGATTTATTCATCTTGACAGCAACAGCGTTTGCTCCCACGATACATAAAGCCGTGACTCCAGCGCTGTGGGAGGTGATTTCACCACCACAGTTAAAAACAAAGTGGTGCATGTATGCCCATCATTAGAAATGGGTGGATGAAGGGAGGTATTCTAATTGTGGGCACCGATCAATCTCTTTTTTTTTTCGTTCAGCCCACAGGCTGCATGAAAAAAAAGATTAGAATATATGCCAAACAAGGACCAGCAACGTACTGGTATGTTGCTGGACTTTGAGTGGTTATACCAGGATAATGCCGGTGGGTTTAGGTATAATCTTGGTATCATTCTTTTCAGCCAGCGGTCGGCTTTCATGTAAAAGCAATTCTAGCAGCTAATTAGTCTCTAGACTGCTTTTACAAGCAGTGGGAGGGAATGTCCCCCCCTCCCACCATCTTCCATGGTTTTCTCTGGCTCTCCTGTCCCAACAGGGAACCTGAGAACGCAGCCAGTGGTTCCGCCAGCTGACCAGAATGGCTCAAATCATCTCTATGGCCTATGAAACCGTAAGCTACGAGCATTTCATGACTTAGATTTCGCCGGATAGAAACAGCGCCATTGAGAAATTGGGAAAGCATTTTATCACACCGATCTTAGTGTGATCAGATGCTTTGAGGGCAGAGGAGAGATCTAGGGTCTAATAGACCCCAATTTTTTCAAAAAAGAGTACCTGTCAATACCTATTGCTATCATAGGGGATATTTACATTCCCTGAGATAACAATAAAAATGATAAAAAAAATATATAAATGAAAGGAACAGTTTAAAAATAAAATTAAAATGCAAAAAAAAAAGCACCCATGTGCCCCCTGCTCTCGCTCAAAGGTGAACGCAAGCGTTAGATCTCCTCCGTAAATCTAAAGTGGTAACCTGTAAAGGTGTTTAAATGCTTTTAAAAATGTATGTAGCTTGTCGCCACTGCATGTTTCTGCGCAATTTTAAAGCATGTCGTGTTTGGTATCCATGTACTCTGGCTAAGATCATCTTTTTTATTTCATCAAACATTTGGGCAATATAGTGGGTTTTAGTGAACTAAAATTGTAAAAAGTGTGTTCTTTCCAAAAAAAAATGCATTTGTAAAATCGCTGCGCAAATACTGTGTGAAAACATACATGAAACACCCACCATTTTAATCTGTAGGGCCTTTGCTTTTAAAAAATATATAATGTTTGGGGTTCAAAGTAATTTTCTTGCAAAAAATAAAATATTTTTTCATGTAAACAAAAAGTGTCAGAAAGGGCTTTGTCTTGTCTTTGTCTACCGTATTTGCCGGCGTATAAGACAACCTTTTACAGTTAAAAAAACGCCCCAAAAAACGGGGCTCGTCTTATACGCTGGGTATAAAATGCCGCCGCTGGATGTCAGCCCGTCGGATGCCTGCTGGATGTGCGGTAATACTGTATGTAGCTTCGGCTACATACAGTATACACCGCTGAGCCAATCTCGGCGAGCAATGTATTCTATTGAATACAGAGCCTGCTCAAATTGGAGTAATAACCTCGCCAATCTAAGCAGGCTACATACAGTAGCCTGCTCGGATTGGCTTTGAGAGTCAGAGAGGCATGAGCTGGAATTAAAGCCTCTGCCTCTGCCAATCCAAGCAGGCTTTGTATTCATTAATAGAATACATCGCTCGCCGGGATTGGCTCAGTGATGTATACTGTATGAAGCCGAAGCTACATCCAGCGTAACTGGACAGGACATAGTGGAAGTGGGCAACTATGTAGTAGGTGTCATGGAGAACAATGTTGATTGAGGAATTGGCTAGGACAATGATGGTAAGTCCCCTGACTGTAAATAAGAATCCGAGGGTTCACAGTATTGGGACCTCTCATTGAATAACTCCCTGTGCATTGTGGTCAGTCAACTAAAGATTTAACGCCTGTTTGAATAGCAAGGATTATTGTGGTGGATGTAAAGTATGCCCATGTGTCTACATTTAGGACGGTGGTGAATATGTGGTTGAATTAATTTTTTTGAAAGGGTTTTTTTTATACGGTGTTGCCTTGGAAGATGGGGTAGTCTTATATGGCGAGTATAGCCCAAAACCTATTTTTTCACTTGAAAAATAGGGGGTCGTCTTATACGCCCAGTCGCCTTATACACCGGCAAATACGGTAAGTGGTTAGAAGAGAGGGTGATGTGTGACATAAGCTTCTAAATGTTGTGCATAAAATTCCAGGACAGTTCAAAACCCCCCCAAATGACCACATTTTGGAAAGTAGACACCCCAAGCTATTTGCTGAGAGGCATGTCGAGTCTATGGAATATTTTATATTTTGACACAAGTTGCGGGAAAAATATATATATATATTTTTTTTTTTTTTTTTTGCACAAAGTTGTCACTAAATGATATATTGCTCAAACATGCCATGGGCATATGTGGAATTACACCCCAAAATATATTCTGTTGCTTCTCCTGTGTACAGGGATACAACATGTGTGAGACTTTTTGGGAGCCTAGCCACGTACGGGACCCCAAAAACCAAGCACCGCCTTCAGGATTTCGAAGGGTGTAAATTTTTGCTTTCACTCCTCACTGCCTATCACAGTTTCGGAGGCCATGGAATGCCCAGATGGCACAAAATCCCCCCAAATTACCCCATTTGGAAAGTAGACATCCCAAGCTATTTGCTGAGATGTATGATGTATGGTGAGTATTTTGCAGATCTCGCTTTTTGTCACAAAGTTTTGAAAATGTAAAAAAGAAAAAAAAAATTACATTTCTCTTTTCTTTCTTCATTTTCAAAAACAAATGAGAGCTGCAAAATACTCACCATGCCTCTCAGCAAATATCGTGGGGTGTCTACTTTGCAAAATGGGTCATTTAGGGGGGTTTGTGCCATCTTGGCATTTTATGGCCTTCAAAACTGTAATAGTAGTGAGGCGTGAAATCAAAAATGTAAGCCCATAGAAATCTTGAAGGTGGTGCTTGGTTTTCGGGCCCCGTACGCGGCTAGGCTCTCAAAAAGTCCCAGGCATGTGGTATCCCTGTACTCAGGGGAAGCAGCAGAATTTATTTTGGGGTGTAATTCCACATATGCCAATGGCATGTGTGAGCAATATATCATTTATTGACAACTTGGGTAAAAACAAAACAAAAAAAAAAGTTTGTAATTTTTCCTGCAACTTGTGGTATCCCGTACTCAGGAGAAGAAGCAAAATGTATTTTGGGTGCAATTCCACATATAACCATGGCATGTTTGAGCAATAGGGATGGGCCCGGTGTTCGATTCGAACTCACGTTCGAATTGAGCACCGGCCGTTCGCCTGCTCGGCGAGCCCAGAACTATTTGGGCCGTTCGCATCACATTCGTGTAATGCGTGCGGCCCGCAATGCATTGCGCCAGGCACAGTGCATTGCTGGCTGATGATTGGGCAAGCATGCACTGTAACCCCGCATGCTTGGCCAATCACAGCGCCAGCAGCGAGGAGAGCAATAATTGGCTACAGGCAGGACGCCTGTAGCCAATTATAGCTCAGGGGCTTTAGTACACGCCCCACTGTAAAAAAGGCCGCCGCGCCGTCGGCCTAGTGCACATGTGTTCCGGCTTTGATTCTTAATAGGCAGACCGCTGATGCTGATGCTGATTCATTGCTGATTCATTGCTGATTCATTATCATTACTACTGAAGCTAAATTACTACTGAAGTAAATACTGATCATTTCTGCTGATTGCACTGCTGCTGAGTGGTGACATTATCTGCTGCTGAGTCTAACTGCTGTGATTCTGGGGATTAGTCTGGTGTGTGCGTGCTGTTAGTACAGCATTGCAGTAGCACCCTCTGTCCTATGCTGTTAGTACAGCATTGCAGTATAACCTTCTGTCCTATTGTGATCTAAGGCAGGCAGGGATTTATAGGAGCTAGTGTGTGTATCAGCACACATAAAACCACCTCAGTCACTCTATCTGCTATAAGGCCCAGTTCTTGTCATCGAAGGCAGCCAGGCATCTCCAGGAGCTAGCTAGCTAGTGTGTGTGATCTGTTAGTACATCACACATAAAACCACCTCAGCCTCTGTATCTGCTATAAGGCCCAGTTGTTGTCAGTCATATAAGGCAGTCTCGATCTGCCGTAAGGCCCAGTTCTTGTCATCGAAGGCAGCCAGGCATCTCCAGGAGCTAGCTAGCTTGTGTGTGTGTGTGATCTGTTAGTACATCACACATAAAACCACCTCAGCCTCTGTATCTGCTATAAGGCCCAGTTGTTGTCAGTCATATAAGGCAGTCTCTATCAGCCGTAAGGCCCAGTGCATGTCATCGAAGGCAGCCAGGCATCTCCAGGAGCTAGCTAGCTTGTATGTGTGTGTGATCTGTTAGTACATCACACATAAAACCACCTCAGCCTCTGTATCTGCTATAAGGCCCAGTTGTTGTCAGTCATATAAGGCAGTCTCTATCTGCCGTAAGGCCCAGTTCTTGTCATCGAAGGCAGCCAGGCATCTCCAGGAGCTAGCTAGCTTGTGTGTGTGTGTGATCTGTTAGTACATCACACATAAAACCACCTCAGCCTCTGTATCTGCTATAAGGCCCAGTTGTTGTCAGACATATAAGGCAGTCTCTATTTGCCGTAAGGCCCAGTTGTTGTCATCGAAGGCAGCCTCTATCTGCCGTAAGGCCCTGTTGCTGTCATCTAAGGCAGCCATCTGTTAGTGTGTGTGCTGTGTGACTCCAGCACAATATACACTACCCACTACAATGCCTGGAAGACCGCCAAGGAGAGGCAGACAGTCCCGAGGCAAGAACAAAGGGCAAGCAGGCTCTGTTTCTAGAGACAACAGTGCTGGTCGTGGACATGGACGTGGACGTGGTCGTGCATCGTCATCAGCACGTGGCCATGGGACACGCTTGTCCTTGTTTTCGGCAGCTGGACATGTTGAGCCGCATCATGCCGAAGGCTTGGTAGAATGGATGACCAAGCCCTCCTCATCCTCCTCATCCTCTCTCGCCCAGGCTCAGGGTACTGGCAGAGCAGCTGCCAACGCGTACTTAATGGGATCATCAGGCACCCCTTTCCTAGACCCACCATGTCCTCATGGGGAGTCCCCCGAACTGTTTGAGCACAGTGTTGGGTACATGCTCCAGGAGGATGCCCAATGTTTTGAAGGCTCGGATGATGATACCCAGCTAGAGGAAGGCAGTAGCGTGCGCGCAGAGAGAGGGGATGCTCAAGGACAGCAATCTGGCAGTCATGTTCCACCAGCTGCAGCTTACTGCCAGGTTTGCTCCAGTGTTGAAGAGGGAGGGGATGATGAGGTCACTGACTCCACGTGGGTGCCTGAAGGGAGAAAGGAGGAGGAGGAGAAGGAGGCGGGGGCACATGTCCAACGAGGCTGGATGCCCTCCGGAGGCCAGCTAGAGGCCAGCAAACCAACTGAATCACACCGCAGAGCTCCGCCTGTGCAGGGTGCTGCCTCTGCACGTTATCACAAAAGTTCTTTTGTGTGGGCCTTTTTTGAGACGAGTGCATCAGATCGCACCACTGCTATTTGCAACATATGTCTCAAGCGTATCTCGCGTGGCCAAAACATCAGCCGCTTGGGCACCACAAGCATGACCAGACATATGTTGACCTGCCATGCAGCTCGTTGGCAAGCGCACATTAAAGACCCACACCAAAGAACAAAGCGGACCTCTCCTTGCTCCTCATCAGCTGGGATCTCCAACCCCACTATATCGTCAGTCCTCTCTGAAAGCTGCTCTGAGAGGAATGAAGGTGTAGAATTAGGTGTGTCACAGCCAAGTACTTGCAGTACACCGACGTCAGATTGTACCAGGCAAATTTCCCTGCCCCAGCTGCTGGACCGTCGAAAGAAGTTTACTCCCAGCCATCCACATGCCCAGTGGTTGAATGCTAGCTTGGCTAAATTGCTAGCCCTTCAACTGCTGCCTTTTCAGTTGGTAGACTCGGCCCCCTTCTGTGAGTTTGTTCAATGTGCGGTTCCTCAGTGGCAGGTTCCCAAACGCAACTTTTTCACATGGAAGGCAATTCCGGCTCTCTACCGGCATGTGGAAGGCAATGCCCATGCCTCGCTGGACAGGGCGGTCAGCAGTAAGGTGCATATTACCGCTGACTCATGGTCCAGCAGGCATGGACAGGGACGTTACCTGTCTTTCACGGCCCATTGGGTCACTCTATTGGCAGCTGAGAGGGATGCAAGACAAGGTGCAGTAGTGTTGGAGGTTGTTCCACCACCACGCCTCCAAAATGCTACTACTGGTTGTGACACACCTCTCTCCTCCACCCCCTCCTCTTCTTCTTCCTCCATGGCCTCTTCGGGTGCTCTGTCCTTGGAACCAGCGGTGCTCCGTAGGCGTACAAGGGGCTACGCGAGTACGCAGGCAAAAAGATGCCATGCCGTGCTTGCGCTGGTGTGTTTGGGGGACAGGAGCCACACTGGGGCAGAGGTTCTGGCAGCTCTGCAGGGGCAGGCTGAGAGGTGGTTGACGCCACGCCAGCTTAAGCCAGGAATGGTGGTTTCTGACAATGGCACCAACCTCCTCTTCGCCCTGTGACAGGGGCAGCTGACCCATGTGCCCTGTATGGCTCACGTCCTCAACCTGGTGGTTCAGCGGTTCTTGGGCAGGTACCCAGGCTTACAGGATGTCCTGATGCAGGCCAGGAAAGTATGTGTGCATGTCCGCCGATCGTATAATGCCAGTGCTCGGCTGGCTGAGCTGCAAAAGGAGTTGAACCTGCCCAAGAACCGCCTTATATGTGACATGCCCACCAGGTGGAACTCAATGTTAGCCATGCTGCAGCGACTGCACATGCAGCAGAGGGCCATCAATGAGTACCTTTGCGACTACGGCACCAGGACAGGGTCAGGGGAGCTTGGTTTTTTTCCCCCACGCCAGTGGAGCATGATCAGGGATGCATGCACTGTCCTGTCACCATTTGAGGAGGCCACGAGGATGGTGAGCAGTGACAGTGCATGCATCAGTGACACTGTACCTCTTGTCCACCTGTTGGAGCATACGCTGCGTGGGATAATGGACAGGGCACTTGAGGCAGAACAGAAGGCAGGAAGAGGAGGACTTCCTTGCCTCTCAAGGCCCCCTCTTATCCAGACAGTGTTCCTTCTGTCCCACCCATCACACAGGAAGAGGATGAGGAAAAGGAGGAGGAGGATTGTGTGAGCATGGAGGTGGAGCCTGGCACTCAGCATCAGCAGCAGCAGTCTTTTAGGGATGATGTACAGTCCCAACAAACCAGTGGACTTGTACGTGGCTGGGAGGTGGCGGCTGGCGATCATGTCGTCCTCAGTGACCCAGAAGACTCCGGACCGAATGCCTCAGCTAACCTACGTTGCATGGCCTCCCTGATCCTGCAAAGCCTGCAGAAGGATCCTCGTATTCTTCGGTTTAAGGAGAGGGACCATTACTGGCTGGCCACTCTCCTTGATCCACGGTACAAGGGTAAGGTTGCGGACCTTATTTTGCCGTCGCAGAGGGAGCAGAGGATGAGACATCTCAGGGAGGCCTTGCAGAAAGGTCTGTGCAACGCATTCCCAGAGACTGGGAGGTTACAAACTCCTGGTCCTGGACGACGAGTTGCTGAGGCTTCGGTCAGTAGCAGAAGGAGCGGTGGGGAAGGTGGACGTCTGACCGATTCGTTCAGACAATTTTTTAGTCCGCAGCCCCAAGGTATGATCGGTTCCAGCAACCATCGCCAGCGTCTGATATACATGGTGCAGGAATACCTAGGGGCAAGGTCAGACTTGGACACCTTTCCCACTGAAAATCCTCTGGCTTACTGGGTCTTGAGGATGGATCACTGGCCAGAGCTTGCACAGTATGCAATTGAGCTACTCGCCTGTCCTGCATCCAGCGTTCTTTCTGAATGCACATTCAGTGCTGCTGGAGGATTATTCACCGATCACAGGGTGCGCCTGTCCACCGACTCGGTTGATCGACTGACCTTCATAAAGATGAATCAGTCTTGGATCACCACCAGCTACCAGGCACCTGAAGCGGATATAACTGAATAATTTATAATGTCACATCCCTTCAAGACTGCCTATGTTGATGCTGAGTGACTGTCCTGTTATGTTTACTGACCATCCTCTTCCTCCTCCTCAATGATCCATTCCTTGATAGCTTGGAAGAACATTTTTGTTTCTGGGTGCCACCACACCAGTGGCTAAGGCCCAATTTTTTAGCCCCTGTTTAACAGGGGCGTGTAATTACAATTTTTTAAGCAATGCTTCGCAACAGGTCTGACTGCGGTGCTCCGAGTACAGTATCTGATAGGGGTTGCAGTGTTGTGGCACCAGCACCAGAGCCTAAGGCACAATTTTTCAGCCCCTGTTTAACAGGGGCGTGTAATTACAAATCTTGATCTAATAGTTCAAAGCAGGGCCCATTCCTGCGCCCACCAAGAGTAACTGTGAGGGCTTTACAGTCTTGTGGCAACACCGTCCACCACCACCACCAAAGGCCCAATTTTTCTGCCCTGTTCAACAGGTGCATGCAATTACAAATCTTGATCTAATAATTCACAGCAGGGCCCATTCCTGCGCCCACCAAGAGTAACTGTGAGGGCTTACAGTCTTGTGGCAACACCGTCCACCACCACCATCAAAGGCCCAATTTTTCTGCCCTGTTCAACAGGTGCATGCAATTACAAATCTTGATCTAATAATTCACAGCAGGGCCCATTCCTTTGCCCACCAAGAGTAACTGTGATGGCTTACAGTGTTGTGGCTACACCAACATCTAATGGGGCAAATTTCTGCAGAGTATATACGGCAAACATCCAACTTACAAACGACTCCTACTTGCAAACGGAAGGAGAAAACAGAAAGTGAGAGGAAATCTACCCCTAGGAAGGGAAATTCTATCCTGTTACATTTAATTTGGGGAAAAAGGTATCTCCTCTCTACTGATGCTTTATCACCAATCCTTGTTTCAATAAAAACCCCACTTTTCCAAAAACATTTGTCATTGGGACGGAAAGTGAGGTGAAATGTTCTGAACAGGTGCACAGACAGCAAAACAAATGTTACAGGGGTGATAACCCCTCCCTATGTTCTCCAAAAAGCTTAAAAATAGATTTTTTTTGGATGGAGCTACACTTAAAAATGTACCTGTTCATATTCTACTTAAGAACAAACCTACAGTCCCTGTCTTGTTTGCACCGCCTGTATACTGCTGTTCAGAGTATATAGGGTTGTAGGTATAGGGTTTTATTTTGGGTGCGGGGTTCCCCTTAATATAAATACAAGACCCAAAGGGGCTGGGGTGGGGGGGGGGGGCGATGGGGTAGCCATGCCATTTTTCTAAAGGATTTTCATCCATATTGCCAGGACAAGACATGACATTAAAGCCGCAAGCGGTTTTAAATGGCTTCTTTTTTTCCTTTACAAATGTCATTTTGTGCAGGGACAGTTCTAAACACGGGAAACAAATGCCACTTCACAGGCATACTTTAGACACCCCCTAGGTACCATATTTAAAGGAATATTTCACTTGTTTTATGACATTAACATGCATATTGGCTGTTATAATTAGCACTTTTGATTTCGAACATTCGCGTCCATTGTAACGAATAGGGTTCGAAAATTCGCACGAACTTTCGGTCCGTTCGAAGGTTCTGGTGCGAACCGAACCCGGTGGTGTTCGGCTCATCCCTAGTAAGCAATATATCATTTTTTTGTCATTATTCAGTCACTTGGGACAAAAAAATTAAATATTCAATGGGCTCAACATGCCTCTTTGAAATTTCCTTAGGCTATCTACTTTTTTGTACTGCCTTGCCATTTTAGCACCTCAAGAAATTAGATAGGCAGTCATAAACGAAAAGTTGCGTAAATTCCAGAAAATGTACCCTAGTTTGTAGACGCTATAACTTTTGCGCAAACCAATAAATATACGCATATTGAAATTTTTTTACCAAAGGCATGTGACTGAATACATCTTGGCTTAAATGTTTGACTAAAATTTAGTTTATTGGATTTTTCTTATAACAAAAAGTAGAAAATATAATTTTTTTTCAAAATTTTCGGTCTTTTTCAATTTATATTGCAAAAAATAAAAATCGCAGAGCCAATCAAATACCATCAAAAGAAAGCACTATTTGTGGGAAAAAAAGGACACAATATTCATTTGGGTACAACATTGCATGACTGCGCAATTACCAGTTAAACCAGTACAGTGCCAAATTGTAAAAAGTCCTCTGGTCTTTAGGCTGCAAAATGGTCCGCTCTGAAAGTGGTTAATAATGTTACTTCCCACTATTATTATATTATTATTATGCACAATTTATATAGTGCCAACAGTTTACGCAGCGCTTTACAATGTATAGGGGGGACATCACAATTGCAGTTCAGTTCAATACAAAAGGTACAGGAGGACCCTGCTCGTAGAGCTTACATTCTAAAGGGACGGGGTGGTGGTACAAAAGGTAATAGCTGCAGAGAATGGTTAACCGGTTCCCGACTGGCTCCTGTACTTATACGTCAGCAGAATGGCACGGCTGGGCAAAGCAACGTACCGGTACGTTACTTTGAATTTCCCGTCCCGCGGACTTGATCGCCGCAGGGATACCCACGATTGTGTCACGGGGCTCAAGAACGGGGAGATGCCGAGGTAAACAGCATCTCCCCATTCTGCCTAATGACAGCACACTGATCGTCTGCTTCCTGTCATCGGGAGCAGCGATCAGTGTGGTGTCACACACAGCCATGCCCCCAGACAGTTATAAACACGCCGCTAGGAACACTTAACCCCTCCCCGCCCCCTAGTGGTTAACCCCTTCACAGCCAGTGACATTTTTACAGTAATCAATGCAATTTTATACCATCGATCGCTGTATTAATGCCAATGGTCCCAAAAATGTGTCAAAATTGTCCGAGGTATCCGCCATAATGTCGCAGCCAAGATAAAAATTGCTGATCGCCGCCATTACTAGTAAAAAATAAAAAATTATTAATAAAAATGCCATAAAACTATCCCCTGTTTTGTAGACGCTATAACTTTTGCGCAAACCAATCAATAAACGCTTATTGCAATTTTTTTTTTACCAAAAATATGTAGAAGAATACGTATCGGCCTAAACTGAGGAAAAACATTATTTTTTATATATTTCTGGGGGATATTTATTATAGCAAAAAGTAAAAAAATTTTATAATGCAAAAAATAAAAACCGTAGAGGTGATCAAATACCACCAAAAGAAAGCTCTATTTGTGGGAAAAAAAGGACGCCAATTTTGTTTGGGAGCCACGTCGCACGACCGCGCAATTGTAAGTTAAAGCAACGCAGTGCCGAATCGCAAAAAACGTTCTGGTCAGGAAGGGGGTAAATCCTTCCGGGGCTGAAGTGGTTAATGTGAAAATCAGAGGTGTTCTGTCACATTAGCAACCATGTAAGGTCAGCAGGTTTGCTGCTGCTTTTAAAATGTAACATCTAAACAGTCCGTCGGATTTACAAATACTGTATTTAAGCATATAAGCTCTGTTTTGTGTTGAAAAAAACTGTGAAATCTAGACTCTGGTGGGTGTAACAAGATGTCCGCTTGCCCCCTTGTCACTCTATCATTACTGTGCAGGAGTGTGGGGTGTAGCAAGATGGTGACAACGAAACGTCACTTCTTGAGCTGCCACCACCGGGTGTACCAAGATGGCCGCCGCTCCGGAGCTAGGCCGAAGCCGCAGCCTTTCCTATGGCCAAGGCAGCGGAGCGTGTGGTGTGCTGATCCGAACAAGTTGACCCGGATCGCGGATCGGTGACGATTCGTTGCACCACTACCCACCAGCATACCCAGCAGGCACCCCAAGCATTGGCGAGGATACTACAAGCCCAGCAGGCACTGTAAAAATAATTCTGCTAGTCTGTGAGTACTGTATACAAGCTGATGAAACATGGCAAGTGGTTCAGATGTGAAGGACCTTTGCAATAGCAAAGCTGAATAATGCCAATTACCAGCTATGGAAGCTATGGAACTACAAATGTTTCTTAGCAAGGATAACTTGTGGCAAGTGCTTAACATAGATAGACCCAGAAACTGAGAGACGGAGGAATGGGGTAGGAAGGATAGACAAGCAAAAGCGATTATGAGCTTGCTAGGGGAAGATGACCAGCTTATCCACATAAGAACAGAGAAAACGGCCAAAGGTATGTGGACTTCACTACAGAAACTGCATGAGCGTTCAAGTCTAAACAACAAGCTGTTTCTACTAAGAAAGCTTTACAAGAGATCATAAAGCTGCTGCGTGCCATCAGATAGGACATCAAAGATAATCATATTGTTGCCCTGCTCCTCTGCAGCCTTTCAGAGACATATACTGCTCTTATTAACGCTTTAGAAACCAGACCGAGCAGGAACTAACTGTCACGTACGTGGTGGAGATCGACTGTAGAGAGGGCTTCTCTTGCACCTCCTGTCCAACGCCCCTCATAGAGCTGACAGGGAGCGAAGGACGCAAAGTGGCACGAAGGCCGGTTTAGCAGGTGACACCAGCTGAGGCTTGACAGGAACCTGATGGCCGTAGATCACCGGACAGGTACTGGAAACTGGAACACTGTGTCGCTGGATCAGCAGGCAGAAGCGTTGCTGGAACATAAGCCAGGGGGTCATCAACAGCCGGGAAGAGCAGGTACAGGAATGTGAGGCTGAAGCGGAGACAGGATACTAGACATGTGCATTTCGTTATGTTCCGAATCGAAATTCGGACGAATTTTTCATTATTCGGACATTCGGATGCATCCGAATTACCTAATTACAATACTAACGAATTTAACCGAATCTGAATTTTTTCGAATCGAAAAATCGCGGACGAAATTCAAAATATCTCAGGGTCACCTAGTGATAGAAACCCCAAATTTAGATATGTTGTAGTGCTAGTTCTACAGTGTTTGTGGGGTTGCTAGCTACAAGTGGCCCCGAGATATATGGCCGGGGTCGGGTTGAAAAATGTCATTCTCTGCTGCAGAAAAGTGCTTGACATTTTGCGACCCAACTTTGGGGCCACGTATCTCGGGTCACTTAGTGATAGAAACCCCAAATTTGGTATGCAAACACAGTAGAACTAGCACTACAACATCTTTAAATTTGGGGTTTCTATCACTAAGTAACCCCGAGATATGTGGACCCAAAATCGGGTCGCAAAATATTTTCGAATCCGGTTGAAATAGTTTCAAATGCGGTTGAAATAGTTTCAAATGCAGTTCAAATAATTTCGAATCATGTTGATACTATTTCAAGCGGATTCAAAAATATGTTGTTGTGCTAGTTCTACTGTGTTTGCATACCAAATTTGGGGTTTCTAGCTACAAGTGGCCCCGAGATATGTGGACCCAAAGTCGGGTCGAAAAATGTCATTCTCTGCTGCAGAAAAGTGCTTGACATTTTGCGACTTGACTTTGGGGCCACGTATATCGGGGCCACTTATAGCTAGAAACCCCAAATTTGGTATGCAAACACAGTAGTAGCACTACAACATCTCCAAATTTGGGGTTTCTAGCACCAAGTAACCTTGAGATACGTGGAACCAAATTCGGGTCGCAAAATATTTTTGAATCCGGTTGAATTTGTATCAACATGATTCGAAATTATTTCAACTGCATTTGAAACTATTTCAACTGGATTCGAAAATATTTTGCGACCCGAAATTTGGGTCCACGTATCTCAGGGTTACTTGGTGATAGAAATTTGGGGTTATTGCAGTGCTAGTTGTAATGTGTTTGCATACCACATTTGGGGTTCTAGCTATAAGTGGCCCCGAGATATGTGGCCCCAAAGTCGGGTCGCAAAATTTCATTCTCTGCTGCAGAAAATTACTTGACATATCGCCCATATCTGGGGGTCACTTGGTGCTAGGAACCCCATAACTTGTGGCAGGTGATGTGGTAAGTGGACAATCCACAACTTGGTCACGTGGCAGGTCACGTGGCACTCGTGGCAGGTCACGTGGCACTCGGACAATGACATACAGCATATGTACTTGCCTTGCGATCGACATCCGTGACAGCCATTTCACATCTTTTTTTTTATGTGACAGATGTATATAAGTAACTAACCATCTTCCAAAATTTATAATTCAAATAGAAAAGATTAGAACAGAATAGAAAAAAACTATAATTTAATAGAATAAAATAGAAAGAATATACAACCATTTTCTGAAATTCAAATAGAATAAATTCGAATTTCGAATAGTATGAATTCAAATTTTTTAATTAATTAATTTTAACTTTGGATAGAAAAGATTATAATAAAATAGAAAATAGACTAGAAAAACAATAGAACAGAATAGAATATATTATATTTTATTCTATTCTGTTCTATTGTTTTTCTAGTCTATTCTTTTATATTCTATTAAAATCTTTTTTTATTAAAATCGAAATAATTATATACTAAATTCGAATTTCGGAAGAGGGTTATATATATTTTTTTTCCGACATTCGAATTTCGTATAGAATGAATTTGAATTTGAATAGAAAAGATTAGAATAGAAATAGAGCATAGACTAGAAAAACAATAGAACAGAATAGAATATAGATACTATCTATTTCATTTTAATTTTTTTTTGCAGAATGCAGATTACTATTTGCTCCCATAAGATCTCCTGCAGACTATTAGCATCTATTTCATTTTTTTGCAGATCTCCTGCAGACTATTAGTATCTATTTTGTTTTCTCACCAGATCTCCTGCAGACTATTAGCATCTATTTCTTTTTTTAGCAGATCTCCTGTAGACTATTAACAGCCATTTCACTTCTTTTTTTTTTTTTTGCAGATCTCCTGCAGACTGTTAGAATCAATATCACTTTTTTTTCAAAGTCGGGTCGCAAAATATTTTCGAATCCGCTTGAAATAGTATCAACATGATTCGAAATTATTTCAACCGCATTTGAAACTATTTCAACCGGATCCGAAAATATTTTGCGACCCAAAGTTGGGTCGCAAAATATTTTCGAATCCGGTTGAAATAGTTTCAAATGCGGTTGAAATAATTTCGAATCATGTTGAAATATTTTCGAATCCAGTTGAAATAGTTTCAAATGCAGTTGAAATAGTTTCAAATGCAGTTGAAATAATTTAGAATCATCTTGATACTATTTCAACCGATTCGAAAATATTTTGCGACCCGACTTTGGGTCCACGTATCTCGGGATTACTTGGTGATAGAAACTCCCAAATTTGGAGATGTTGTAGTGCTAGTTCTACTGTGTTTGCATACCATTTTACAATTTGGGGTTTCTAGCTATAAGTGGCCCCGAGATTCGTGCCCCCAAATCGGGTCACAAAATGTCAAGCACTTTTCTGCAGCAGAGAATGACATTTTGCGACCCGACTTTGGGGCCACATATCTCGGGGCCACTTGTAGCTAGAAACCCCAAATTTGGTATGCAAACACAGTAGAACTAGCACTACAACATCTCAATTTGGGGTTTCTATCACCAAGTAATCCCCAGATACGTGGACCCAAATTCGGGTCGCAAAATATTTTCGAATCCAGTGGAAATAGTTTCAAATGCGGTTGAAATAATTTCGAATCATGTTGAAATAATTTCGAAAATTGGTTGAACTATTTTCGAATTCGAAAATCGGTCGAAAACGAAACGAAATCCGAAAATGAATTTAACAAATTTAACGAATCTAACTAAACAAAATTAATTAACAAATTAAAACGAAACAAAACAAATTTTTTCCGTTTGCACATGTCTACAGGATACAGGCCGGGTTCGGTACAAAATCGGGCAGCGAGGTACAGGAGCATGAGACAGGAACAGAGTCAAACACAAGCCAAGGTCACAGGTAGGCAGGGGGAAGTCCAAAGGAAGGTACAGGGGAAGCCAGGTCAAACACAGGTAACTGGAACAGATCAAGGCACAGGTTAACACGAACAAGCTGAAAGACCACTCAGCAATGTGTGTGAGTGTCATTGCTTCATTTAAATAGGCTGACTGGCACCAGTGCATGCATGTGTTTGCACACACGTGCCTGCGCACGCATGCGCCAATACATGCTTCTCCTTGTGCACACCCTGGTATGCCTGCGCCTGCGTGCTTCTCTTACATAGCCCCCCCAATGGGTAACCTCCGGATGCCCATTTGTAACATTTTATTGAGGTGAGCCTGAAAGAATGCCCGTATTAGTCTCTTGGCATGGAGATTGGATTCTGGTTCCCAGGAGTTATCTTCTGGTCCGTAGCCTTTCCATTTAATTAATTACTGGATGGTGTTCCTTCTTTTCCTACAATCCACAATTATATCGACCTCCTATTCCTCATTACCATCAATTATTGTAGGTGCTGGTGGACCTGACTCACGACTAGGGATGGGCCCGATGTTCGATTCGAACCCATGTTCGAATCGAACATCGACCGTTCGTCCGCTCGTCGATGGCAGAACTCTGAGGGACGTTCACATCAAATTTGTGTGATGCGAACGGTCCACAATGCACTGCGCCAGTCGCAGTGCATTGCTGGTTGATGATTGGCCAAGCATGCACTGTGACCCCGCATGCTTGGCCAATCATAGAGCCAGCGGCGAGGAGATCAATAATTGGCCACAGGCAGGATGCCTGTGGCCAATTATAGATCAGGAGGTTTAGTAAACGCCCCACACTATATAAGGCCGCCGCACCGGCGGCCTCGTGTAGTGTGTTCCGGCTTGAGGAACAGTGACAGTGTACTGTACATGTACACACTATATGTGAATCATTTCTGTGTGGGGAAAGTGTAGGGAAAGAGGAAAAATAGGCAGGGATAGTGTATTCTTCTCAGCCTTTGCTTGTGGGGAAAGTGTAGGGATTAGGGATGAGCCCAACACCCCCCTGTTCGGTTCGCACCAGAACCTGCGAACAGACCTAAAGCTCGTGTGAACTTTAGAACCCTATTAAAGTCTATGGGACTTGAACGTTCAAAATCAAAAGTGCTAATTTTAAAGGCTAATATGCAAGTTATTGTCATAAAAAGTGTTGGGGACCTGGGTCCTGCCCCAGAGGACATGTATCAATGCAAAAAAAAGTTTTAAAAAACGGCAGTTTTTTCAGGAGCAGTGATTTTAATAATGCTTAAAGTGAAACAATAAAAGTGTAATATTCCTTTAAATTTCGTACCTGGGGGTGTGTATAGTATGCATGTAAAGGGGTGCATGTTTCCCGTGCTTAGAACTGTCCCTGCACAAAGTGTCATTTTTGCAGGAAAAAAAGCTATTTAAAATCACTCGTGGCTATAATGAATTGCCGTCTCCCGTAATACAGAGAACAGTCATTTATTGAAAGTCATTGATAAAAAATTAAAAATAAAAAATAAAGCGTGGGGGTTCCCCCAAATTCAATTACCAGGCCCTTCAGGTCTGCTATGGATATTAAGGGGAACCCTGCGTTAAAATTAAAAAAAAAATGACGTGGGGTTCCCCCTAAATATCCATACCAGACCCTTCAGGTCTGGGATGAATTTTAAGGGGAACCCCACACCAAAAAAAAAAAATGGCGTGGGGTCCCCCTCAGAATCCATACCAGACCCTTATCCGAGCACGCAACCTGGCAGGCCGCAGGAAAAGAGGGGGACGAGAGCGCCCCCCCCCATCCCTCCTGAACAGTACCAGGTCACATGCCCTCAACATTGGGAGGATGCTTTGGGGGTCTGTGACCCCTCAAAGCACCATGTCCCCACAACCCTGGCCATTGGTTGTGGGGGTCTGCGGGCGGGGGGCTTATCGGAATCTGTAAGCCCCCTTTAACAAGGGGACCCCCAGATCCCGGCCTCCCCCTGTGTGAAATGGTAAGGGGGTACAAAAGTACCCCTACCATTTCACCAAAAAAGTGACAAAAATTTTAAAAATGACAGGAGACAGTCTTTGACAATTCCTTTATTAACCACTTCCCGACCGCCCCATGTACATATACATCAACAGAATGGCACGTACAGGCAAAAGGACGTACCTGTACGTGCCATTCTTCAGGCGGTTGGGGGGTCCGATCGGACCCCCCTCCGCCGGCGGGGACGGTCGGGATCGCTTCAGGAGCGATCCGGGACGAGGGGACGGCCAGTGGTTTCTGGCCACCCCCTCGCGATCGCTCCTGGCGAATGAGAAGCTTCCCCTTCCTGTCTATTGTATAGACAGGAAGGCGGAAGTGATGTCACGCTCGGTGCGCCGGTCTATGTGACCGGAACGCCGAGGAGAGAACATGTACAGGTTAGTGCACAAACAGTACACTGACACCAGTACACATAGGCACACAATCCACCCCCCTGTCACCCCCAGATCACCCCCCAGATCACCCCCTCCCCCCCCAGTCACAGTGTCACTAATTGCAGTGATCATTTATTTACTGATCACTGCATTTAGTGTCAGTGTGACTGTAATAACTGTCAGGGCAGTTAGTTTTAGGTCCTAGGTAGCCCCCTACCCCCCCTAATAAAGGTTTAACCCCCTGATTGCCCCTAGTTAACCCCTTCACCCCCTTTTGCCAGTGTCACTAAGCGATCGTTTTTCTGATCGCTGCATTAGTGCCGCTAGGTAACCATTTTTTTTTTTTTTTAACCGCCATGTTTATATAGGTTCATAAATAGGTTTATAGGTCAGGTACCCCCATATTACAACCTAAATAAAGGTTTTAACCCCCTGATTGCCCCTAGAGTTAACCCTTTCACCAGTGATCACCGTATAACTGTCACTGGTGACGCTGGTTAGCCAGTTAGTTATTTCGTTATTTAGGTTCCCCGTCAGGTTTTTATATAGCGTCAGGTACCCCCATATATTACCTAATAAAGGTTTTAACCCCCTGATTGCCCCTAGTTAACCCTTTCACCCCCTTTTGCCAGTGTCACTAAGCGATCGTTTTTCTGTTCGCTGCATTAGTGTCGCTAGGTAACCAGTTTTTTTTTTTAGGTTAACCGCCATGTTTATATAGGTTCATAAATAGGTTTATAGGTCAGGTACCCCCCATATTACAACCTAAAGGTTTTAACCCCCTGATTGCCCCTAGAGTTAACCCTTTCACCAGTGATCACCGTATAACTGTCACTGGTGACGCTGGTTAGCCAGTTAGTTATTTCGTTATTTAGGTTACCCGTCAGGTTTTTATATAGCGTCAGGTACCCCCATATATTACCTAATAAAGGTTTAACCCCCTGATTGCCCCTAGTTAACCCTTTCACCCCCTTTTGCCAGTGTCACTAAGCGATTGTTTTTTTGATCGCTGCATTAGTGTCACTGGTGCCGCTAGGTAGCCAGTTTTTTTTTTGTATTACTGTTACGGGTGACGCTGGTTAGTTAGCTTGTTTTTTATACTGTCAGGGCACCCGCCATTTATTACCCAATAACGGTTTAACCCCCTGATCGCCCGGCGGGTGATATCAATTAGGTTTTAGGGTCAAATAAGGTCTGCGTCGCCCCAGGTTAGTGCCAGTACCGCAAACACCCACGCGCAAAGCATACACCTCCCTTAGTGGTATAGTATCTGAACAGATCAATATCTGATCTGATCAGATCTATACTAGCGTCCCAGCAGTTTAGGGTTCCAAAAAAAAACGCATTGTTAGCGGGATCAGCCCAGATACCTGCTAGCACCTGCGTTTTCCCCCTCCGCCCAGCCCAGCCCAGCCCCGCCCAGCCCACCCAAGTGCAGTATCGATCGATCACTGTCACTTACAAAACACTAAGCACACATAACTGCAGCGTTCGCAGAGTCAGGCCTGATCCCTGCGATCGCTAACAGTTTTTTTGTGGTAGCGCTTTGATTCAGTCGCTTCAGTCAGGAGCTTTTTTACCTGTGAATCTCAAAAAAAAAAAAAAAAAAAATAGTTGTCGTTTTATTATTCTCTCTCTCTCTCTATTCTCTCTCTATCGTTGCTCTTTTTTTACTCCATTCTATTCTGCAATGTTTTATTATGTTTTATCATGCTTGCTTTTCAGGTATGTAATTTTGTTTACTGTGTTTCAGTGTTAAAGTGGTTGTATACCCATTTGAAAAAAAAATTTGGGGTTATCTACCTGCAAGACAAAGTCATAATGAGCTAGTATGACTAGCATACTAGCTCATTATGCATCACTTACCTTAGATCGGGGCCCCCGACGCCGTGTTCTTCTCCCCCTCCGGCCGCATCCATAGCTACACAGATACCCTTCCGGGTATCGCCGCTCCGGCCAATCACAGCGCCGCTGCGGCGCTGTGATTGGCCAGAGCGGCGAGGACGTCGCTCTGCGCATGCGCGCGGGACACTTCAACTGCGGCTCACCGCAGTTGAAGATGGGGATTAACCCTGTAAATGCACCGTTGTCTATGGCGCGCATGCGCCGTAGACAACGTTGTAAAACGTTCTTTTAAAATATCTCCTAAACCGTGCAGGTTTAGGAGATATTTCTTGTACCTACAGGTAAGCCTTAATCTAGGCTTACCTGTAGGTGCAAGTTAATTTTTAGGGTATACAACCACTTTAAGCATTTTTTTGTTTTCAGGTGCGCCATTCAGTTGCAACGCGGATTTATTTATCTTGACAGCAACAGCGTTTGCTCCCACGATACATAAAGCCGCGACTCCAACGCTGTAGGAGGTGATTTCACCACCACAGTTAAAAAAAAGAGCATATATGCCGAAGCATGGGGGCAGCAGGGGGGGCGGAGGAGCGATTGGCTCCTAATGCCACGTACATACGGTCGAAATTCCGACCGTGTGTACACGGCATAACTTTTGCGGGAGGATGCCCCCATGCATCGGCATATATGAATGGTGCATGTATGCCCATCATTAGAAGTGGGTGGATGAAGGGAGGTATTCTAATGGTGGGCATACCCACCAATCAATCTCTTTTTTTCGTTCAGCCAAGAGGCTGCATGAAAAAAAAAAGATTACAATATATGTCCAGTATGTTGCTGGACTTTGAATGGTTATACCAGAATGATGCCTGCAGGTTTAGGTATCATCTTGGTATCATTCTTTTCAGCCAGTGATCGGCTTTCATGTAAAAGCAATTCTAGTGGGTAATTAGCCTCTAGATTGCTTTTACAAGCAGTGGGAGGGAATGTCCCCCCTCCCGGATATAAACCGCGCCATTGGGAAATTGGGAAAGCATTTTATCACACCAATCTTGGTGTGGTCAGATGCTTTGAGGGCAGAGGAAAGATCTAGGGTCTAATAGACCCCAATTTTTTCAAAAAAAGAGTACCTGTCACTGCCTATTGCTATCATAGGGGATATTTACATTCCCTGAGATAACAATAAAAATCATAACAAAGAAAAAAAATGGAAGGAACAGTTTAAAAATAAAATAAAAAAGCTAAATAAATAAAAAAAAACAAAAAAACAAAAAAAAAAGCACCCCTGCCCCCCCTTCTCTTGCGCAAAGGCGTACACAAGCGTTGGTCTGGCGTCATATGTAAACAGCAATTGCACCATGCATGTGAGGTATCACCGCGAAGGTCAGATCGAGGGCAGTAATTTTAGCAGTAGACCTCCTCCGTGAATCTAATGTGGTATCATGTAAAGGCTTTTAAAGGCTTTTAAAAATGTATGTAGTTTGTCGCCACTGCGTGTTTGTGCGCAATTTTAAAGCATGTCGTGTTTGGTATCCATGTACTCGGCCTAAGATCATATTTTTTATTTCATCAAAAATTTGAGCAATATAGTGTGTTTTAGTGCATTAAAATAAAAAAAAGTGTATTTTTTCCACAAATACTGCGCAAATACTGTGTGGAAAAAAAAAAATGCAACACCCACCATTTTAATCTGTAGGGCCTTTGCTTTAACAATATATATAGTGTTTGGGGGTTCAACGTAATTTTCTTGCAAAAAAAAAATATGTTTTCATGTAAACAAAAAGTGTCAGAAAGGGCTTTGTCTTCAAGTGGTTAGAAGAGTGGGTGACGTGTGACATAGGCTTCTAAATGTTGTGCATAAAATGCCAGGACAGTTCAAACCCCCCCCCAAATGACCCCATTTTGGAAAGTAGACACCCCAAGCTATTTGATGAGAGCAATGTTGAGCCCATTAAATATTTTTTTTTTTTTGTCCCAAGAGATTGAATAATGAAAAAAAAAATATATATATATTTTTTTTACAAAAAGTTGTCACTAAATGATATTTTGCTCAAACATGCCATGGGCATATGTGGAAATACACCCCAAAATACATTCTGTTGCTTCTCCTGAGTACGGGGATACCACATGTGTGGGACTTTTTGGGAGCCTAGCTGCGCACGGAACCCCAAAAACCAATCACCGCCTTCAGGCTTTCTAAGGGTGTAATTTTTTTATTTCACTTCTCACTGCCAATCACAGTTTCGGAGGCCATGGAATGCCCAGATGGCATAAAACCCCCCAAAATGACCCCATTTTGGAAAGTAGACACCCCAAGCTATTTGATGAGAGGTATGGTGAGTATTTTGCAGATCTCGCTTTTTGTCACAAAGTTTTGAAAATTGAAAAAAAGAAAAAAAAAAATTTTTTTTCTTTACTTTCTTCATTTTCAAAAACAAATGAGAGCTGTAAAATACTCACCATGCCTCTCAACAAATAGCTTGGGGTGTCTACTTTCCAAAATGGGGTCATTTGGGGGGGGTTTGTGCTATTTTGGCATTTTATGGCCTTCGAAACGGTGATAGGTAGTGAGTAGTGAAATCAAAAATTTGCACCCTTAGAAATCCTGAAGGCGGTGCTTGGGTTTCGGGGCCCCGTACGCGGCTAGGCTCCCAAAAAGTCCCACACATGTGGTATCCCCATACTCAGGAGAAGCAGCAAAATGTATTTTGGGGTGCAATTCCACATATAACTATGGCATGTGTGAGCAATATATCATTTAGTGACAACTTTTTGAAAAAAAAAAAATCTTTTTTATTTTTGTCTTTATTCAATCACTTGGGACTAAAAAAAAAAATATTCAATGGGCTCAACATGCCTCTCAGCAAATAGCTTGGGGTGTCTACTTTCCAAAATGGGGTCATTTGGGGGGGGGTTTGTACTTCTCTGCCATTTTAGCACCTCAAGAAATGAAATAGGCAGTCATAAATTAAAAGCGGTGTAAATTCCAGAAAATGTACTCTAGTTTGTAGACGCTATAACTTTTGCGCAAACCAATAAATATACGCTTATTGGCATTTTTTTTACTAAAGACATGTGGCTGAATACATTTTGGCCCAAATGTTTGACTAAAATTGAGTTTATTAGATTTTTTTTATAACAAAAAGTAGAAAATCTCTTTTTTTTTCAAAATTTTCGCTCTTTTTCCATTTATATCGCAAAAAATAAAAATCACAGAGGCAATCAAATACCATCAAAAGAAAGCTCTATTTGTGGGAAGAAAAGGACGCAAATTTCGTTTGGTTACAAAATTGCATGACCGCGCAATTACCAGTTAAAGTAGTGCAGTGCGAAATTGAAAAAAGACCTCTGGTCCTTTGGCTGCCAAATGGTCCGGGGCTGAAGTGGTTAAAATCTTCTTTCATCTTCTTTCTTCTGGTCTTCTTCCTTTCTTCATCCTTCGGTTTATTCATCTTCTTCTTCCATCTTCTGCTTCCATCTTCTTGTTCCTCCGATCCGCTTCTTGCTCTGGTCTTCTCGTCTGGCATCTTCTTCCACGGCGTCGGGGTCTTTTCTTTTGTGTCGGGCCGCTCCGCTCAATGGGAGGCTCCCGCTGTGTGAGGCTTCGCTCCGTCTGACAGTTCCTTTATAACGGAGGGCAGGGCCACCCGGTGACCCCGCCCCCCTCTGACGCACTGGGATGTCATGGGGACTTCCCTATGGCTTTCCCCATGACGTTAGAGGGGGGCGGGGGCCCCATGTACCATATTTAAAGGAATATTTCACTTTTTTTTTCACTTTATGCATCATTAAAATCACTTTTTAAAACTTCTTTTTGCATTGATACATGTCCCCTGGGGCAGGACCCGGGTCCCCAAACCTTTTTTATTACATATAACATATTGGCTGTTATAATTAGCACTTTAGATTTCGAACGTTCGCGTCCATTGTAACTAATAGGGTTCTAACGTTCGTGCAAACTTTCGGTCCGTTCGCAGGTTCTGGTGCGAACTGAACCCGGGGGTGTTCGGCTCATCCCTACTCACGACCAGGGAATGGGCCTAGCTTTGCGTTTTTTGGCAAGGACACGTGAAAGACAGGGTGGATTTTGTAAGTCTCTGAGTGTACAAGTTCGTAGGCTGCTGGGTTAATTTGTCTCTTAACTGGAAATGGACCGATATATCTAGGTCCGAGCTTCTTTGATGGCCATGACAATTTTAAGTTGGCAGTGGATAATCAAACCTTGTCTCCTATTTGAAACTTCAGGTCTTCTCTTCTTTTTTCTGTCAAATTATTTTTTGTTGTCCCGTTGAGCCTTGGAAATTGCATTTTGCAATACTTTGTTAATTGACTGAAGAGGAATCGAGGAATCAGGCAAGATTTTGGGTATGAAGAGAGGAAGTACCCATAATTTGCAAAAAACGGGGCTTGCCCTGTAGCCGAATGAACCGTATCATTGTATGCAAACTCTGCCAGGGGTAACAGTGATGCCCAGTCATCTTGGGCAAAGGATGAGAAGCACTGAAGGTTACTGTTCCAGAGTCTGATTTGTTCGCTCTGTTTGGCCATTCGTCTGTGGGTGATAGGCTGATGAGAAACAAGTTTTGATCTTTAGTATCGTGCAAAGATCTTTCCAGAATCTGGGTGTTAATTGTACTCCTCGATCGGAAGTGATGCTGCTCGGTACCCCCATGAAGCCTAACCATTTCCTTGATGAAGGTATGAGCGGTCTCTGTTGCTGAGGAGGTTCCTAACATACCGTGTTTCCCCGATAGTAAGACACCCCCGATTGTAAGACGTATCGGGAGTTTCAGAGGGGTCAGCTAATATAAGCCGCACCCCGAAAGTAAGACATATGTCTTACTTTCGGGGAAACACGGGGGATTTGCCTCCAGTGACGTACGGTACAAAGAGTGGGGCTGGGGGTGCGGGCCGCACCCTGGGGGGGGGGGGTGCCAGGCCAGTGCCCTCCCCCTCCGACTGAAGAGACAGCGCCGTTTTGATCAGTCTCGGCCGAGCAGAGTGACAGCCGCTGCCCGAGACTGATCAGAACGCGTGACGCAATCACAGAGAAGGGGATTATTGTGCCAGGTCCCGGATCACTGCCGACAGGTGTCACTGGCTCTGTGTCCTCCCGGAAAAAGGTCAGTGCTGGTCATACAGATATAAGTACAATATAAGATATAAGATATAAGATATAAGTACAGATATAAGATACAATATAAGACATACCCCGAAAGTAAGACATAGTGGGGCTTTTAGGGATAAAAAGAAAGTAAGACACTGTCTTACTTTCGGGGAAACACGGTAGGAATGAAATGGGCCATCTTTGTTAATCTGTCAATGATCACAAAGATGGTAGTAAACCCTTCGGATGGGGGAAGTCAGAGGCGGCTCTAGGCTTTGAGAGGCCTTAGGCAAAACTTAGACATGAGGCCCCACTCACACCCATTATGGGAAAAATACAAAAAATGAACTAGGGTATGGGTAAGGCAATCATTGGGGGTTCAGGAGTGGGGCTAACAATTTAGGTGTGCTGTAACCTGTAGTGTTCAGATCTACAGCTCACGGAACATTGGCATGATCAGCGAGCTATGATATAAAAACATTTAAAAAAAAATAGCATTAAAGGGGTTGTAAACCCTTGTTTTAGGAAAAAAATAAAATAACAAACATATACTTATCTCCACTGTGCAGTTAGTTTTGAAAAGAGTGGCCCCGAACATCCTCTTCTGGGGTCCCCCAACAGCGCTCGCGGCTCCTCCCCGCATTGGGAAACCACCTAGGAGAAGCGCTCTCCCTGGGGGTTACCTTGCGGGCGTGCTCCCGTGTCCAGGATTTGCGTCCATAGACACAGAATACCGGACTCAGCCCCACCCCGCGTCATCGGATTTGATTGACAGTAGTGGGAGCCAATGGCTGCGCTGCTATCAATCGATCCAGTCAAGAGCCGAGAACCCCCGGCCAGAGAGGTAGAGCGCGTCTCCGGCGTGGGGATGAGCGGGCTCAGGTGAGTAAAATGGGGGGGCTGCTGAGTGACAGAAGTTTTTTCACACTAATACATAGGTGAAAACACATGAGGGTTTACAACCACTTTAAATAAAACAAACAAATCTTCTGCCTCGTTTCCACTAAGCGGATCAGTTCGGGTTGGTACAGTTTGGAGGGGTTAGAATGGTCCGACCTATTCAGGTGAGCGTTTTCACTGCAAGTCGGGCCACCAGGGCCCATACAGGGTTTAGAAAAAATGCCTAGCGTGGCCTCACACTGATTGGCAGACGTTTTTCTGTTCGTATCATAGCTCTGCCGTAACTGAACCGTTCCATTTTCTATGGCCCCACATCTGAAGCAGGGCCCTGAATGGTGCAGTATGGGCCGCTTTCATAATGGAAACACTGAAAATAGCGTACCGTACCGATCCCCTTAGTGGAAACGAGGCATTAGAAGTTACCTATTTTATGTGAAACATGTGCTTTTTTTCCCCACAGATGCTCAGTTCTGGGTTTAAAGCGGTTCTGCACACATTTCATTTAGTAAATCTCTTTGCCTTCCAAATCAGGCAAAGAGTACTAAATGAAATGTGTTTTTTTTTTTTTCACTTACCTTGTAATCGCTGACTTCCTGTCCTCTGTCTCTGCGGCGGTGGGCGGGGTCTCTGCGTCGATCGTCGTCACGCCGCACTGTCTCCTGGGATCTGGTGTCATTGATCCCAGGAGACAGTGCGGACATCTTCTGAAATCTCGCGAGATTTCGGTCACATCTTCTGAAATCTCGCGAGATTTCGGTCACATCTTCCGAAATCTCGCGAGATGTCGGCATTGTGGGCCAGCAACCCAGAAGAAAGGGGCCTGTGTGGTTTCAGGTGCCCACACGGAAGATGGAAGCCGGCATGAAGTCGTTTTAAAACTTCATATTGCGGAAGAAAAACGGCAGCATTAACATCAAGAAGTACAACAAGTGAATGATGAATAAGCAAAGCGCATTACTGCACATTAGACCAAAAAAAAAAAAAAACATCTAAGACAGTGTAGAACCGCTTTAACTTGAGATAAGCAGTGTACAGGGGACAGCAGGGCAGAGCACAGAAGGTTAGGAGACAATACGGGGGTGGTAGCAGGGCACATTATGGGACACATAGCAGAACATTGGGCACATTATGGGGCACACAGCAGAACATTGGGCACATTATGGGGCACACAGCAGAACATTGTGCACATCATGGGGCACACAGCAGAACATTGGGCACATCATGGGGCACCCAGCAGAATATTGGCACATCATGGGGCACACAGCAGAACATTAGGCACATCATGGGGCACACAGCAGAACATTGGGCACATCATGGGGCACACAGCAGAACATTGGGCACATCATGGGGCACACATCAGAACATTGGGCACATCATGGGGCACACAGCAGAATATTGGCACATCATGGGGCACACAGCAGAACATTGGGCACATCGTGGGGCACACAGCAGAACATTGGGCACATCATGGGGCACACAGCAGAACCTTGGGCACATCATGGGGCACACAGCAGAACCTTGGGCACATCATGGGGCACACAGCAGAACCTTGAGCACATCATGGGGCACACAGCAGAACCTTTGGCATATTATGGGGCACACAGCAGAACATGGGGCACATCGTGGGGCACACAGCAGAACATTGGGCACATCATGGGGCACACAGCAGAACCTTGGGCACATCATGGGGCACACAGCAGAACATGGGTCACACAGCAGAACATAAGGGAACATCATGGGGCACATCATGGGGTACACAACAGAACATTGGGCACATCATGGGGCACATCATGGGGTACACAGCAGAACATTGGGCACATCATGGGGCACCCAGCAGAACCTTTGGCACATTATGGGGCACACAGCAGAACATGGGGCACATTGTGGGGCACACAGCAGAACATGGGGCACATCATGGGGCACACAGCAGAACATTGGGCACATCATGGGGCACACAGCAGAACATTGGGCACATCATGTGGCACACAGCAGAATATTGGGCACATCATGGGGCATACAGCAGAACATGGGGCACATAATGGGGCACACAGCAGAACATGGGGCACATAATGGGGCACACAGCAGAACATGGGGCACATCATGGGGCACACAGCAGAACATTGGGCACATCATGGGGCACACAGCAGAACAAGGGGCACACAGCAGAACATGGGGCACATAATGGGGCACACAGCAGAACATTTGGCACATCATAGAGCACACAGCAGAACCTTGGGCACAACATGGGGCACACGGCAGAACATGGGGCACACAGCAGAACCTTGAGAACATCATGGGGCACACAGCAGAACCTTTGGAACATCATGGGGCACACAGCAGAACATGGGGCACATAATGGGTCTCACAGCAGGGCATTGGACACACAGTATGGCATGGGACACATCACAGGGCACACAGCAAAACATGAGGTACATTATGGGGCTCACAGCAGAACATGGGGCACTTTAAGGGGCTGGGCATGGGGCACACCATGGGGCAAGCAGCATAACGGCACAGCAAGGCTAATCACAAGGCACACAGCAGGGAATGGGGCGCACAGCGTGGTACAGGGCACACAGCGTGGTACAGGGCACAGCAGGGTACACTGCACAGTAGGTGGCATTGTACAGGGCACAGCATTGTACAGGGCACAACAGGATACAGGGCACAGGGTATGGGGCACAGCAGGGCACATCAGGACATGGGCACAGGTCAAAGCAGGGCATGGGTACAGGGTACGGGGCACAGCAGGGGTTCGGGCACAGCAGTGTACAGGCACAGCAGGGTTCAGGGTATTAGTCACATCAGGGTATGGGTCACAGCAGTGCACAGCAGGGCACATCAGGGTACGGGCATAGGGTATGGGGCACAGCAGGGTGCAGGGTATTAGTCACATCAGGGTATGGGTCACAGCAGGGCACATCAGGGTATGGGCACAGGGTATGGGGCACTGGGCACAGCAGAGCACAGGGTATGGGGCACATCAGGACAAGGGCACAGGGTATGGGGCACAGCAGGGCATGGGCACAGGGTACGGGGCACAGCAGGGCACAAAGTATGGGGCACAGCATTGCACATCAGGGTACGGGCACAGCAGGGTGCAGGGTATTGGTCACATCAGGGTAGAGGTCACAGCAGGGCACGGGCAAAGGATATGTGGAACAGCAGAGCACATCAGGGTACTGGGCACATCAGGGTATGGGGCACATCAGGGTATGGGGCACATCAGGGTACTGGGCACAGGGTATGGGGCACATCAGGGTACTGGGCACAGGGAACAGGGCACATCAGGGTACTGGGCACATCAGGGTACTGGGCACAGGGTATGGGGAACATCAGGGTACTGGGCACAGCAGGGCACACTTTACTTTCAGTTTGCTTTCAATGCAGACTGCAGAGTAGCGCGGGAAATGGCTGTAATAAGTCCTTACTGTAATCTCTCATGTCATGCTGCTCCCCAGCGGCCCCTCCCCTTCCTCTCCTCCTCTCATTGTATGCTTGTGAGATCACGTGGGATGGACGAGAGGAGGGGAGGGGCCGCCGGGGAGCAGCGTGACATGAGAGATTATAGTAAGGACTTATTCCCCAGGGCCATCTCTCTGCCCGCTACTCCTTCTTTCCCCTGCCAGGGGCGGACTGTTCAATTCAGAACTGCCAGGGGTGACGTTCCAGGGTCAGTGGGTGGCTCCATGTACTCCCCTCTCTCGACTCCTCTCCTTCTGCCGGGCTCTGTGGATATCCTGCCATGTGCAGAGCCCAGCTAATGACAGCAGGGGCTCATAGGATTTAAGGCTCTTAATATATGCAATTTGTACAGTTATTTTTTTAATCGCTTGAATTATTTTTTAGATTTTGGGCGTGAGTGGGGCAGTGTTTTATACTACTCGATCTACCCATCAATCACAGACAGCTGACGGGTAGATCGAGTAGCGGCAGTCGGCCGACATGCAGAGTAGCGCAGGAAGCGGCTGTAAAAAGTCCTTACTATAATCTCTCATGTCACGCTGCTCCCCGGCGGCCCCTCCCCTCCTCTCGTCCATCCCACGTGATCTCACAAGCATACAATGAGAGGAGGAGAGGAAGGGGAGGGGCCGCCGGGGAGCAGCGTGACATGAGAGATTACAGTAAGGACTTATTACAGCCATTTCCTGTGCTACTCTGCAGTCTGCATTGAAAGCAAACTGAAAGTAAAGTGTGCCCTGCTGTGCCCAGTACCCTGATGTTCCCCATACCCTGTGCCCAGTACCCTCATGTGCCAAGTACCATGTGCCCAGTACCCTCATGTGCCCAGTACCATGTGCCTAGTACCCTGATGTGCCCTGTTCCCTGTGCCCAGTACCCTGATGTGCCCCATACCCTGTGCCCAGTACCCTGATGTGCCCCGTACCCCTGATGTGCCCCGTACCCTGATGTGCCCAGTACCCTGATGTGCCCAGTACCCTGATGTGCTCTGCTGTTCCACATATCCTTTGCCCGTGCCCTGCTGTGACCCCTACCCTGATGTGACCAATACCCTGCACCCTGCTGTGCCCGTACCCTGATGTGCCCTGCTGTGCCCCATACTTTGTGCCCTGCTGTGCCCCGTACCCTGTGCCCATGCCCTGCTGTGCCCCATACGCTGTGCCCTTGTCCTGATGTGCCCCATACGCTGTGCCCTGCTGTGCCCCATACCCTGTGCTCTGCTGTGCCCAGTGCCCCATACCCTGTGCCCATACCCTGATGTGCCCTGCTGTGACCCATACCCTGACGTGACTAATACCCTGCACCCTGCTGTGCCCCATACCCTGTGCCCATACCCTGATGTGCCCTGCTGTGACCCATACCCTGATGTGACTAATACCCTGAACCCTGCTGTGCCCGAACCTCTGCTGTGCCCGAACCCCTGCTGTGCCCCGTACCCTGTACCCATGCCCTGCTTTGACCTGAGCCCATGTCCTGATGTGCCCTGCTGTGCCCCATACCCTGTGCCCTGTATCCTGCTGTGCCCTGTACAATGCTGTGCCCTGTAACATGCCCCCTACTGTGCACTGTTCCCTGCTGTGCCCTGTACCACGCTGTGTGCCCTGGACCACGCTGTGCGCCCCATTCCCTGCTTTGTGCCTTTTGATTAGCCTTGCTGTGTACCCCGTTATGCTGCTTGCCCCATGGTGTACCCCATGCCCAGCCCCTTAAAGTGCCCCATGTTCTGATGTGAGCCCCATTATGTACCTCATGTTTTGCTGTGTGCCCTGTGATGTGTCCCATGCCATGCTGTGTGTCCAATGCCCTGCTGTGAGACCCATTATGTGCCCCATGTTCTGCTGTGTGCCCCATGATGTTCCCAAGGTTCTGCTGTGTGCCCCATGATGTTCTCAAGGTTCTTCTGTGTGCCCCATGTTCTGCTGTGTGCCCCATGATGTGCCCAAGGTTCTGCTGTGTACCCTATGATGTGCCCAATGTTCTGCTGTGTGCCCCATTATGTGCCCCATGTTCTGCTGTATGCCCCATGATGTGCCCAATGTTCTGCTGTGTGCACCATGATGTGCCCCATGTTCTGCTGTGTGCCCCACAATGTGCCCCATGTTCTGCTGTGTGCCCCATAATGTGCCAAAGGTTCTGCTGGGTGCCCCATGATGTGCCCAATGTTCTGCTGTGTGCCCCATGATGTGCCCAATGTTCTGCTGTGTGCCCCATGATGTGCCCAATGTTCTGCTCTGTGCCCCACGATGTGCCCCGTGTTCTGCTGTATGCCCCATAATATGCCAAAGGTTCTGCTGTGTGCCCCATGATGTGCCCAATGTTCTGCCCCGCGATGTGCCCAATGTTCTGCTGTGTGCTCCATGATGTGCCCAATGTTCTGCTGTGTGCTCCATGATGTGCCCAATGTTCTGCTGTGTGCCCCATTATGTGCCCAATGTTCTGCTGTGTGCCCCATGATGTGTCAATATTCTGCTGTGTGCCCCATGATGTGCCAATATTCTGCTGTGTGCCCCATGATGTGCCCAATGTTCTGCTGTGTGCCCCATGATGTGCACAGTGTTCTGCTGTGTGCCCCATAATGTGCCCAATGTTCTGCTGTGTGCCCCATGATGTGCCCAATGTTCTGCTGTGTGCCCCATGATGTGTCCAATGTTCTGCTGTGTGCCCCATGATGTGCCCAATGTTCTGGTGTGTGCCCTATGATGTGCCAATATTCTGCTGTGTGCCCCATGATGTGCCCAATGTTCTGCTTTGTGCCCCATAATGTGCCCAATGTTCTGCTGTGTGCCCCATGATGTGCCAATATTCTGCTGTGTGCCCCATGATGTGCCCAATGTTCTGCTGTGTGCCCCATGATGTGCCCAATGTTCTGCTGTGTGCCCCATAATGTGCCCAATGTTCTGCTATGTGTCCCATAATGTGCCCTGCTACCACCCCCGTATTGTCTCCTGACCTTCTGTGCTCTGCCCTGCTGTCCCCTGTACACTGCTTATCTCAAGTTAAACCCAGAACTGAGCATCTGTGGGGAAAAAAAGCACATGTTTCACATAAAATAGGTAACTTCTAATGCCTCGTTTCCACTGAGCGGATCGGTACGGTACGCTATTTTCAGTGTTTCCATTATGAAAGCGGCCCATACCGCACCATTCAGGGCCCTGCTTCAGATGTGGGGCCATAGAAAATGGAACGATTCGGTTAGGGCGGAGCTACGATACGGACAGAAAAACGTCTGCCAATCAGTGTGAGGCCACGCTAGGCAGTGGAAACGCTCACCTGAATAGGTCGGACTATTCTAACCCCTCCAAACTGTACCAACCCGAACCGATCCGCTCAGTGAAAACGAGGCATAAGATTTGTTTGTATTATTTAAAGTGGTTGTAAACCCTCATGTTTTTTCACCTATGCATTAGTGTAAAAAAACTTCTGTCACTCAGCAGCCCCCCCATTTTACTCACCTGAGCCCGCTCATCCCCACGCCGGAGACGCGCTCTACCTCTCTGGCCGGGGGTTCTCGGCTCTTGACTGGATCGATTGATAGCAGCGCAGCCATTGGCTCCCACTACTGTCAATCAAATCCAATGACGCGGGGTGGGGCTGAGTCCTGCATTCTGTATCTATGGACGCAAATGCTGGACACGGGAGCACGCCCGCAAGGTAACCCCCAGGGAGAGCGCTTCTCCTAGGTGGTTTCCCAATGCGGGGAGGAGCCATGAGCGCTGTTGGGGGACCCCAGAAGAGGATGTTCGGGCCACTCTTTTCAAAACTAACTGCACAGTGGAGATAAGTATATCTTTATATTTTTTTTTCCTAAAACAAGAGTTTACAACCCCTTTAATGCTATTTTTTAAAATGTTTTTATATCATAGCTCGCTGATCATGCTAATGTTCCGTGAGCTTTAGATCTGAACACTACAGGTTACAGCACACCTAAATTGTTAGCCCCACTCCTGTACCCCCAATGATTGCCTTACCCATACCCCAGTTCATTTTTTGTATTTTTCCCATAATGGGCGTGAGTGGGGCCTCATGTCTAAGTTTTGCCTAAGGCCTCTCAAAGCCTAGAGCCGCCTCTGATTGGATGCAGACTTCCAGCTGGAGGTAGCTTTCTTGCAGGGTGCTGACTGCCTGGGTAAAGGAGGCAAGTTTCTGGCATATCGTCTCCAGAGGCCCCTCTCTCCGATGTCTGGCTGAGTGGTACTGTCACGTACCTGGTGGAGATCGAGCTGTAGAGGGCTTCTCTTGCACCTCCTGTCCAACTCCCCAGATGGAGATGATAGGGAGCGAAGGACAAAGATTGGCACAAGGGCTGGTTTAGAAGGTGACAGCAGCTGAGTCTAGACAGAAACACTGTTACCATAGATCACCGGACAGGTACTGGAAACTGGAACACTGTGTCGCTGGATCAGCAGGCAGAAGTGTTGCTGGAACATAAGCCAGGGGGTCATCAACAGCCAGACAGAGCAGGTACAGGAACGTGAGGCTGGAGCGGAGACAGGATACAGGCAGAGTTCGGTACACAATTGGGGAGCGAGGTACAGAAGCATGAGACAGGAGCAGAGTCAAACATAAGCCAAGGTCACAGGTAGGCAGGCAGAAGTCCAACACAGGTAACTGGAACAGATCAAGGCACAGGTTAACAGGAACAAGCTGAAAGACCACTCAGTAATGTGTGTGTGTCATTGCTTGGTTTAAATAGGCTCACGCATGCACCAATACATTCTTCTCCTTGTGCACACCCTGGTATGCCTGCGCCTGCACGCCAATGGGCACTTGTCAACCGGGCTTCTCTTACACTAACAATGGAATATGTCAAAGTAATATGTCAAATAATTGATGAATATGACAGAAGAAAAGAAAATATGCACCTGTAAGCAGAGCCTGTTCTCGCTGTAAAAGGACCGGTCACTTAAGAAAAGAATGTTCTATCTTGAAAGCCGAGCAGCAAAAGCTAAAGCTTTCCACAAAAGAAAGAGTCAAAGCAGCCACACAGCCAAGTGGCTGTTGCATAGACTCAGGAGTAGCGATGAGACCTTCTTCACAAACATTGATTACAGTGCAAAAGACAAAATTTTCCTAGCAAATGGGAAAAACATCACATCAGAAGATAAGGTCCAGGGCTTCCTGAACTGCATTACACCACAAAGGAGGCGAGCAAAATATCCTTGTAAAGAAAGTGTATGTTTCAGAACTAGGCAGCCTTCTATCAGTCATTTAATCTATGACTTCCGATGCCTTCTATCAGTGAAAAGTCTTGCAAACAATGGTCTGGCAGTTAAGTTCCAAGGTGATGAATGCACAATTCACAATAATAAGCAATTCCTTGCAAAATGAAAACTGGATGATCATTTATACAGGCTCATCACCACAGACCAGCAAGCCAATATAGTCTCTAAAAACCTACACAGCAAATGTATTTACTTATGGCACAGGCGGCTGGGACACAGAAATCCATTAGCTATACAGGACATTATAACGAGAGGTTTAACAGAAGATTTGACAATAATGCCTTGGAAAGTGTTCGTGAAATGCAAGTGCTGTATTGAAGCAAAAGCCACACGTGCTCCCCTTCCACAAGCATCTCAAAGAAAAACTACCCACCCCCTGCAGCTCATACACAGTGATATATACACTGAAATGAAAACTCCAACGTCAGGCGGGAACATATATCGCCTGACTTTCATTGATGATTATTCCAGGTACACAACTAATTATCTGAAGAAACACAAAAATAAGAGAAATTTCAAGAGTTCGTTGCCATGTCTATCATCAAATTCCAACGCAAACCAGGAATAATATGCACCGACAATGGAGGAGAATACATAAGCAAAGAAATGGTCTCATACCTGAAGAGACAAGGAATAGTACACCAGACAACCACAGCATACACTCCTGAACAAAATAGTGTAGCAGAAAGGAAAAATTGCACTTTTATAAAAATGGCCAGGTGCATGTTGTTGTGACAACCTACCTCACAAGTACTGGGGAGAAGCAGTCATGACTACAAAATACCTACAGAACAGACTACCTTCAAAAGCCATTAAAAATACTCCATTCGAAATGTGACATGAATCAAAGCCTAGCATAGTACACATCAGAGTGTTTGCCTATATTCCAAGTGAAAAGCGATCCAATCTGTAAAACAGAGCAATAGATGGCATTCTTAGTCTACAGCGCGCACTTATGCCTCGTACACACGGTCAGATTTTCCAATGGAAAATGTTTGATGGGAGCATTTTGACGGAAATTCCGACCATGTGTGTCCGATCGTGTGTACACAATTCCGACAAAGTTCCACGCATGCTCAGAATCAAGCAGAGCCGCACTGGCTATTAAACTTAAATTTTCTCGGCTCCTCGTATGTGTTGTAAGTCACTGCGTTCTTGACGTTCAGAATTTCCAACCAACTTTGTGTGACAGTGTGTATGCAAGACAAGTTTTAGTCAACATCCGTCGGAAAAAAAACATGGATTTTGTTGTCAAAATGTCTGATCGTGTGTGCGAGGCATAAGGGTTACAGTTTCGTAGCAAAGATGCAAAGGAAGTGAAAACTCCTATTGGAACCAGGCTATCAAAAGAGCAAAGCAGAAAACTTGCTATCCAACAATGCATGTATCGCAGAGCAATCGGTAAGCTGCTATATGTTACATAGTTACATACATAGTAGGTGGGGTCGAAAAAAGACACAAGTCCAGGGGGGCGCATGCGCGGCGCGAACCGGGAAGGAAGCACAAGCTGAGAGCTCCGTGATGAGCGGAGACAAAAAGCACTTCCCCGGGGCTATTAACACTGCTTTTTTATCCATCTCCACTCTGCACCCCTGGCGGAAAACTCAGCGCATGCCGGGACCCAAAAAGCACATCGGCCCAAAAGTCCCTGACAACCTACTTACTGAGGGTACGGGAACAGAGCGGGATTGCCCAAAATGGCGCCCAGAGGAACCTGGCACAGACGCCTCCACATGCTGCAGCCTCATCCCCAGCGCACTCCATGGCAGACAGTGAGTACTCCCTTTAACTGACTAAGGCTGATTTAGATGAGTCTCACACTGATGTATGACAAGATAGCTCAGAAGAAATTTCAGTCTGAACTGCACAAATCCACTAACACCCTCTCCCTGGAGATTGCGGCCCTGGGCAGCAGAACTGATTTACTAGAGACCAAGCATGATGTGCTGACCCTGGTCTGCTCAGACCTTAGAAAATATCATGAAGCTTTATCAGAAACGGTGTCACAGCTCCAGGCACATATCGAGGATTTGGACAACAGAAATAGGCGTAACAATCTTAGGGTGCAGGGGGTCCCTGAATCTGTGACTGACCTACTTCCGACTGTCCAGAGGCTTTTTCAATCTCTCCTACCTGAGGCCCTGCTTTCGGCCTTTGACTGTGACAGGATTCATAGGGCCCTGCGCCCCCCCCCCCCCGAGAAACCCCAGAGGGACATTGTTCTGTGCCTTAAAAACTTCCTGATAAAGGAGGATATCCTCCGGGCCTCAAGAAATACCCCTAACTTGAGACTGGACAATACACCTGTCCAACTATACCCAGACATCTCCCCCACTACATTGGACAAACGCAGGAAGATGAAGGAGATCACCTCCGTGCTCCAGTCTGCCAGGATTCGGTATCGATGGGGTTTCCCCTTTAAGTTGCAGGTCCCTCACAATGGCACACCTTACACCGTTACCACACTTAATGAAGGGAAAGAGCTTCTAGTTAAGCTGGGCCTCCTGGATGCTGCAACACTGCCAAGAATGCCATCCACCCCACGCCTCTCAGCCATCTGGGCCACCCCACCTCCCAGGAGAGACCGCCGGACCTGACTTTTTGTTTTTTGCACTCTTTTTTTTTTTTTTTTTGCCTTTTTTGTTTCTCCAATTTCCAGGTTCCATCCGGCCTCCAGATTGTTCTACAGACACTCCCACCATGCCTTCAAGCAACAGTTGTCTCCTGCTCTAGAGCCATATCTCAGTTCCGTCCGCTGGTTTTCCCCCGTCTCCACACCCGTCGAGGCCTGCAGGCTTCCCGAAGCTCATCTACGGTAGGGCTGGCTGGCCCCTTGCAGGTAACATCACACACAGACTAGAGTAAGATGTTGCACTGCTGGACTCACAGGTTGGGAGTCTTGGACCCCATGGTCCACTTTACTTTTGTTCTTAGGGTTTTGGGGAGCTCTTCTCCCTGGACGCCCCAGGACTATGCAAAGCCATTTTTTGGCAAGGTTAACTGTTTACTGTTCATTCAATTTTTTTAAATTTTTCTACCTCTTTTTTTACTTTTTTTATGTTTTTTATCTTGATGCTTTTTCCCAAGAATGATGCTAATGTAGAGCTTTTGCTGCTCGTATATGCCTATTTAGATTTGACTTTTGAATTGTGCCACCCTCAATGTCGGCTCTCTTACCACCCTGGTGGTTTGGCACTTAGGTTCCCCTCTTGGCCTGGACTCCCCCCATCCCCACGGCTTTCCTCCCCAGCAATGCCGTGGGTATTAAAATTATAACCCACAATTTTAAGGGATTCAATTCCCTACAGAAGAGGAGGAAGGCCTTTAGGACGTACAAGTCCCTGGGTGCGGATGTCCTCCTTTTACAGGAAACACACTTCTCCACTAACTATCACCCTTCCTATTTTGATAAATCATACAAACAATGCTTTTTTACTACTTTTGAATCCATGTCCAGAGGGGCAGCCATTTTTATAAAAAACTCGGTACTATTCCAGGTACAGCAAACTTGCATAGATCCACACAGCAGATTTGTCATAGTACAGGGCTCTATACAAAACAAAACTCTGACTCTAGCCTCAGTATACGCCCCCAACCCCTCCCAGGCTACTTTTTTTTAAGAGCTTCTTCCAGACCCTGGAAAGATTTTACTCACCTCATATATTGATAGGGGGTAACTTCAATCTAGTGGCTCACTCATCGTTGGACAGGTCGCAAAGGGAGCCTGACCTCCAACGCCTTTCTCAAATCCCTCCATTCTACCCTCAAAACACACCAACTGACTGACGTTTGGAGGGCTCATAATACAGGTTCCAGGGAATACACTTTCTATTCCTACCCTCACGACACTATCAGGAACTAAGTACTCACCGAGGCCAAGATGCCGAGAGCGGTTGCCCTTGCGACTCAGCGCCTACCACCCCTGAAGATGGTACAGGGGACGGTTGGCACCAAGAGGCACAAGCCACCTGTTGGGTGGTGGCTAGGCGTGGATCCAGGTGTAGTTGGGTATACAGGCAGACTGGCGGAGGCTCCAACACTGATGGGTAAACAGGCAGCAGGCTGAGGATCAAACACAAGATTAATCAGGCACAAGCAGAAGGTGAACACAGGAGGACAAGTCCAGATAGAATGGTCAAACACAAGCAAGAGGTCAAGGCAGGCTGAGGGTCAAGTACTGCTTAAGCAGGCGGTAGAAGTCCGGTATATAGGCCGAGGGTCAAACACAGGAGAGAGGTGGTGATCCGGGTAAACAAGCCAAGGTCAAGGTTGGAGAAGGTAACAAGGTCAAGACAATCCGGGTCGGCAACGGGTAGGCAAGTAGATACAGCAGGCACAGGTACAAGGGACAAGGGAACAGCTGAGAGACGAACCAGCGTCTGTCTGGGTCCAAGGGCCTCTCTTTTATAGGCCGGGTGGAGGTCACATGGGACGTGCACTAGCGCGCATGCGCGCGCGCCGTTCAGCTGGGCCGCGTACGTTCGTGCGCCGCCACATCGTTCCTCTGACTCCTACTGTGCGCCGTAGCGCCGTTCCTATGCGTCTGCGCACTGGGGCGCGCGGCGGACCAGGTCCCTGATAGTGCCCCCCCCCAAGGGGCGGGCTCCGGACGCCCAGGCTGTCCATTAGTTCAGGATGCTCCTGCCGGAAAATCTTAATTAACCTTGGTGCATGGAAATTTCCCAATGGCTCCCAGGAATTATCCTCCAATGGGTACCCCTTCCATTTCACCAGATACTGTAGCTGACGACCCACCTTCCTGCATCCTAGAAGTGATTCCACCTCGAATTCTTCCATGCCATCGATTGTGACAGGTGGTGGCGGAGGTTCCTCCCTGTCTGGGAAGGGACTTGGAACCAAAGGTCTCAGTAAAGATGCATGGAAAACAGGATGTATCTTGTAAGTTTTTGGTAGCGAAAGCTCAAAGGCCACGGGATTCACTGCCTTTTTGACCTCAAATGGCCCAATGAATTTGGGGCCCAGTTTCCGTGAGGGGCAAGAGAGCTTGAGATGAGCCGTTGACAACCACACCTTTTCCCCGATTTTGAAATGGGGGTTCTCCCTCCTGCCTCTGTTGTGGTATCTTTTGTACCCTTCTTGAGCCTGTTGCATGGTCTCCTGGAGCTTTCGAAAGTTGTTTTGAATGGCCTCTAGACGCTCTTGTACCGCAGGAACTGGTGATTCAGGAATTGCGTTTGGCAGAAATGATGGGTGGAAGCCACAGTTTGCCCAGAAAGGAGTTTGGTTGGTAGCTGAGTGGGAAGAATTATTGTATGCGAACTCCGCGTACGCCAGCAAGGAGGACCAATCATCTTGAGCAGAGGAGCAGAAGCATCGCAAATACTGCTCGAGCGTCTGGTTGGTACGCTCTGTCTGACCATTACTTTGCGGGTGATAGGCTGAAGAAAGACAGATTTTGATTCCTAAGGTTTTGCAGAGTGCCTTCCAAAATTTTGAGGTGAATTGGGAACCTCTGTCAGATACAATGCTCCTGGGGACCCCATGGAGCCTGACGACCTCTTTGGTAAAGATGTTGGCAGTCTCGAGAGCAGAGGGAGTACCCACCATAGGCAAGAAATGGGCCATTTTGGACAGTCGATCAACCACTACCAGAATGGTAGAAAATCCTTCTGAGGGGGGTAGTTCCACAATAAAATCCATTGAGATGTCTGCCCATGGACGTTCCGGGATGGGTAATGGCCTCAATAACCCCCAGGGTTTGGTTTTTTGGCCCTTGTTTCGTTGGCACGGAACACAGGAAGAGATGTAAGTACGGCAGTCCTGCCTCCAGCCTGGCCACCAAAAGGTACGAGAGATGAGTTCGGCCGTCTTCCGGTTCCCGAAGTGACCTGCCAGTTTGTGGTCATGGAGAGTCTTCAAGACCAAAGGTCTTACTTCTAGGGGTACAAAAATTTTATTCCGAGACCAGAATAGGTCTTCACGTTTCTCCAGAGTAGACACAATGGGGTCCTGGCAGTGAGCTGAGGCAGTGAGGAGAGAGGTAAACAGATCTGCCGGAGTAAGAAGCAGAAAATTTTGGGGAGCCAAAATGGTACTTGGTTCCGACATTTGAGAAGATTCCGGAGAGATTCGGGAGAGGGCATCTGCTTTGCCATTCTTTGACCCTGGCCGATAGGAAATATGAAAGGTAAATCTAGAAAAAAAAAGTGCCCAGCGAGCTTGCCGAGGCCTCAACCGTTTGGCGGTACGTAAATATTCGAGATTTTTATGATCCGTAAAGATAGTAATTGGATGAGTTGCCCCCTCCAGAAGGTACCTCCATTCTTCCAAGGCGGCCTTAATGGCTAATAGCTCGCGATCCCCAACATCATAATTTCTTTCGGATGGGCTCAATTTCCGGGAGGCAAAAGCCACTGGGTGAAGGAGGGCTTTTGGCCCGTGGCGTTGTGACAGGATGGCACCTGTGGCAGATTCCGAGGCGTCAACCTCCAGTACAAAGGGAAGTAGAGGATCCGGGTGTCGTAGAATAGGAGCAGAGGTGAAGAGGGTCTTTAGTTTGGTGAAAGCATCCTGGGCTTCCTGGGACCATTGGAAACGGCCATGTTGTTGGGTTAGGCGGGTGATGGGAGCAACGATAGAGGAGAACCCGATGATGAACCTCCGATAAAAATTAGCAAACCCGATGAAACGTTGGACGGCCTTTTTGTCCTTGGGAGCTGACCATTCTATCACCGCCTTGACCTTTTGGGGATCCATTGCAGTGCCTTCGGTAGAGATGATGAACCCCAAGAACTGTACAGAAGTTTTCTCAAATTCACATTTTTCGGCCTTAAGATATAATTGGTGGGTTCTAAGGATGGCAAGTACTCTCCTAACGTGGCTCCGATGCATTTCCAAGGTGGCTGAAAAAATAAGGATATCGTCCAGGTATACAACCAAGAAGTCGTCCAGGTGCTCCCTAAAGATGTCATTCACCAGATGTTGGAAGGTAGCTGGAGCATTACACAGGCCAAAGGGCATCACCAAATACTCATAGTGGCCAAACCTGGACCTGAAGGCTGTCTTCCATTCATCACCTGCGCGGATCCTGACAAGATTATAAGCGCCCCTTAAATCAAGTTTGGAAAAAACTTTGGCCGATCGGAAACGTTGGAGGAGCTCGGGAATTAGAGGTAGCGGGTACCGTTCTTCACCGTGATTTTATTAAGCTCCCTATAGTCAATGCAAGGTCGGAGTGACCCATCTTTTTTCCCTACAAAAAAGATGCCAGCCCCAGCCGGGGAGGTAGAGGGCCGAATGAAGCCCTTTTCAAGGTTTTCGTCAATGTAGGCTTTCAATGTTTCCAACTCAGTTTCAGATAACAGGAATATACGCCCGAAAGGAATCTCAGAGCCAGACAAAAGCTCAATGGGGCAGTCATAAGCCCGGTGAGGTGGTAGATGGTCGGCCTTCTTCTTGTCAAACACATCCCTGAAGTCTTGATAGGCAGGTGGAATGTGCTGGAGGTTTTCTGGTGCTGAGATGACTGCCAGGTGACAGCTCGGAGCCGGGGAGATGCAATGTTGATGACAGTAGGGAGAAGAGAAGGAGACCTCCTTCCGGTCCCAATGGATCTGAGGATCATGGGCCTGTAACCAAGGGAGTCCCAGGATGATGGGAAACATCGGGGAAGAAATCAAATCAAAACGTAGCAGTTCCTGGTGGCCGGAGTCTGTAGTGGTGAGGATAGGTGGGGTCTCCTGGATTACTGGTCCTGAGTGTGGAAGGGACCCGTCAGCCAAGTGGACCAGTAAAGGTCTTTCTTTATTTAGACAGGGGATGTGCCATTTGTTGGCGATGGAAATGTCCAGAAAACAACTGCAGGCGCCTGAATCAATTACGGCCGGGAGCCGAATCTCCTTCCCCGCCAGCTGTAGGGAGACGGAAAGAGTCACATAAGCCTGGACAAGGTTAATGGTTTGACAGTTGACAGTGGTTTGAGAGGGCAACTTACTGGGCCGGATGGGGCAGTTCAGTAGGTAGTGCCCAGAACCCCCGCAGTAGAGGCACAGGTTAGACCTGCGTCTGCGTTGCCTTTCTTCCTGAGAAAGCCGGGGGCGAACTAGGCCAAGTTGCATGGGCTCCCCCTCCGGAGCCGGCGTACCTGGAGAAAAGGAGGAGGCCGGGTATGTAGGCGGTGCCCTAGGGGGTACCCACACTGGTCGGGGATTCTGTAGGCGCTCGGAACGCCGTTCCCGCATGCGCCGGTCCAACTTGGTGGCCAGTTGGATTAACTCCTCCAGGGTTGTGGGGGTCTCCACCCGAGCTAACTCATCCTTCAGGACTTCGTTCAGCCCCAATCGATATTGATAACGAAGGGCTGCCTCGTTCCAGGTAGTGTCGGCTGACCATTTGCGAAACTCTGCCGTGTAGTCTTCTACTAGCCTTTTGCCCTGGGAAAGAGTATGTAGTGTGGCTTCGGCAGTGGCAGAACGCTGAGGATCATCATAAAGTTGGCCCATTGCTTCAAAGAAAGAGTCCACAGTGTTTAACAGGGGGTTCCTCTGCTCCATGAGACCGTGGGCCCAGGTCTGGGGTTCCTCTGATAGCAATGACATGACAAATCCCACTTTTACAATTTCTGAAGAGAAAGTTCGGGGCTGTAAGGCAAGGTACAAGGTGCAGGCGTTCTTGAAAGACCTGAACTTCCTGCGATCGCCTGAAAATCGCTCAGGTACTGGGACCTTGGGTTCGGGTACAGCCATCATCATGGTGGGTGGCGCTTGGGCCTGCGGTGCAGAACTTCCACTGGCTGATCCAGGAGCTGGGCTTGTCGGAAAAGAGGCTGTTGCCAACTGTTGAAGACGGTTGTCCACCTGTACATAGCCTTCTTGTAGCTTTTGTACAGCTTCCATGAGGGCAGATACCTGTTGGCATAGCATCTCCAGAGGAGATCCCGCTCTGTTGGCCTCTGTCATGGCTGGTTCGTACTATCAGGAACTAAGTACTCACCGAGGCCAAGATGCCGAGAGCGGTTGCCCTTGCGACTCAGCGCCTACCACCCCTGAAGATGGTACAGGGGACGGTTGGCACCAAGAGGCACAAGCCACCTGTTGGGTGGTGGCTAGGCGTGGATCCAGGTGTAGTTGGGTATACAGGCAGACTGGCGGAGGCTCCAACACTGATGGGTAAACAGGCAGCAGGCTGAGGATCAAACACAAGATTAATCAGGCACAAGCAGAAGGTGAACACAGGAGGACAAGTCCAGATAGAATGGTCAAACACAAGCAAGAGGTCAAGGCAGGCTGAGGGTCAAGTACTGCTTAAGCAGGCGGTAGAAGTCCGGTATACAGGCCGAGGGTCAAACACAGGAGAGAGGTGGTGATCCGGGTAAACAAGCCAAGGTCAAGGTTGGAGAAGGTAACAAGGTCAAGACAATCCGGGTCGGCAACGGGTAGGCAAGTAGATACAGCAGGCACAGGTACAAGGGACAAGGGAACAGCTGAGAGACGAACCAGCGTCTGTCTGGGTCCAAGGGCCTCTCTTTTATAGGCCGGGTGGAGGTCACATGGGACGTGCACTAGCGCGCATGCGCGCGCCATTCAGCTGGGCCGCGTACGTTCGTGCGCCGCCACATCGTTCCTCTGACTCCTACTGTGCGCCGTAGCGCCGTTCCTATGCGTCTGCGCACTGGGGCGCGCGGCGGACCAGGTCCCTGATAGACACTTACTCCCGCCTGGATTATCTGTTTAGTACTCCTACCCTACTTGCAAACTCCACCTCATCAAACATACATGTTTGCCCCTGGTCAGATCACCATATAGTATCCAGTCATATCTCCTGTAAGGATGGGCCCGGTGCAGGCAGGCAGAGCTCCTATATTTTGTTACCAGAAGCACCTATAGGACTTGTAGTGTGTTCGTGGCAGGCAAGGCAGAGCTCCTATATTTTGTTCCCAGAGGCACCTATAGGACTTGAAGTGAGTTAGTCCCATTACACACACAGAGCTATATTTTCTTACCAGAAGCACCTATAGGACTTGAAGTGTGTTCGTCCCATCACACACACAGAGCTATATTTTCTTACCAGAAGCACCTATAGGACTTGAAGTGTGTTCGTCCCATCACACACACAGAGCTATATTTTCTTCCCAGAAGCACCTATAGGACTTGAAGTGTGTTAGTCCCATTACACACACAGAGCTATATTTTTCTTCCCAGAAGCACCTATAGGACTTGAAGTGTGTTAGTCCCATCACACACACAGAGCTATATTTTGTTCCCAGAAGCACCTATAGGACTTGAAGTGTGTTAGTCCCATTACACACACAGAGCTATATTTTCTTCCCAGAAGCACCTATAGGACTTGAAGTGTGTTAGTCCCATCACACACACAGAGCTATATTTTGTTCCCAGAAGCACCTATAGGACTTGAAAGTGTGTTAGTCCCATCACACACACAGAGCTATATTTTGTTCCCAGAAGCACCTATAGGACTTGAAGTGTGTTAGTCCCATTACACACACAGAGCTATATTTTGTTCCCAGAAGCACCTATAGTACTTGAAGTGTGTTAGTGGCAGGCAGGCAGAGCTCCTATATTTTGTTACCAGAAGCACCTATAGGACTTGTAGTGTGTTCGTCCCATCACACACACAGCTCTATATTTTGTTCCCAGAGGCACCTATAGGACTTGAAGTGTGTTAGTCCCATTACACACACAGAGCTATATTTTCTTCCCAGAAGGACCTATAGGACTTGAAGTGGGGGGGTGGGGGGGGGGCAGGGGGGGGGGGGGGGGGGGGGGGGGGGGGGGGGGGGGGGGGGGGTGTGGCGGGGGCAGGGAGGGGGGGACTTGGGTGGGGGGGGGGTGTGTTAGTCCCATCACACACACAGAGCTATATTTTGTTCCCAGAAGCACCTATAGGACTTGAAGTGTGTTAGTCCCATTACACACACAGAGCTATATTTTCTTCCCAGAAGCACCTATAGGACTTGAAGTGTGTTAGTCCCATCACACACACAGAGCTATATTTTCTTCCAGAAGCACCTATAGGACTTGAAGTGTGTTAGTCCCATTACACACACAGAGCTATATTTTGTTCCCAGAAGCACCTATAGGACTTGAAGTGTGTTAGTCCCATTACACACACAGAGCTATATTTTGTTCCCAGAAGCACCTATAGGACTTGAAGTGTGTTAGTCCCATCACACACACAGAGCTATATTTTCTTCCCAGAAGCACCTATAGGACTTGAAGTGTGTTAGTCCCATCACACACACAGAGCTATATTTTCTTCCCAGAAGCACCTATAGGACTTGAAGTGTGTTAGTCCCATCACACACACAGAGCTATATTTTGTTCCCAGAAGCACCTATAGGACTTGAAGTGTGTTAGTCCCATTACACACACAGAGCTATATTTTCTTCCCAGAAGCACCTATAGGACTTGAAGTGTGTTAGTCCCATTACACACACACAGAGCTATATTTTGTTCCCAGAAGCACCTATAGGACTTGAAGTGTGTTAGTCCCATCACACACACAGAGCTATATTTTGTTCCCAGAAGCACCTATAGGACTTGAAGTGTGTTAGTCCCATTACACACACAGAGCTATATTTTGTTCCCAGAAGCACCTATAGGACTTGAAGTGTGTTAGTCCCATCACACACACAGAGCTATATTTTGTTCCCAGAAGCACCTATAGGACTTGAAGTGTGTTAGTCCCATTACACACACAGAGCTATATTTTCTTCCCAGAAGCACCTATAGGACTTGAAGTGTGTTAGTCCCATCACACACACAGAGCTATATTTTCTTCCAGAAGCACCTATAGGACTTGAAGTGTGTTAGTCCCATTACACACACAGAGCTATATTTTGTTCCCAGAAGCACCTATAGGACTTGAAGTGTGTTAGTCCCATTACACACACAGAGCTATATTTTGTTCCCAGAAGCACCTATAGGACTTGAAGTGTGTTAGTCCCATCACACACACACAGAGCTATATTTTCTTCCCAGAAGCACTATAGGACTTGAAGTGTGTTAGTCCCATCACACAGAGCTCCTCTATTTTCTTTGCATAAGCACCCACAGGACTTCTAGTGTGTTAGTGGCATCACACAGAGCTCCTCTATTTTCTTTGCATAAGCACCCACAGGACTTCTAGTGTGTTAGTGGCATCACACAGAGCTCCTCTATTTTCTTTTGCAGAAGCACCCACAGGACTTCTAGTGTGTTAGTGGCATCACACAGAGCTCCTCTATTTTCTTTGCAGAAGCACCCATAGGACTTCTAGTGTGTTAGTGGCATCACACAGAGCTCCTCTATTTTCTTTGCATAAGCACCCACAGGACTTCTAGTGTGTTAGTCCCATCACACACACAGAGCTATATTTGTTCCCAGAAGCACCTATAGGACTTGAAGTGTGTTAGTCCCATCACACACACAGAGCTATATTTTGTTCCCAGAAGCACCTATAGGACTTGAAGTGTGTTAGTCCCATTACACACACAGAGCTATATTTTCTTCCCAGAAGGACCTATAGGACTTGAAGTGTGTTAGTGGCAGGCAGGCAGAGCTCCTATATTTTGTTACCAGAAGCACCTATAGGACTTGTAGTGTGTTCGTGGCAGGCAGGCAGAGCTCCTATATTTTGTTCCCAGAGGCACCTATAGGACTTGAAGTGTGTTAGTCCATTACACACACAGAGCTATATTTTCTTCCCAGAAGCACCTATAGGACTTGAAGTGTGTTAGTCCCATCACACACACAGAGCTATATTTTGTTCCCAGAAGCACCTATAGGACTTGAAGTGTGTTAGTCCCATTACACACACAGAGCTATATTTTCTTCCCAGAAGCACCTATAGGACTTGAAGTGTGTTAGTCCCATCACACACACAGAGCTATATTTTCTTCCAGAAGCACCTATAGGACTTGAAGTGTGTTAGTCCCATTACACACACAGAGCTATATTTTGTTCCCAGAAGCACCTATAGGACTTGAAGTGTGTTAGTCCCATTACACACACAGAGCTATATTTTTGTTCCAGAAGCACCTATAGGACTTGAAGTGTGTTAGTCCCATCACACACACAGAGCTATATTTTCTTTCCCAGAAGCACCTATAGGACTTGAAGTGTGTTAGTCCCATCACACACACAGAGCTATATTTTCTTCCCAGAAGCACCTATAGGACTTGAAGTGTGTTAGTCCCATAACACACACAGAGCTATATTTTGTTCCCAGAAGCACCTATAGGACTTGAAGTGTGTTAGTCCATAACACACACAGAGCTATATTTTCTTCCCAGAAGCACTATAGGACTTGAAGTGTGTTAGTCCCATCACACACACAGAGCTATATTTTGTTCCCAGAAGCACCTATAGGACTTGAAGTGTGTTAGTCCCATCACACACACAGAGCTATATTTTGTTCCAGAAGCACCTATAGGACTTGAAGTGTGTTAGTCCCATTACACACACAGAGCTATATTTTGTTCCCAGAAGCACCTATTGGACTTGAAGTGTGTTAGTCCCATCACACACACAGAGCTATATTTTGTTCCCAGAAGCACCTATAGGACTTGAAGTGTGTTAGTCCCATTACACACACAGAGCTATATTTTCTTCCCAGAAGCACCTATAGGACTTGAAGTGTGTTAGTCCCATCACACACACAGAGCTATATTTTCTTCCCAGAAGCACCTATAGGACTTGAAGTGTGTTAGTCCCATTACACACACAGAGCTATATTTTGTTCCCAGAAGCACCTATAGGACTTGAAGTGTGTTAGTCCCATTACACACACAGAGCTATATTTTGTTCCCAGAAGCACCTATAGGACTTGAAGTGTGTTAGTCCCATCACACACACAGAGCTATATTTTCTTCCCAGAAGCACCTATAGGACTTGAAGTGTGTTAGTCCCATCACACAGAGCTCCTCTATTTTCTTTGCATAAGCACCCACAGGACTTCTAGTGTGTTAGTGGCATCACACAGAGCTCCTCTATTTTCTTTGCATAAGCACCCACAGGACTTCTAGTGTGTTAGTGGCATCACACAGAGCTCCTCTATTTTCTTTGCAGAAGCACCCACAGGACTTCTAGTGTGTTAGTGGCATCACACAGAGCTCCTCTATTTTCTTTGCAGAAGCACCCATAGGACTTCTAGTGTGTTAGTGGCATCACACAGAGCTCCTATATATTCTTCTCAGCAGCACCCACAGGACTTCTAGTGTGTTAGTGGCATCACACAGAGCTCCTCTATTTTCTTTGCAGAAGCACCCATAGACTTCTAGTGTGTTAGTGGCATCACACAGAGCTCCTATATATTCTTCTCAGCAGCACCCACAGGACTTCTAGTGTGTTAGTGGCATCACACAGAGCTCCTATATATTTTCTCAGCAGCACCCACAGGACTTCTAGTGTGTTAGTGGCATCACACAGAGCTCCTCTATTTTCTTTGCAGAAGCACCCATAGGACTTCTAGTGTGTTAGTGGCATCACACAGAGCTCCTATAGTATCTTCTCAGCAGCACCCACAGGACTTCTAGTGTGTTAGTGGCATCACACAGAGCTCCTCTATTTTCTTTGCAGAAGCACCCATAGGACTTCTAGTGTGTTAGTGGCATCACACAGAGCTCCTATATATTCTTCTCAGCAGCACCCACAGGACTTCTAGTGTGTTAGTGGCATCACACAGAGCTCCTCTATTTTCTTTGCATAAGCACCCACAGGACTTCTAGTGTGTTAGTGGCATCACACAGAGCTCCTCTATTTTCTTTGCATAAGCACCCACAGGACTTCTAGTGTGTTAGTGGCATCACACAGAGCTCCTCTATTTTTCTTTGCAGAAGCACCCACAGGACTTCTAGTGTGTTAGTGGCATCACACAGAGCTCCTCTATTTTCTTTGCAGAAGCACCCATAGGACTTCTAGTGTGTTAGTGGCATCACACAGAGCTCCTATATATTCTTCTCAGCAGCACCCACAGGACTTCTAGTGTGTTAGTGGCATCACACAGAGCTCCTCTATTTTCTTTGCAGAAGCACCCATAGGACTTCTAGTGTGTTAGGGCATCACACAGAGCTCCTATATATTCTTCTCAGCAGCACCCACAGGACTTCTAGTGTGTTAGTGGCATCACACAGAGCTCCTCTATTTTCTTTGCATAAGCACCCACAGTACTTCTAGTGTGTTAGTGGCATCACACAGAGCTCCTCTATTTTCTTTGCATAAGCACCCACAGGACTTCTAGTGTGTTAGTGGCATCACACAGAGCTCCTCTATTTTCTTTGCAGAAGCACCCACAGGACTTCTAGTGTGTTTAGTGGCATCACACAGAGCTCCTCTATTTTCTTTGCAGAAGCACCCATAGGACTTCTAGTGTGTTAGTGGCATCACACAGAGCTCCTATATATTCTTCTCAGCAGCACCCACAGGACTTCTAGTGTGGTTAGTGGCATCACACCGAGCTCCTCTATTTTCTTTGCAGAAGCACCCATAGGACTTCTAGTTGTGTTAGTGGCATCACACAGAGCTCCTATATATTCTTCTCAGAAGCACCCACAGGACTTCTAGTGTGTTAGTGGCATCACACAGAGCTCCTCTATTTTCTTTGCATAAGCACCCACAGGACTTCTAGTGTGTTAGTGGCATCACACAGAGCTCCTCTATTTTCTTTGCATAAGCACCCACAGGACTTCTAGTGTGTTAGTGGCATCACACAGAGCTCCTCTATTTTCTTTGCAGAAGCACCCACAGGACTTCTAGTGTGTTAGTGGCATCACACAGAGCTCCTCTATTTTCTTTGCAGAAGCACCCATAGGACTTCTAGTGTGTTAGTGGCATCACACAGAGCTCCTATATATTCTTCTCAGCAGCACCCACAGGACTTCTAGTGTGTTAGTGGCATCACACAGAGCTCCTCTATTTTCTTTGCAGAAGCACCCATAGGACTTCTAGTGTGTTAGTGGCATCACACAGAGCTCCTATATATTCTTCTCAGCAGCACCCACAGGACTTCTAGTGTGTTAGTGGCATCACACAGAGCTCCTCTATTTTCTTTGCATAAGCACCCACAGGACTTCTAGTGTGTTAGTGGCATCACACAGAGCTCCTCTATTTTCTTTGCATAAGCACCCACAGGACTTCTAGTGTGTTAGTGGCATCACACAGAGCTCCTCTATTTTCTTTGCAGAAGCACCCACAGGACTTCTAGTGTGTTAGTGGCATCACACAGAGCTCCTCTATTTCTTTGCAGAAGCACCCATAGGACTTCTAGTGTGTTAGTGGCATCACACAGAGCTCCTATATATTCTTCTCAGCAGCACCCACAGACTTCTAGTGTGTTAGTGGCATCACACAGAGCTCCTCTATTTTCTTTGCATAAGCACCCACAGGACTTCTAGTGTGTTAGTGGCATCACACAGAGCTCCTCTATTTTCTTTGCAGAAGCACCCACAGGACTTCTAGTGTGTTAGTGGCATCACACAGAGCTCCTCTATTTTCTTTGCAGAAGCACCCATAGGACTTCTAGTGTGTTAGTGGCATCACACAGAGCTCCTATATATTCTTCTCAGCAGCACCCACAGGACTTCTAGTGTGTTAGTGGCATCACACAGAGCTCCTCTATTTTCTTTGCAGAAGCACCCATAGGACTTCTAGTGTGTTAGTGGCATCACACAGAGCTCCTATATATTCTTCTCAGCAGCACCCACAGGACTTCTAGTGTGTTAGTGGCATCACACAGAGCTCCTCTATTTTCTTTGCAGAAGCACCCATAGGACTTCTAGTGTGTTAGTGGCATCACACAGAGCTCCTATATTTTCTTCTCAGCAGCACCCACAGGACTACCGACTACAATGGCTGGAAGACCGCCAAGGGGAGGCAGAGCGTGCAGAGCCAAGAACACAGGGCAGGCAGGCTCTGTTTTCTAGTGGACGTGGCCGTGGACGTGGACGTGGTCGTGCATCGTCATCAGCACGTGGCCATGGGACACGCGCGTCTTTGTTTTCGGCAGCTGGACATGTGGAGCCGCATCATGCTGAAGGCTTGGTAGAATGGATGACCAAGCCCTCCTCATCCTCCTCATCCTCTCTCACCCAGGCTCAGGGTACTGACAGAGCATCATCAGCCACCCTTCCCTAGACCCACCATGTCCTCCTGAGGAGTCCCCCGAACTCTTTGAGCACAGTGTTGGGTACATGCTCCCAGGAGGATGCCCAACGATTCGAAGGCTCGGATGACGATACCCAGCTTGAGGAATCTGGCAGTACAGTTCCACCAGCTGCAGCTTACTGCCAGGTTTGCTCTAGTGGTGAAGAGGGAGGGGATGATGAGGTCACTGACTCCACGTGGGTGCCTCAAGGGAGAGAGGATGAGGAGGAGGACGAGGAGGAGGAGGATGCGGCGTCACATGTCCAACGAGGCAGGATGCCCCCCTGGAGGCCAGGTAGAGGCCAGCACAGCAACTGTACAACACCGCAGAGCTCCGCCTGTGCAGGGCGCTGCCTCTGCACGTTATCAGAAAAGTTCTTTGGTGTGGGCCTTTTTTGAGACGAGTGCAGCAGATCGCACCACTGCTATTTGCAATATTTGTCTCAAGCGTATCTCACGTGGCCAAAACATCAGCCGCTTGGGCACGACAAGCATGACCAGACATATGGCGACCTGCCATGCAGCTCGTTGGCAGGCACACATAAAAGACCCACACCAAAGAACTAAGCGGACCTCTCCTTGCTCCTCCTCAGCTGGGATCTCCATCCCCACTACACCTTCAGTCCTCTCTGAAAGCTGCTCTGAGAGGACTGAAGGTGTAGAATTCGGTGTGTCACAACCAAGTACTTGCAGTACACCGACGTCCGAATGCAGCAGGCAAATTTCCCTGCCCCAGCTGCTGGACCGTAGAAAGAAGTACACTCCCAGCCATCCACATGCCCAGCGGTTGAATGCTAGCCTTGCTAAATTGCTAGCACTTCAACTGCTGCCTTTTCAGTTGGTAGACTCGGCCCCCTTCCGTGAGTTTGTTCAATGTGCGGTTCCTCAGTGGCAGGTTCCCAAACGCCACTTTTTCTCGCGGAAGGCGATTCCGTCTCTCTACCGGCATGTGGAGGGCAATGTCCATGCCTCGCTGGACAGGGCGGTCAGCGGTAAGGTGCATATTACCGCTGACTCATGGTCCAGCAGGCATGGACAGGGACGGTACCTTTCTTTCACGGCCCATTGGGTCACTCTATTGGCAGCTGGGAGGGATGCAGGACAAGGTGCAGTAGTGTTGGAGGTTGTTCCGCCACCACGCCTCCAAAACGCTACTACTGCTACTGGTTGTGACACACCTCTCTCCTCCACCCCCTCCTCTTCTTCTTCCTCCAGTGCTCTGTCCTTGGAACCAGCGGTGCTCCGTAGGCGTACAAGGGGCTACGCAAGTACGCAGGCAAAAAGATGCCATGCCGTGCTTGCGCTGGTGTGTTTGGGGGACAGGAGCCACACTGGGCCAGAGGTTCTGGCAGCTCTGCAGGGGCAGGCCGAGAGGTGGTTGACGCCACGTCAGCTTAAGCCAGGAATGGTCGTTTCTGACAATGGCACCAACCTCCTCTCCGCCCTGCGACAGGGGCAGCTCACCCATGTGCCCTGCATGGCTCACGTCCTCAACCTGGTGGTGCAGCGGTTCTTGGGCAGGTTCCCAGGCTTACAGGATGTCCTGAGGCAGGCCAGGAAAGTCTGTGTGCATTTCCGCCGATCTTATAATGCCAGTGCTCGGCTGACTGAGCTGCAAAAAGGAGCTGAACCTGCCCAAGAACCGCCTAATATCTGACATGCCCACCAGGTGGAACTCAACGTTGGCCATGCTGCAGCGACTGCACACGCAGCAGAGGGCCATCAATGAGTACCTTTGCGACTACGGCACCAGGACAGGGTCAGGGGAGCTTGGTTTTTTTTCCCCACGTCAGTGGAGCATGATCAGGGATGCATGCACTGTCCTCTCACCATTTGAGGAGGCCACGAGGATGGTGAGCAGTGACAGTGCATGCATCAGTGACACTGTCCCTCTTGTCCACCTGTTGGAGCATACGCTGCGTGGGATAATGGACAGGGCACTTGAGGCAGAACAGAGGCAGGAAGAGGAGGACTTCCTTGCCTCTCAAGGCCCCCTTTATCCGGACAGTGTTCCTTCTGTCCCACCCATCACACAGGAAGAGGATGAGGAGGAGGAGGAGGAGGAGGAGGATTGTGTGAGCATGGAGGTGGAGCCTGGCACTCAGCATCAGCAGCAGCAGTCTTTTAGGGATGATGTACAGTCCCAACAAGCCAGTGGACTTGTACGTGGCTGGGAGGAGGTGGCTGGCGATCATGTCATCCTCAGTGACCCAGAAGACTCCGGACCGAATGCCTCAGCTAACCTACGCTGCATGGCCTCCCTGATCCTGCAAAGCCTGCGGAAGGATCCTCGTGTTCTTCGGATCAAGGAGAGGGACCATTACTGGCTGGCCACTCTCCTTGATCCGCGGTACAAGGGTAAGGTTGCGGACCTTATCTTGCCGTCGCAGAGGGAGCAGAGGATGAGACATCTCAGGGAGGCCTTGCAGAAAGGTCTGTGCAACGCGTTCCCAGAAACTGGGAGGCTACAAACTCCTGGTCCTGGGCGACGAGTTGCTGAGGCTTCGGTCAGTGGCAGAAGGAGCGGTGGGGAAGGTGGACGTCTGACCGATGCGTTCAGACAATTTTTTAGTCCGCAGCCCCAAGGTATGATCGGTTCCAGCAACCATCGCCAGCGTCTGATATACATGGTGCAGGAATACCTTGGGGCAAGGTCAGACTTGGACACCTTTCCCACCGAAAATCCTCTGGCTTACTGGGTCCTGAGGATGGATCACTGGCCAGAGCTTGCACAGTATGCAATTGAGCTACTGGCCTGTCCTGCCTCCAGCGTTCTTTCCGAACGCACATTCAGTGCTGCTGGAGGATTTGTGACTGATCATAGGGTGCGCCTGTCCACCGCCTCGGTTGATCGACTGACATTCATCAAAAATGAATCAGTCTTGGATCACCACCAGCTACCAGGCACCTGAGGCGGATATAACCGAATAATTTTTAATGTCACATCCCTTCAAGACTGCCTATGCTGATGCTGAGTGACTGTCCTCTTATGTTCACTGACTATCCTCTTCCTCCTCCTCAATGATCCATGCCACAGCACCAGTGCCTAAGGCACAATTTTTCAGCCCCTGTTTAACAGGGGCGTGTACTTACAATTTTTTAAAAAAATGCTTCGCAACACGTGTGACTGCTGTGCTCCAAGTACAGTCTCTGTGAGGGCCGTGTTGCAGTGTTGTGGCACCAGCACCAGTGCCTAAGGCACAATTTTTCAGCCCCTGTTTAACAGGGGCGTGTACTTACAATTTTTTAAAAAAATGCTTCGCAACACGTGTGACTGCTGTGCTCCAAGTACAGTCTCTGTGAGGGCCGTGTTGCAGTGTTGTGGCACCAGCACCAGTGCCTAAGGCACAATTTTTCAGCCCCTGTTTAACAGGGGCGTGTACTTACAATTTTTTTAAAAAAAAATGCTTCGCAACACGTGTGACTGCTGTGCTCCAAGTACAGTCTCTGTGAGGGCCGTGTTGCAGTGTTGTGGCACCAGCACCAGTGCCTAAGGCACAATTTTTCAGCCCCTGTTTAACAGGGGCGTGTACTTACAATTTTTTAAAAAAATGCTTCGCAACACGTGTGACTGCTGTGCTCCAAGTACAGTCTCTGTGAGGGCCGTGTTGCAGTGTTGTGGCACCAGCACCAGTGCCTAAGGCACAATTTTTCAGCCCCTGTTTAACAGGGGCGTGTACTTACAATTTTTTAAAAAAATGCTTCGCAACACGTGTGACTGCTGTGCTCCAAGTACAGTCTCTGTGAGGGCCGTGTTGCAGTGTTGTGGCACCAGCACCAGTGCCTAAGGCACAATTTTTCAGCCCCTGTTTAACAGGGGCGTGTACTTACAATTTTTTTAAAAAATGCTTCGCAACACGTGTGACTGCTGTGCTCCAAGTACAGTATCTGTGAGGGCCGGGTTGCAGTGTTGTGGCACCAGCACCAGTGCCTAAGGCACAATTTTTCAGCCCCTGTTTAACAGGGGCGTGTACTTACAATTTTTTAAAAAAATGCTTCGCAACACGTGTGACTGCTGTGCTCCAAGTACAGTCTCTGTGAGGGGTTGCAGTGTTGTGGCACCAGCACCAGTGCCTAAGGCACAATTTTTCAGCCCCTGTTTAACAGGGGCGGGTAATTACAAATCTTGATCTAATAGTTCACAGCAGGGCCCATTCCTGCACCCACCAAGAGTAACTATGAGGGCCTGCAGTCTTGTGGCAACACCGTCCACCACCACCGCCAAAGGCCCAATTTTTCTGCCCTGTTCATCAGGTGCTTGCAATTACAAATCTTGATCTAATAACTCACAGCAGGGCCCATTCCTGCGCCCACCAAGAGTAACTATGAGGGCCTACAGTCTTGTGGCAACACCGTCCACCACCACCGCCAAAGGCCCAATTTTTCTGCCCTGTTCATCAGGTGCTTGCAATTACAAATCTTGATCTAATAACTCACAGCAGGGCCCATTCCTGCGCCCACCAAGAGTAACTGTGAGAGCTTACAGTCTTGTGGCAAAACCGTCCACCACCACCACCACCACCACCCCCAATTTTTCTGCCCTGTTCAACAGGTGCATGCAATTACAAATCTTGATCTATTAACTCACAGCAGGGCCCATTCCTGTGCCCACCAGTCTTGTGGCTACACCAACATCTAATAGGGCAAATTTCTGCAGAGTATATACGCCAGGCCCCTACTTTCAAACATCCAACTTACAAACGACTCCTACTTGCAAATGGAAAGAGAAAACAGGAAGTGAGAGGAAATCTACCCCTAGGAAGGGAAATTCTATCCTGTTAGATTTAATTTGGGAAAAAGGTATCTCCTCTCTACTGATACTTTATCACCAATCCTTGTTTCAATTAAAACCCCACTTTTCCAAAAACATTTGTCATTGGGACGGAAAGTGAGGTGACATGTTCTGAACAGATGTGCAAAGACAGCAAATGTTACAGGGGTGATAACCCCTCCCTATGTTCTCCAAAAAGCTTAAAAATAGATTTTTTTGGGATGGAGCTACACTTCATAATGTACCTGTTCAGATTCTACTTAAGATCAAACCTAAAGCCGCAAGTGGTTTTAAATGGCTTCTTTTTTTCCTTTACAATGTCATTTTGTGCAAGGACAGTTCTAAACACGGGAAACACATGCCACTTCACAGGCATACTTTGGACACCCCCCAGGTACCATATTTAAAGGAAAATTTTTTTTTTTTTCGAACGTTCGCGTCCATTATAACGTATAGGCCGTCGCGTCCATTATAACGTATAGGGTTCGAACCGAACCCGGGGGTTCGAACCGAACCCGGGGGTGTTCGGCGCATTAATGACTATCTCCTTACATACCCCGTAATACGCACACAACTGGCCGAACGCCTCGCTGAATATTTCAGACTTCATGACATCGATAATACCTCTCCTACCACCCTCTGGATGGCCCATAAGGCTGTTATGAGGGGTTATTTGATCAAACTTGCCACCACCAGAAAGCGACAGAAGACACGGGAAGCCCAACAGCTCACCGCAGACCTCAGTAAACTTTACCATAGACACAGCCACACCCCATCCCAAGACTTGTTGACCCAAATCAATGACAAAAGAAAAGCCTTTGACACCATACTTTCTTAACACGCTGAAACATCCCTTAGATGGACTAAAGCATGTTTTCTCCACCACAGCAACTCTGCCTCCACTATGTTTGCTCGCAAATTAAAGCAGCAAACCCAACCAACTCACTTGTACAAGTTAAGGGACAAGAACGGCCACCTTACCTCCCATCCTAAAGACGTTCTACATATCTTCTCCTCTTTCTATCAAAAACTGTACTCTGCTCCACATTCCCCCCCTCCCATCCCTCCCCAATCCTGGTTAGACCCCCTGATGCTTCCCCATCTTTCAGAGGAACAGCTACAAACCCTTAACGCCCCATGCACTACTGAAGAAATAGCGTCCATTTTATCCTCTCTCAAACCATCTAAGACCCCTGGCCCTGACGGATTCTCTGCCACCTATTATAAAAAAAATTGCTGATCCGTTACTCCCCAAAATGGCCAAACTTTATAACTTTATCCTACAAGGGAAACATTTCCCAGATGAGATGCTTTTGGCAAACTTATCACTAATACCAAAACCTGGAAAAGATCATACTCACCCTCAAAATTTTAGGCCCATCTCAGTTATCAATAACGACGTAAAAATTTTCGGACATATCTTAGCAGATCGTCTGGCCAAATTTGGCTTTAGTGGGGAATTTGTCCATGGATTCAAGGCCCTATATCATCATCCCCATACGAATATACAAATCACAGGCTGCAACTCCACGTACTTTCCCCTAAGTCGGGGTACGAGACAGGAACCCTTGACTAGATCCATCTCTGATAAAGGGCTATATCAAAGGGGACCAAGAATTTAAGATCAGCTTGTATGCGGATGACGTTTTTATTAATTTCTTTTATTAATTTCTGACCCCCTCATCTCCCTCCCTAACCTATTTGCCTCCCTGAATTCCTTCCACTGAATTTCGGGATATGGGGCAAACCCAACTAAATGCTCCGCAATGCCTATTCACCTTCCCACATCGCTCCTGACCTCCCTTAAAGACTCCTATAAATTCTCCTGGAATCACAACTCCCTACAATACTTAGGTATTAAACTTGCCCCTACCCTCAAGCAAATGTACTCCCTAAATTACCCACAAGCCTTCTCCTCCATGAAAAACCTTCTCCACCTATCATATATCCTTCTTAGGCCGCATTCAGGCAGTAAAGATGTCCATCCTCCCAAAACTTCTTTTTCTTTCAGTCTCTACCAATATATGTCCCCAGCTCTACTTTACACAAAATCCAATCAGAGTTGCTCTTGTTCATCTGGCAAAAGAAAAAGCCTCGACTGAGTCGATCGCTGATATACAGGGCCCGCCTGGGAGGTGGTCTGGTGTGCCCGGATCTGTGAAAGTATTTCCTGGCCACCTGCCTGGTCCAGACAGCACAGTGGCACGCTAGTCCAACTTCTATACCATGGCTGAGATTTGAGCGGGCCTCGATTGCCTTTTACCACCTCCCGGGACTCCTCTGGTCGAGTTCTATCACCCCAAAATAGATTGCCCCATTGAATGATATCGTGGGACAGTCTCTTTACCTTTGGTCACTCTACTGGAAGAAATTCCAGCTGAGGTCTAATGTTCCTCTCCTGGCCTCTTTTATAGGTGAACCCCACTTCCCTCCGCCTTTCACTCACACACCTCCTTTCAAAGATGGGCAGATTGAGGCCTGACGAATTTGGAATCCTTGCTGCACAATGCCTCTTTCTGCTCATTCACATACTTACAGCGAACGCATGACTTGGATAGATCAGCCTTCCATCAATTCCTGCAAATAAGGCACTTCTACACCAATAAACTCCAGGAACTAACAGGAGCTGCGAAAACACAATTTGAACGTATGTGCGGTGAGACATCCCGAGAAAGGGGAACCATTTCAACCCTATACAGGTACCTTAATGGCCACAACACACCCTCCAAGTCTGCTGCAATGTTGGGCTGGGAGGCGGAGGTAGCTCAGGAACTCCGAGTGGAAGACTGGCAAGACATGGTAACAATATGCACAAATGTACGCGCTCCATATCCACTAAAGAAATGGTCCTCAAGCTTCACACTAGATGGTATTACACTCCGGATCATTTACACAGGATGTTTCCTCTGGTTCCCGACACATGTTTCAGAGGATGTCGGGACAGAGGCACACTCCTGCACACCTTTTGGGGCTGCAAACTATTAGCACATATTTGGAAGAACACTTCAGACTTGATCATTAAGATCACAGGTATCTCTGTCACTCTTACATACCAAATGTGCATTCTATACGCTGAACTCCCAGATATCATCCCTCCACAACAGAGACTGATCCATACCCTCTTCAGTGCCATTCAGTGGGCGATTGCGCTGAACTGGAAGGGCCCTTTGGTACCATGGACACAGGTTCTTCACCTCATGGAGTCCATTAGACTAATGGGAAGAATCCACTATACTCTCCTGGACTCCATGCATATATTTGATAGAAAATGGAATGCTTGGACAGCCCATCTGCTTAGCTTAGAGCTAGAAAACCCCTAAATCAACCTGGTCACCATTCAGACGGTGTGATGTACTGTAACTACTACCTATCCACAGGAGAGAGAAGTGTCAACCCTAATGGCCTTGTGCTCCTATAATTCAGATGAAATGCCTACAAGGACACTGCAGTATGCTTACGCATCAAGAGTTTTAATTTATTTTATATTATTTCTATTCCTTTTTCCTGTTACTCTCACAGTTACCTCAATGTGGTCTGCCTATGGACCGCTATATACCACATGTCTATTGGATGTACTGCTCGTTCAACCATCCGATACAAATATGTAAAGCCCCATACACACGCTCGGATTATCCGAGGACCAGGTCCGTCGGATCATGTCCGTCGTACTTTGTCCGATGTTGGTTTTGCGTACACACGGTCGGACAAAGTTGTTGGAAAATCCGATCATTCTGAACGTGGTGACGTTTGTTGCCTACGACGGGACTACGTAGAGGCTAGTAGCCAATAGCTTTGGTCTTGTAATGTGATCTGAGCATGCGTAGCACTTTGTCCGTCGGAATTCGCTACACACGATCGGATTTGGTGTGATCGGACTTTGTTGTCAAAAAATCTATCCAGCAGGAGATAGGACTTTGTCCGTCGGACAATCCGATGGAAACTGTCCGATGGTGCCTACACACGGTCGGAATTTCCGACAACATTGTCTGATAGGACAGAATCCATCGGAAAATCCGACCGTGTGTATGGGGCTTAAGAGATGTACTTGTATATTGATTTAGCTCCAATTGTACCTATTATGATGGGTTCTGTATCCTTCTTATTATCCCAATGCTTGTACACTTTGTAATTTTCCTGTTTAACTTCAATAAAAATGTTTGTAAACAAAAAAAGACACAAGTCCATTAAGTTCAACCTATGTGTGTGATTATATGTCAGTATTAGGGATGAGCCGAACACTCCCGGTTCAATTCGCACCAGAACCTTCGAACGGACCGAAAGTTTGTGAAAACTTTAGAAGCCCATTAAAGTCTATAGGACTCGAATGTTCGAAATCAAAAGTGCTGATTTTGAAGGCTAATATGCAAGATATTGTCCTAAAAAGGGTTTGGGGACCCGGCTCCTGCCCTAGGGGACATGGATCAGTGCATAGTTTTTTTTTAAAAACTACATTTTTTTTGGGAGCACTGATTTTAATGACGATTAAAGTGAAAAAAAAAAGTTCCTTTAAATATTGTGACTGGGGGGTGTCTATAGTATGCCTGTGAAGTGGCACATGTGTCCCGTGTTTAGAACAGTCCCTGTACAAAATGACATTTAACAGAAAAAAAGTAATTAAAACTGCTTGAGGTTTTAATGTAATGTCTGGTTCCGGCAATATGGATGAAAAACATTGAGAAAAAATGGTATGGGTAGCCCCCCCTACTCATTACCAGCCCCTTTGGGTCTTGTACGGATATTAAGGGGAACCCCGCACCCAAATTAAAAAAAGGAAAGGCGTGGGGCACCCAAGCCCTATATACTCAGAACAGCAGTATACAGGCGGTGCAAATAAGACAGGGACTGTGTAGGTGTGTTGTGTTAGGTAGAATCTGTTTGTAACTGGTACATTTTTAAAGTGTAGCTCCAGTCAAAACATCTATTTTTAAGCTTTTTGGAAAACATAGGGAAGGGTTATCACCCCTGTATAATTTTTTGGGCTGTCCGTCTTTTTTCATCTCACTTCCTGTTGTCTCCTTCCGTTTGCAAGTAGGAGACGTTTGTAAGTTGGATGTTTGAAAGTAGGGGCCTGCCCTATATGCTCTGCAGAAATTTGGCCCTAAGGTGTTGGGGTTGCTACAAGTTAAGTGAAAAAAGTCAATAGAAATACAATTGACAGAATAAACTCCGCGCCAATGAATTAGTAAATATAAAAAAATAAATAAATAAGCTGCTCCCTTAAACAAAAATCAAGAGAATCTTTGTAGCATGAAAAACGTGAAGATAGGGGCGCTAGTGTACCATTAGTTGCTATATATATTAGTGATACTTTGTTACCTATACCACAAAAAACTATTACAGAAAATATTAAATATACAATTGTGCGTTCCCCACAGCCAGTGAACAAAATTGTTATAGACTACAGATATTAGTCAAACATCTATAGCTATATGTGAAAACTGTGACATAACAAACATTTGCTGAACCAATGTTTGAAGATCAAAAAAAGTTATTTTTTAATGATAGTCCACCAACAAAAAACCAACTGAAATAAAAGCTGTTTGTGATGATTTTCAGTCACTTAGTTATAATCATGCACTGATGTCTTCTGAAAATTGCTCTGAACACCCACCGCCATCTTCCTCCGCCTCGGGTGTGGCGCTTTGCACGCTGAGCGCTGGGATCTTCTCCTCCTGGGCGTGGCTCTGCCCCCTTACTTGCTGGTTCAGCACGCTACATTTTCTTGCTGCACCCCAGCGACACCTGGTGGCAGGCACTGTAGGATTGCAGGCTAAGGCAGCAGTTACTAGTTCACAGCAAAAAATGTCTCTCTTGTGATGTCCCACTGTTAGGGATCAACTTCTCCACAGTCCCCGGCCGCGCCACCCCCTGTGTCCGTGTTTCCAAGGCCGTTGTGATTGCCACGTATGACTACACATGTTACAGTCACTAAATGCTAACATTTTCTCTTCTCATCAAGTCCGGTTTAGTTGCCGTGGGTAACGGGTTGACAATAAAGATAATCTCGGTGGGACCTCCATGTAGCGCACTACCCCCTTGGGAGCTGCAGTCTTGTTCATTACCTTTTTGTCAATTAACCCCGCTCTTCTTGTCCCATGCAACTTCAAACACCGGACAAACTTTAACGTTTATAATGCTTTATTCTGGGGTAAATCAATGAGCATTTAGATGGATGATATGAGATGCCCTATCTTTTTTTTTTTTTTTTTAAATCTTTATTTATAATTGTTTTCCAAAGTACATCATCATAGTAACACATTTCATAGTATCTTAGTTCATTTTAGACATACTTATTTTCCCCCCCATTTCCCCCCCCCCACCCCCCTCCCAACCTTGCATTAATTCTCCAGGGGGGGTCCTCATCTCAGTCCCTTCTTGCCCATAATGGCTCCTAACAAAATAAAATGTGATAGGGGGTCTAAGTCGTGACTTCAAAAAAGTATCTCCAGGAATCTTTAAATTTATCCCAAGCTATCCATCTAAGCTTCGAGTCTGCCTTGTCATCTCCCGAGTTTACTTCCGCTGTTTCTATTCTTTGAATCGTATTGACGCCTAGAATCCACTCCCGAATAGTCGGGGCCGCCGCTTCTCGCCATTTCTTCGGGATAAGATTTTTTGCCTCATTTAAGAGAATTGGGGTCAGAGAAATCTTATACTGTGTCCATGGTGTCTCCGTCCCATGGAAAAGACACACCCATGGATCCTCCACTACAACGTCCCCAGTGATCAGATATATCAACTCCAATATTCCTTTCCAGTATTTATTTATCTCCGGGCAGTCCCATAGTATATGTGCCAGTGTGCCCCTTAATTTACACCCTCTCCAACACTCCGGGGACACCCCACCCTGGATTTTGCACAGTTTATCGGGGGTAATGTACCATCTTGACAGACTTTTGAAATTATTTTCAACTAAATTTATGGGAAATACCGTGCTATGAATTATTTTAAATATTTTCTCCAGTCTATTTTTACCACACTGTGACCCCAATTCTTCTTCCCATTTTTTAACGTATGGAGGCACGTCCAATCCATCTTCATTTATTAAGAATTTATAGATTCGAGAGATGCTATGCCTCGCGTCTCCCCGGGTACACAGTTTTTCCAACTGGGTGTACTTATCTTCACCGCGTAGCGGACGGGGTAGACTTTCCACAAAATGTTTTAATTGGGCGTACCTCCATGCGTCAATTGAAATCCTTTCTGATTGTCTACTTAACTCCTGAAATGTGCAAATTTCACCCATTTTAGTTATATCTCTCAATTGTGTGTTTTCTATCTTTATCCAGTTCCCCCCTACTTCACTTCTTCCTGGTTCAAACATTATATTATTTTTTATATATATTAAAGTGGAATTAAATTTCAATTTATTTTTTTTATACAAACTATCCCAGATATCTAATGTGACCCTAGTTATCTCATGTGCCTTTTTATCAAGTTTCCTAAACCTAGGTGGGTTCCAAATATCGTGACCTAAATCTCTACAGCTTACTGTGTGCTCTAATTTGATCCATCTTTTATCGTTATCTCCACCAACCCAATCAATCACCCGTGATAGTGAAATCGCTCGAAAATATTTTTCAAAGTCGGGGACTGCCAACCCCCCGTGTTTCTTCTCCCGGCTAAGTATGCCGGCCGCGATACGCGGCTTCTTATTAGCCCAGATAAATCTTGAAATTATTTGCTTTAAGGATTTAAAAAACGAGGTAGGAATGGCTAAGGGAAGCATCTGAAGTTTATAGTTAATCTTTGGGGTAACGATCATTTTTAATGCGTTTATACGGCCGATCCAAGAGAGCGGTCGTAGAGACATTTTACGTAATTCTATTCTTATTTCGTCTAGTAGAGGAAGGAAGTTTATAAAATATGTTTTTTTTTTTGTTGTTTCAGCTAATCTAATCCCCAAATATTTAATACTTTCTCTCCAGGGAAATTTAAATTCGTTTGCTAGCGAGTCTACTTCTGCTTTTTTCAGATTTATGTTTAATATTTCTGACTTTCCCAGATTAATTTTTAGATTTGAGATCCTGCCAAAAATTTTTAATACTGATAATAAATTTGGAATGGTGATCCTGGGGTTAGAGATATAAAAGAGCACATCGTCTGCGAAAGCAGCAAGTTTATGTACCTCGCTTCCTACTCTGATGCCCGAGATGTCGTTGTTTTTTCGGACCACTGAGAGAAGAGGCTCCAGGGCCAAGACAAACAAGAGGGGCGATAACGGACAGCCCTGACGTGTTCCATTACACATGGTAAACGTCTCCGAGGGTACCCCGTTTACCCGAACAGAGGCCTGGGGATGAGAATAAAGCATCTTAACCCATTGCAACATCCTGGGACCAAACCCCATGGTCTCCAGAGTGCCCATCATATGTCCCCAGTCTACCCTGTCAAAGGCCTTCTCGGCATCTATTGACAGGAGTAGACTGGGGACCTCGTCCCGCCTGGCCGCGTGGAGCAACAATAGGGTCCGAACCCCATTATCCCGCCCCTCTCTCCCCATGACGAACCCCACCTGGTCGGGATGTACGAGTTGGGGAAGCCTTTCCTTCATTCTCAGTGCAAGCACCTTGGCATAAAGCTTGGTGTCGGTATTTAGTAAGGCTATCGGGCGGTAGCTTGAGCATAAGGTTCTATCTTTACCTTCTTTATGGATCAGAGTGATTGAGGCCCGCAGAGCTTCCCCCCCCATTATACAGTCCATGCCCAGGTGGTTCCAATACCGACACAACCTCGGAACCAATATGTCTTTATATTTTTTCAGGTACGTCAGCGTAAAACCATCCGGGCCGGGGCTCTTACCGCTTTGTGAGCTCTGCAAGGCCCTAAAAATCTCCGCCTCTGTTATGGGGCTATCCATGCTTAATCTATCCTCTTCTGACAGAGTCGGTAGCGCGCTATCCATAAGGAAAGTTTTGCCTTCTGTTCCCTGTTCAAAATTCTGCTTCCCCTCCTGTCTGACATCATATAGGCTTTCATAGTATGTCTTAAATGCCTTTGCTATTTCTTTAGTCGAACTAACCAATTCCCCGACTCGTTCTGTACTTTCTCGATGTAATTAACCTCCCTTTTCTTTTTCAGTACACGGGCTAGATTTTTTCCTGTCCTATTTCCCCACTGACGCTTCTCTTTTGCTATTTTATAAAAGTATTTCCTAGAGTCTATTTCCAAGGCCATTTTTAACTCTTCTCTTTTGCTTATTAGTTTATGGTATAAGTCTTAAATTGAGCTAGTATTGCTTTTGTGGTCCCTTTCGAGCTTCTGAATCTCCTCTGTTAGTCCTAAAAGCTTCAAATTTTTTTCTTTTTTTATCCCAGCTCCGACGGCAATAAGGACTCCCCTTATATACGACTTGTGCGCCTCCCATAACGTCGCGGGTGATACTTCCCCCGTGTCGTTCTGGGAGAAAAAGAAAATGATTTCCCTTTTAATTAAATCTGCTGTATCCGATTCCAAGATCAAACTGTCGTTAAGACGCCATGAAAAAGGATGTCTTTGATACTCGGGGGTCCCCACCCTTAACGAGACCGGGGCGTGATCTGACAAAGTCGTTATCTCTATTTGGGACGAGACAACCTGGTCCAGTAATCTATGGTCAATTAAAAGGTAGTCCAGGCGGGAGTGAGTCCCGTGAACTGGAGAAAAAAAAGTATAATCTCTATCTTTAGGGTGTACAGCGCGCCAACTGTCAACCAGCTGGTTTTGGGAAATTTTACGCTTCAATTTTTTCAGTTGTATTGGGCTCAGCCTATATACCAGTGATGTACTATCACAGCTGGGGTCTAAGCAAAGATTAAAATCTCCCGCTAGGACCACCTCACCCATTTTAAACCCCTGTATTCGTCCCAAGACCTGAAATAGAAATTTTATTGGGTTTTTATTTGGACCATAGACATTGATGAATGTAAACATATTTTCCCCAGCTCTCCCCCTCAAAAAGAGATAACGACCTTCTGAATCCTCAAGTCTGTCTAACAATGTAAATTTAATATTTTTGGAAAATCCGATAGCCACTCCCTTTGACCCAACGGTCGGGGAGTCGCTATAAAACCAATTTGGGAATTCTCGGGAGAATAATTTAGTATTCCCTCCTCGAAAAAAATGCGTTTCTTGAAGAAACGCTATATCAGTCTGATATCTACAGAGTTCCCTCAGAATTTTATATCTTTTTACCGGAGAGTTTAATCCCTTCACATTATATGTTAGGAGTTTTATTTCACCGCTTACTATTTTTCTTTTTGTAGGGATGAGTCACTGGACCCTTTGTGTCTCTTTTAAATATTCTCTCTGCAAGGTTCCCGCCCCCCCTCCCTCCCCCCCCCTCCCCTCCTCCCCCCCACCCCTATCCGGTCGTGTTCCGACCCTATGAAAACCAAGGGAAAACCTATCCTGACCATCCCTGAGTATACCCCAGGGCATCTTTCTAGGGCCCCTAGTTCACCTTACTCCAGGGTGTCACTCGGACTCCGCAGCCCTCCCCGGAGGGACATCCCCCCCCCCCCCGATAGACAGGGGGGGGGCGGGGGATGTCCCCCCGGGGCCCCCGGGACCCCCACCCCCCCAGACCAGCCCCCCACCCCCCCACCCACCTCCCCTCCCAACCCCACCCCCCGTCCCACCCCCGAACCCTGATTACATCCTTCAGGGCTAGTACCAGAGTATCCCCCTAAACGAAGGGATAAAAAAAAAAGGATAAAAAAGAAAATCAAAAGAATAGCTCCGGTTTCAAGCCAACAATTCCCACCCCCCCCCCCCCTGATGGAATCCTCCAATAAACCAACACAATTTGAATAACTCATTTCACTTTCCCCTCCGACCTCTCCCCCGTCAATGGGGAATGATGGGGGGAGGTATACCCAGAGCAAGACAGAACTCCTGAAGTTCGTCAAGGAATCTCATCCGTACAGTCTTCCCGGATTTTATGACTATTAGTGAAGCTGGGAAACCCCAACTGTATTTTATGTTAGCGGATCTCAGCGCCTCCAAAAGAGGTTTCATCTGACGCCTCCGAGCTAGCGTTTTAGCCGATAAGTCCGAAAAAACCTGGAGGTCAACAGAGTCATATTTCAGTGGGGGGTTATTCCTCAATTTTGCCCAGATGTTAAATTTATCTTCGTATGAATGAAACTTGACAATAACATCCCTAGGAGTCTCCTCGCTGAGGCCTGGCAGTTTCCTGATGCGATGCACCCTATCGATTTTAAAGGTTGCGCCCTCGGGTCTCCCTAACAGGGGGTTGAAAATGAGGTGTATTTTAACAGTTAAGTCCTCTCCCTGTTGTTCCGGGAGCGATCTAATCCGCAGGTTCTGCCTCCTATTTTGATTTTCTTGATTCTCAATAAGATATTCAATATCTCTATGTTTTGTTTCCATTTTATTCATTTGGGCTTTGAGGTCCAATATTTCCTGTGCTTGAATTATCACCAGGTCCTCAACTTTCTCCACTCTATTTGCTATAAGGCCTAGGTCAGACCTGACATTAGAGATTTCTGATTTAATGACTCCCTCTAGCTTAGAGAACATTTCCGCCATTTCTGACTTGGTTGGAATATTAGTTAAGTTTCTTTGTTCCAGAGAGTAGCTAAGGTCCCGGGCTCCCTCTGTGTCACTTTCCAACCTAGAAAGATCGGTCTGTTCGGCCTTCTGTCGTTCTATCTCCCTTTTCTTTTCCTTTGTACTCTGCTGTTTTTTCTCCATTTCTGGGCTTTTTAGGCTAATATCTTTGAGATATTTCTGGATTGTGCTAGTGTTGGGGTTTTCCTTGGGTGTCTTTGGTTCTGTCCCCCTCAAGGCCCTTCCTTTCATTTTTGGTTTTATTTGTCGGGGGCCGCAAGAGCTATACCCAAGACGGCGGGTCTCACACTCATCAAAGAGAAGCACAAGACAAGACAAGAGAACTCTCCCCTCCTACACACGCCCCCCGAGAGAGGGGAAAAAAAAAAAAAAAAAAAAAGAAAAAAAAAAAAAAAAGGAAAACAGACAGGCCTCCAGGCCTTGACAGATAATGTTAGCTTGAGATTTTCATATAGGCTGGCACAGAACAAACCTTAACTAGTCCTTACACAGGGATGTTGGCCTGTCTATAAACCCCCCCTCAACAATTTATGCTCCAAGGGGTACAAAGAAGAAAGCCAAGGTCAGGAGAGCACGGACTTTACCAAAGTTACTTTGTTTGATGTTTCTCACATATTCGCCCCTAAAAGGCGGAGGTATAAGCCCTGACAAGGGGACTCTAATACACACCGGGGACTCCTTGTAGGCACCCTCCCTCGCCCTTCGTGCTGTTAAAATAAAAGTTTGCTTTAAGGAGGTAGGGTGTGCGTCTTAATGCCAATGCCGACTTAAGCCGTTCTTATGGAACAGTAACTAGTACTGGGAAAAAGTACGTGTGGGATTCCTGGAAAGAAAGAACAACAGTCTCAACCTGGTCAGGGCCGGGTATGCCCCAGCCTTTCGTCAAATTTGCTTAAAAATGCTTGATACCAGGTATGGTCCCCAGACTTATAGGCAAGTAGTTTCCTGAACTTCAGGGCCCCCTAGGCACCGACTTTTATGGAAAGCCTCAATGCTACAGCAGCAGCAGATTCATTCAGAAAAAAAAAAAAAAAAAACGTGAGTCTCTTGCATCTATTTAAAAGCATTTTCAAGATATGACACTGTGGTTTTCCATACCTGGGGGGTATCCGGCCATACCCCCTTATGGCCGAGTTCTTCCTGGTTTATCTCTCTGTTTCTTCAGTCTCCCCTAAGGGAGGAAGTGAGAGGAGGAGAGGAGAAGGGGCGTAGGGTTCAGTCCACCGAGAAACCCTCCAGGGTTCACTCCGGTACGGGGGCAGATGCAACGTAACCTCCTGGAGCTCCGGCGGCATTCACCCTCCGGTCAGGTATGTGGGTAAGAGCAGGTACCGTGGGCTCAATTCCTCTGGTCCCGCATGTGACGTGGGTCCGGTCTGCGGACGGAGGGAAGAGGCGGTGATGGCGGGTCGGTCTCAGTATCTTCTCATGGAGTCAGCGTGGGCTCGCGCTCCACGCCAGCTCCGCTGGTCCGACAGGGGAATCCCAGGGCGTCCCTCGAGCCGCCGGCGTCCGGCTCCTCCCCTAGCTCTGACGTGTCACGTCAGCATCACGTCAATCCCCGTGAGAAGCCCTATTAATGCTTTGATGCTGAGAGATGCCCTATCTTATCGTATCGTATTGGCATGTTGCAATTTTACTTCTGGTTACCCCCTCCTGCGTTCAACTTTTGTTTCAGAACTTAAACACTTCCATTATAGACCGACCAGCATCACTCTGAATAATGCGTTGAGCTTAGGCTTCAAAGTCACAGGCAACACTGCCTATTTCCATGACTCTTGTCATCAAGTCTCCATCAGTCCTGGAAAATGTATAATACTGTAGCCCTTGGACACACAGCGTGTTCACGGAATAGCACCACTGGGTTTCAGTCCCTTTGCTCACTCCCAATCAACAGTCCATGTTACTCACAGAAAGCCGATTCCCAGTTTCCTCCGTATGCTTGACTCATACTTCTTCCTCCTTTAAAGTCCGGTGCATCCCCGCATGGGATGCCCGGTCCTCATTGGTACATGGTAGCTTTATTCCAGGGGCCAGACGTGGGCTGACCTGGACTCCTTCTCCTCCGGTTATCCAGCTCTGGAGTCTCTGAACCCCCAGGCCTTCAAACCTCCACCCGGCCCTCCTTCTCTTCTTCTCTCTCTTTCTCTCCCTTTTCTCCCCTTTGAGCATGTGACCCCCCTTTTTATATGAGAGACACCCATCGACCAAAGAAATTTACTATTGGTCCCAGGGCTCAAGTCCTGCAGGAACGCATGGGAACGGAGTTCCTGTACTTTTTCCACAACAGGAACTCAGTTCCCGTTAGCAGCTGTGTCCTGCAAGACTTTGAAGTATGCGAGCTGTGTGGCAGGTGCTACACCAGCAGCTGCCGACACAGCTCACAATAGTAAGTGCCGCACACCTGACCATTCAGGCATTGCCAGTAGGGGGCCCGTGACAGCTTCCTTTTTGATCTACCTGTCAATCACAGCTACCTGAGGGGTAGATCAGGTCCCTGCTGCTAAGAGATTGTGTTTAGTCAGACCTCTCGTGATGCGCTCCTCCCCGCCGGCCCCTCCTGATTTTCTGTCTCCTCATCTCCCCCCCCCCTAGTCTCCTGCATACTTGCTCTGTGTGTCCCGCTGAATCCCCCCCTACTCTATCTTCAGTGCCATATGATGAGAGAACCTAGAGGAGGAGCACAGCTGTTCTGCTCACAGGACATGCAGGGAGAGAGGTGAGCTGAGGGAGGAACATCAGTTTGGGGTGGTAAGCTGAGCACAATACCTGGCAAAGTTTAATGCCAGGAGGGAAGATTATGTGGAAATATGTGAAGGGTTGGAATAGAAGCGATTGTGTGTTGGAGCCCTGCAGAGTTTGGAGCCCCCCAAGCTAACATACATCTCCTAAGCAGGAACACTTCACTATCTCCCCAAGAATTCTGTCCAGATAATGTGCAGTTAATTTATGACCTTTCCGTTTAACCCTGTGTTATCCAAACTCTGTTAAATGAAAAGTGTAAACTCACCATATAAACACTTTTACAAAATAAAATTCCCCAATAAAGATCAGAACATGATGTTCACATTCGCATGAAAGCACAATTGAATGAATGCTGATTATTCAGAGAATTACCGTATTTATGTTTGAGGATTGTTTTATTTTATGTACTAACAGTTAACACAATACGAACACAATACGAAAATTGGATGAAAAATACCACTTTTGAAGCATTCATGCATATGAGCTTATCATTGTGTGATATTCCTTCACCACCGATTCCAACACACACCACCCAAACGTGATTGTGAATAAAATCTGCTTACCAGATCTCATGTGACTAATTTAATAAAAAACCAGTCAGCCAGCGCTTTTGCAGGTTTGTGCCTGCTCACATACAAGATGACATGGACCAGATCCAGCAAGATCTCCTCTTTAGGAACTCAGATGGGGCATATAAAAGAAACATCTCCATAGTGTAGCTTGTTTATTAAAAAAAGGTAAAAATTGGCCAAATGGCTCCTTAATTTAAAAGTGCCTGACCCGGCACTGGGGCTGATCAGGGCCAGGGCTAGACTATTTTGCACCCTAGGCAAGACCAGCTTCTTGCGCCCCCCCCCCCCCCAAAAAAAAAAGGAATGGCTTTGTCAGTGTCTGACAGTGTCATTAAATAATACCACAGTACACATCACAGATCCCAGTGTGTATTGTGTGAAAATCTGTCACGTTTTTTTGTTATAATGGCACTTTTTTATTATTTTACTGTTTGCCATTATAAAAAAATATATTAGCGGCGGAACACCAGGGCCTGATTGCAAGTGTGACCTTTGCGGCCTGGTCATTCGGCCTGGATTAGGAGCATCATAGGCATGGTGCTGAGGATTTTGATGGGCCCTGGATTATGAAGCCTCTTGCCCTGTATGCTACATTAAAATTTTCTCCACAGCCTTTCCTTTATTAACCACCACTTGTGCCTAGGCATTCTTTCCATCACCACCCACTGCACCTGGGAACCCTTTCCTCATTATATACTATGCCTGCAGCCTCCCTTGCCTTACCACCCACTGCACCTACAGCCCTCTTCCCTCATCACCCAACATGCCCCCCCATCCCTCACTATCCACCATGCCTAGGTACACCTTCCCTCGCCACCTACTGTGCCTGTAGCCCCCTTTATTGCAGAAATACTACAGGAGATGGTGAGAGACTGCAAAACATACTACAGGAGATGGTGAGAGACTGCAGACATACTACAGAAGATGGTGAGAGACTGTAGACATAGTACAGGAGATGATCAGAGACTGCAGACATAGTACAGGAGAGGGTCAGAGACTGCAGACATAGTGCAAGAGATGGTGAGAGACTGCAGACATAGTGCAGGAGATGGTGAGAGACTGCAGACATAGTACAGGAGATGGTGAGAGACTGCAGACATACTACAGGAGATGGTGAGAGACTGTAGACATAGTATAGGACAGGGGTCTCCAAACTTTTCACTTCGGGGGCCACATTGTGCATTTTTCACATATTCGCGGGCCGAAAAAATAAATTTTTTTTTTTAATGAATCGGCAGTAGAATAAAATAGAATTTGACAGGCTGCCGGCAGTAGAGCTTGATGGCGCACCTAAACGATGTAACCTCATGCACTGGGGCTAAAATTCCAGTGTTCACAGGGTCTTGCATCTGTGTTACTGTCAACACACACACGCCTCCATACATTTGTATCCTCATCAGAGCCCCCTCTGCATATTTGTGTCCCCCTTAGAGCCCCCCCGAATATTTGTGCCTGAATAAGAACCCCTGCATATTTGTATTCCCATCAGAGCCCCCTGACACGTTTGTGTCCCCATCAGCGCCCCCTTCCATATTTGTGTCCCCATCAGAGCCCCCTTCCATATTTGTGTCCCCATCAGAGCCCCCTTACATATTTGTGTCCCCATCAGAGCCCCCTTCCATATTTGTGTCCCCATCAGAGCCCCCTTCCATATTTGTGTCCCCATCAGAGCCCCCTTACATATTTGTGTCCCCATCAGAGCCCCCTTTCATATTTGTATTCCCATCAGAGCCCCCCTTCCATATTTGTGTCCCCATCAGAGACCCCTGCACAATTATGTCCCCCTTAGTGCCCCCCTTCCACATTTATGCCCCCCATCACAGCCCCCTGCACAATTGTGTCCCCCTTAGAGCCCCCTTCCACATTTATGCCCCAATCAGAGACCCCAGCACAATTGTGTCCCCCTTAGAGCCCCCTTCCACATTTATGCCCCAATCAGAGACCCCAGCACAATTGTGTCCCCCTTAGAGCCCCCTGCAAAACTGTGTCCCCCTTAGAGCTCCCCTTTCACTTTTGTGTCTCTCAAACTAGCCCCCGCCGCACATTTGTGTCCCCATCACCTCCAACAGTCACATCTGTGTCCCTCTTACATCTGTGTCCGGCTTCAGCGCTGTTCTGCTGCACCTCCCGACTCCCGCCCGGCTGTTACACAGGCACGTTGTAGCCAAAAGCACAGCCGTAAAGGACACTGATGCTAACAGAGGGGCGGGACCCGGGAGGCGCAGTAGGTCCTATCAACAACTAGTGAGGCGCCGGGTTGGACATGCTCCGTCGGGCTGCGGGACCTGTGCTGCATACTATCAGGGCTAGGGGTGCAATGGATCAAAAAACTCACGGATCGGATCGATCCTCGGATCAGGAGTCACGGATCGGATCATTTTTCGGATCAGCAAATAATTGAATTTGCAAAAACCTGTGAAAATTCCGCCACCATATAGTCCCCACTGTAATATCCACGTCATCTCCCCCACTGTAATATCCACGTCATCTCCCCCACTGTAATATCCACGTCATCTCCCCCACTGTAATATCCACGTCATCTCCCCCACTGTAATATCCACGTCATCTCCCCCACTGTAATATCCACGTCATCTCCCCCACTGTAATATCCACATCCTCTCCCCACTGTAGTATTGGCTGGGTATCGCAGAGTATTGGCTGGGTATCGCAGAGTATTGGCTGGGTATCGCAGGGTTAATGCAGAGTATCGCAGGGTTAATGCAGAGTATCGCAGAGTATTGGCTGGGTATCGCAGAGTATATGCAGGGTTAATGCAGAGTATCGCAGAGTATTGGCTGGGTATCGCAGAGTATATGCAGGGTTAATGCAGAGTATCGCAGAGTATTGGCTGGGTAATGCAGAGTATATGCAGGGTTAATGCAGAGTATCGCAGAGTATTGGCTGGGTAATGCAGAGTATATGCAGGGTTAATGCAGAGTATCGCAGAGTATTGGCTGGGTAATGCAGAGTATCGCAGAGTATTGGCTGGGTAATGCAGAGTATCGCAGAGTATTGGCTGGGTAATGCAGAGTATATGCAGGGTTAATGCAGAGTATCGCAGAGTATTGGCTGGGTAATGCAGAGTATCGCAGAGTATTGGCTGGGTAATGCAGAGTATATGCAGGGTTAATGCAGAGTATATGCAGGGTTAATGCAGAGTATATGCAGGGTTAATGCAGTATATTGGCTGGGTAATGCAGGGTATGTTTACAAGTGATCGCTCCGTCAAATTTGACGGAGCGATCACATTGTAAACAGTGGCCGGGTGTACCAAGATGGCCGCCGCTCCGGAGCTAGGCCGAAGCCGCGGCCTTTCCTAAGGCCGCCGGGTGTACAAAGATGGCCGCCGCCGCTCCGGAGCTAGGCCGAAGCCGCGGCCTTTCCTAAGGCCGAGGCCGCGGAGCGCTCCGCGGATCGCGGGGTGTGCCGATCCGAACGGGGTGGCCCGTTCGGATCACGGATCGGCGACTCAACCTGCGGGCCGGGAAAAACGTCCCAGCGGGCCGGATATGGCCCGCGGGCCGTACTTTGGAGACCCCTGGTATAGGAGATGATCAGACTGCAGACATAGTACAGGAGAGGGTCAGAGGCTGCAGACATAGTACAAGTGTGTCCTAGCAGTGACCAGTGTGGAAAAACATTGATCACTGCAAACAGGAGTTTACAAGATATAACTACAAGTGCCAAACAAAAACAAAAAAAACATATTTTCTAACAGTCATTTCTCAAGCACAGGAGGACAGTTAATGGTTAACAGGTCTGTGAAGCTCGCAGCCTGACCAGGTAATTCCTTCAAAGATAACAAGGAAAGTTTGATAAATCAGGGATGGCTGACACCAACTCAGGCACAAATAGCTATAGAAACAGTTGAAGCTTTGTGCAGAAGTCTAATCATCAGTCACCTTGCTGTGTAAATACAAACACAGATAAGAAGCAGTGTGAGAAGACAGAGGGATTGTCTAATCTACACACAGGACAGGAGAACACAGAGATGATTAGACTTCTGCATTACCAGTGAGTGACATGATCACCTTCTTCATTCTCAGGTAGGTCGGATCCTCTGCATCCCTTCCTGCTCTGGTCACTGGCATCTTCTGATCAAATGTGGCGGGCTGGACAATCTGATTGGCTAATGGGGTTGGTGGAAGGCAGAGCAATTTAGCAGTCCTGCCCTCCCACTCAGAAGAGCAGCGCTATTGGCTGCCTAATATACTGTTCTGTCCCTCTCCCTCCAGCATGTGGGAGGGAGAGGGGGAAGCTGCACACCGCTCTGCAATTAACACCCGCCCGCCACACTGAGCGCCTTGCTATCTGGGGCCCCTCTATCAACGGCCTGCTGGGAGCCTGGGGAGCGACATGGTGGAGGAAAAGGAGGGTCAGCAGCGCCCCTAGGTGGCAGTGCGTCCTAGGCGGCTGCCTAATCCACCTAGTGGTAGCACCAGCCCTGGGGCTGATCGCTTTATGATTCCCGGTACGTTCGTACGTGCGTGCGTTCCACTCCGTGGCGCCGACAGCCAAGGAGACCGGATGTTGTGAGTATAAACGTGACCAGGTACCGCCTTTGATGTCCGTTTCGTATTACACGAGGAGGCGTACCTGGTCACTGGGTCTACGTTTTTTTTTATAGTGCCACTCAGGGCTGTGACCAATAGGGAATTGTTTAGTGCGCAGCCTCAGTCTCGTTCTAGGAACTAAGAGCGGCATACCGCTAACAGTATTATACAATCATTGTTTACAGCCTTTTTACCAAGAGAAAAGTCATTACAAAATAATATTAACAAATACCATACTAGTACTTTATATTTTAGCTTATACATATGAATCCCATGACAAAAGCATACGAAATACTCATGCTATGGCTATAATTAACATTTCTCATTTAAAACCCATAATATAATTAGATGTCATTAGCTAGATAGCCTCTAGTCGTCTCTCTAGTTACAAACTCATTTATTTAATCGCCACTATAGATATTATATACTGAATGTAACTGAATTATGTTTTTTTATGTATTTTATATTAAATAGAAAAGAAAAAAGAAAAAAGGATGATAGATAGGTAAACTATGGCATCTCTTCCGAAGATTCTAACTTGTGCCTCTCTATTATTTAGGTGTGGTAATTACCCTCATACCAAATTAATTTTAAAGTCTGCCCTTAAGGTAGTTCATGGAGGTATACAAATTAGATCTGAGCAGACCATGATAATAGATGGTATATAACAGTATATCCCATCCTGCACTATACTTCTAAACCATGTTCAGAAATCGACCAGTTATAGTTAAGAATTTACTTAGACAAAAATAATGGGTTGTAATTCCTTACATTAATCGTTGGACAGAAAACAATTAAAATGTTCATACCTAACGGTTGCATAGTTCTCATTTTGTATATCCATTCTGTCTCGTTTTTTGATATCTCTCTTTTCATATGTGTCCCTCTCCAGTGTTTAACGACTTTATCAATACCATAGAACTTGCAAAGGGTGGGGTCACTGTTATGATGGCTTTTAAAATGCCTTGATACACTATGGTTTGGAAAACCTTTTTTGATGTTTGCTAGGTGTTCATTGATTCGTATTTTGAATTGTCTAGTGGTCCGGCCCACGTATTGCATTGGGTACAGGCACTCCAGCACATAGGTCACATGATCTGAGTTGCATGTGATTAATGGTTTAATTTTATGTTTTTCTTTTGTTACATGTGACTGAAAATGAGAGACTTTCTTGGGTGCGCCAGGCCTTCTGGTCAATCTGCATGCCCTGCATCTAGTACAGAAATGATCCATCCAAGAAAGTCGATTAATCTTTTGAGAGGATCTGGCACATTGCAGGCTATTTGATTTCTCAAGCCTGGTGCCCTTCTATAGATAAACTTTGTTTTTTTTTAAATAGTGGGGGCTAGGTCCCTGTCTTGTAATAGAATCGGCCAATGTTTTTTAAAAATGGCCTCCACTTGTTGATATTGTCTATTGAACCCTGTGATGAAATTTATTTCTCCCTAGAATTCTGGTTTTTATTTAGTTTGTAACAAAGACTGTCTATCCATCAGGGACACTTGAGTCAACACTTTGGCTAAAATCCCTGGCATATAGCCCTTTTCGAGGAACCAACTTGTTAACAGTTGCGCCTGTGTATGAAAATCACCCTCATTTGCACAGTTACGTTTTAATCTCATAAACTGTCCTTTTGGGACTGCGCCTATCCACTGAGGATGATGTAAACTGTGCGTAGGCACATAGTCGTTTCTGTCGGTGCTTTTGAAATACGTTTTTGTGACAAAACTAGCATGTTTTTTAGTGATGGTAAGATCCAAATAGTTCACCTCTGTACTACTATATTCAGCAGTAAACTTTAGACCGTATTGGTTACTATTCATTTGGTTCAGAAAAAATTCAAAACTGTTCAGGTCCCCTTTCCAAAATAAAATAACATCGTCAATATATCTTTTGTAGAACATGAGAGACTTACTTCCATTTTTGAAAATGGTTTCAGACTCCCATTTGGTCAGAACTATATTGGCTACGCTGGGAGCATAGCGTGCCCCCATTGCCACTTCTCCTATCTGGTTATAATACTCATTAATAGCCCATAAAAAATTGTTGCTCATGGCCAGATCTAAACCTCTAGGTAATTCATTTGAACCTTTTTTAGTTTTGACTCTTTTGATAGTGCCCACCTTATTGCTAGAAGTGCATCTTGGTGTTGAATATTTTTGTAAAGGGACTCAATATCTAATGTGATCATGATGGTATCCACCGTAGCAACCATATTTTGTAGGAGTACTATCAGATCTCTGCTGTCTTTTAAATAGGAGGGGCTTTGGTAAACAAGTGGTTTAAAGAAGCCATCTAAATATTCTCCCAATCTTGCAAATAGGGAATCTATCCCACTTATTTTTGGTCGACCTGGGGGACATTCTTTGTTTTTATGCACCTTTGGCACTATATACATCACTGGAATTTTTTGAGCATGTGGAATAAGGTAATCAGCTTCTTTTTGATTTAAAATTTGTTAATATAGCCCTTCTGATACCCAATCAGTAAGTTCTATTTTTAATTTGGAAGTAGGATCTCCTTTTAATTTAATATAAGTATTTGGGTCATTTAATAGCCTCCCCATTTCTTGATAGTAGTATCCCCGAGATAATATAACAAGCCCTCCCCCCTTGTCTGCTGATCGAACAACGATTTGCTTATTTTCTTCTATGGATTTTATACTTTCCCATATTTTATTATTTTTGGCTTGTTTTTTGATTTCCATCTCCCTGACATCATTTTGTACCATGTTTTTGAACACTTCGATATGGTGATTTGTCCCTTTTTTAGGATTAAACACAGAATTGTTTTTTAAATTGCTGTGTAAATATAGACGTTCTATGTTGGGTGTATTGATTTTTATGTTGGGATGTGCAAAATGTTTTTTAATATTGAGTTTCCTTATGTATTTTTCTATATCGACAAATAATTCAAACTTGTCGGCATCTTTATTAGGTGCATATTTTAATCCCTAAATAGAATAAAGAATAAATGATTTTGCGCTAAAAACGTGGCACTAGTATTACTAGTTATAAATATATAATCATAAGTAAATTAATATATGTACAATTATCGTGCACAGTGGCTAATAGACAGAAAATACATACATGTTGAAAATGAAATCTAATGGTGATAAAATGGTGTGTAGAAATAAAACCAATACGTGTGTATCACAAAGTGTAAAAAGTATGTCTAATAAATAGTGGCCTGCAGATATCTTAATGCTGGTGATAACCATACAGTAAAATTAATAATAATGTCCATGCAGTGTAATTAATGAAGGCAACAATAACTCAATGTCCATTAATCCCAAAAAATCCATGTTGTGTATCACAACCAGATCAAAGTGAATAGCTGTAGCCACTCTAAACTTCTTGGTAAAAACAGAAGATGGGTGCAGGAAGATATAATCCCAAACTGGTACTCCCTAGCCTCTCACCTCAGGGCAGTTGTCACAGGGAAATAGAAAGAATAAGGCTCTGTCCGGACTCCACTCCTCCACTGTGTCCCAAGGATGTGGTTAGGTGATTAGGCTCTGTAACGGCTCCTCTCCTCCACTGTCTCCACTGATGTGTTGTTTCTCCTCCCAACTATCATCTCACGTTCATAAAGAAACCATCCAAAACGCCGCTGCCCGGCGGAATAAGCCTCTCATAAAGTGGGGATAAAGGGTAAGAGAAGAGGGGGGGAGCCCAATAGTGAAGTACGTTTTGGTAAAAGTATATCTTTATTGAAGAACAAAGTGCATCCTTACATGTATAACAAAGTAAATCAGCATAAAAAGGCGACTAGCGCCAGTCTCGCATCACTTCCGGTATCCTCCGGTATCCTCCAATCAGATCAATCCCTACCGGTTACGTCACGCACTCGTGACTTCATCAGGGGAACCTGATTGGCTGTAAGAGGCTGTCATTTATATAGTGGGAACCGGATATGGAACGGCGGCCATTTTGCCGAGGTGCGCGGATGTAAACAAACCGCGGCCATTTTCTTGTTGTCATTTATCGGTTGTTGAAGCAACATTATTCTAGGGGCCAAACGGGTCTATGTCTCGTGGCAGCATTATTGATAATTGAGTCATATATATAAGTGTCAGCGGTCGATCGTGTAATTAAGCCTTCATTAATGTGAATTTCCTCTCTTATACAGAAAAGGCTGTTTCACATGGCTAAAATTAAAAACAAGAACAAAAACAAAACCCCTGCAGCCATTTTCTGGTGGCCCGTTGTAATGATTCATATTCATCGTTGTTTTGAATGGATTGCTACAATATGCTAATACTTGACCAATCCCAGAACAATCAATGTTGTCCTGACAGTTTCAGACTGGTAGACCTGAACTAGTAATGCACTAATATAATGGCAGTTGTGCAAGTCTGATAAAGATGGCCATGGTTAAAAATACTTTAATTGATATAAAAACAATGACGTTAAAAAGCAGAGGTAGAAATAAAACGGACCCAATGAGGGATGCATGCATAGAGGACCCGCATACAGCAAATCCATATGTTAGAGTCCCAAAAACAAGGATAATAAATGTAAAGAGTCACCATATGTCCCAAAAGGACATATCTATTAAATTAACAGGTGATTGATGGTCTCTCTTCACTGCATCATAGCCCAAACCAATCACATATTATGAGTGGCTTCTTCATAAAAGAAGTGTAGAGAAGTAATAATGGGCTTATACTAAAGTGAATAAAGCGACCATTATATTAAAAATCAATGTGGATGTCTTATAATCTAAAAAGCCTGGAACAATAATCAAATAGATAAAAAATTCATATATATATATATATATTCCATATTAAAAATATACATAAAAAATATATGAATCTATCTATAAATATATTACCAACGAGGATGAAATATAAAAATATATAAAAATGTATAAAAACCGGACAATCATTATTGATTGCAAGTATTAGGGATAAGATTATTAAGGACAGATAAATAGAGTTAATGTAGTGAGTATCATATCTCCACTACAGAGGATGAAGGTCTGGTATCCTAAAATACATAACAAGGACCATATCTATGGCTACAGTATGTATTGAATAAAATCAATCCCATTAATAAAGCAATGGCGCATTCTTCCAGTGGGTGCAAGTAAAAAGTATATATACCCCAGGGGTTACAGGAATGAATGTCAAGTGTATTAAATGGTGGTGATCTTCAGACAAACAATAACAGTAATATCTGTTACTAAAATTACCTGCATACCGGAAGAGATGTGTCTGGCCCTTACACTATCTCGTATAATCAAACGATAATGTAATCAAATCCAAACAGACACAATTATTATATTAAAAATTACTCAAAAAACTGTTCAGATCGAACTCCACGTTCAGTCCTTCTGGTGTGAGGGTCCTCATGGTATGAATCCACATGGATTCTTTTTGACTGATAACCCTTACTCTATGACTACCTCTCCATGAAGGGTTATAACGTTCTATACCCCAGAACTGCAACTGATTCGGATCCTTATTATGTACTGTAGCAAAGTGTCTCGACACGCTGTGTTTCGGGAATCCATTAATGATGTTTTGGACATGTTCCTTTATGCATACTCTAAGCTCTCTCTTCGTTCTACCTATATATTGCAAATTGCAACTGCATTGTAAACAATTAACTACACCCTCAGTGTGACAGCATATAAAATCCTTAATAGTGTAAACCTGTCCTGTGGTGGTAGCTTTGAACGCAAATCTTTTACCCTGAAATTTGCGTGCCTTACGGCATGCAAAACAATTCCTACATGGATAGAAACCTTTCCCGGTAAAAAATGTAAAACCTTTCTTGGGGGGTGGTTCCACTACTGATTTAACCACTAGGTCTCGAACTGTCGGGGCTCTTTTATATACAATATTAGGCTTCTCAGGTAGAATGGTTCTCAAATCTCTGTCGCTTGTAAGCACATGCCAATGTTTTTGTATTACTCTAGCAACCTCCTTATGTTGTATATTATAATCCATTATGATGCATGGAGCTTCCTTTCAACATTGTGTGGAGGTTTTGGGTTTATCAAGCATTGTGGTTCTACTCATTTCCTGTACTTGGGCAATTTGCTTCTTAATCCAGGATTCTTCATACCCCTTCTCTTTAAATCTTGCTCCAATCAATTGGGCTTGGGTATTAAAGTCCTCTTCTTTGGTGCAATTGCGCCGAATCCTTACTAATTGTCCTTTAGAAATGTTGTACAACCAAGGTTTAAAGTGACAACTGTGCATTGAAAGATAACTATTGGTGTCAACGTTTTTAAAGTGCGTCTTAGTGACAATTTTATCAGCTTCTATCGAGATATTCAAATCTAAAAAATCTACTGACCTAGCATTGATATTCCACACTAGATTAATATTTATATCATTGATGTTAAGGTGGTTTAGGAATTCCTCTAGTTTGTCTTTAGTTTCACACTATTACAAGGTCATCAATATATCTTTTGTATAATGTGAGCTCCGCTGGCATATTGGCATAAACCGAATCCTCCTCCCAGTGTGCCATGAAGGCATTGGCTAAACTGGGAGCGAACTTTGCCCCCATGGCGATGCCTATGGCTTGTTTAAAATAAGATTGGTTATGCCAGAAGTAACTGCACTTCAAAAAAAAGTCGAGACACTTGATTACAAATTTCCTCTGTTTGCACACTAAAGTGCTGTGTGCTCGTAATAACCACTTAGTGGCTGTACATGCTTCATGATGTGGGACGATAGTATATAGGGAGGACACATCTGCCGTTGCAAGATATGTGCGACCTTCCAGTACAGGCACGTCATTTAATAATTGTAGTACGTGTTTTGTGTCCTTAAGATATGCCCTAGTTTTCTGTACAGCGGGTTGGATAAAATAATCAATGTATGCATTTACGATTGGTCTACCACGAGGAAATTCTTTGCTCTTGTGTATTTTTGGAATGGTGTAGATTATAGGTATTCTACAAGCTTCTGGGATCAAATATTTCGCCTCCTTTTTGTTTAAAATTTATTTTTTAATCCCTAAATTTACCACTAATTCTAATTGTTTCTTATATTCACTTGTGGGATTCCCCAATAGTTTAATGTACGTGTCTTGGTCTCCTAGTTGTCTATCGAGCTCCTGCATGTATTGCTCTTTCGATTGGATTACCACAGCTCCGCCTTTGTCCGCGGGCCTCACCACTATGTCTTCCTGTTGTTGAAGCAATTTGATTCCCTTTTGGATATGTATGGGATCAGCAATCTTTTTAATCTTCAATGATTGCAGATCCTCAAGTACTGTTTCATAATGTTGCCCATTCCTTTGATCATAGACAGGTCTCATAGTGGTTTGCTCTTTAGTGTTTTCATCCCACCTTGGTCCATTTGGTGGATACATGGCTGTAGGGTCCTGTATCCTTACTTCCCTCGCCGGTGTAGTATATAAGGGAGCAGAGGGTATTTGTTCATTCTTACTTTGCCATTTGAAGGCACGATCGGTCTTATAGTCCGCTATATCCCGTTGATATTTTTTCATCTTGCGTTGTTGCGCTTCCAGATCCTTAGTTATGAGATCTTTATTAAGTTGTAATGCTAGTACCACTATGAGACCTGTCTATGATCAAACGAATGGGCAACATTATGAAACACCTAGACCCTACCAGGATCAGAGATATCCTGCACAATATGGACATCCCACTCCCAAAAAGACATGGAAGAAGCCCTTTAAAAAGCCATTTAAGAAACCATACAACAACTGGCAACACAATCAATGGGATAATAGAGGACCGCCACCTTATCCACAGCAATATCAACATTACCAACAAGGGAGGCAGGACAGGAGTCCAATACCCACCTACAACAAATTTGATCCTATTAGACACTCTCAAGATCAACAACAATATTATGAACAACCTTATCAATAATATCAATCCGGGAGGAACTATCAAGAAAGGAATTTTCAGGGGGATTTTTTAGACCAGGACCAAAGAGACCACTCCCCGAGGAGATCACCATGAGAACTACACCGCTCACCCAGACGAAGAGTAGAGGATCAAAGGACAGAAGACACCCCCGAAACCAGAGAGGCTGTAGAGCGGGAAAGAGAATCCAAGAGAAAAAGACAATAGTGGGAAAAGGAGTGGTCAATCTAAGTGGTAAACAGATCTCCACAGAAGAATTGGCCGTACTTGATAAAGGCCTTAAGCATGCCCCTATAAAAAATTTGAATAAATTCGACACCTATATAAGTATACCAAAATATATTAGAAAATTGAACATTAAAAAATATATTATGGGGAATCCATTACAGTCTACATCCAATAAGGTTCTGGATCAAACACTACCAATACAAAGTACGTTACGCAACAACTCGATTTATAATCCTCAAGTCACAAATAATCAGCACATTGAGGTTTTTAAAAGACTAGTACTTGAGGATCTGCAATCATTGAAGATTAAAAAGATTGCTGATCCCATACATATCCGAAAGGGAATCAACTTGCTTCAACAACGGAAAGACATAGTGGTGAGGCCCGCGGACAAAGGCGGAGCTGTGGTAATCCAATCGAAAGAGCAATACATGCAGGAGCTCAATAGACAACTAGGAGACCAAGACACGTACATTAAACTATTGGGGAATCCCACAAGTGAATATAAGAAACAATTAGAATTAGTGGTAAATTTAGGGATTAAAAAATAAATTTTAAACAAAAAGGAGGCGAAATATTTGATCCCAGAAGCTTGTAGAATACCTATAATCGACACCATTCCAAAAATACACAAGAGCAAAGAATTTCCTCGTGGTAGACCAATCGTAAATGGGATTGACTCGATTACCGCTAGAGTTGGTGAATACATTGATTATTTTATCCAACCCGCTGTACAGAAAACTAGGGCACATCTTAAGGACACAAAACACGTACTACAACTATTAAATGACGTGCCTGTACTGGAAGGTCGCACATATCTTGCAACGGCAGATGTGTCCTCCCTATATACTATCGTCCCGCATCATGAAGCATGTACAGCCACTAAGTGGTTATTACGAGCACACAGCACTTTAGTGTGCAAACAGAGGAAATTTTTAATCAAGTGTCTCGACTTTTGTTTGAAGTGCAGCTACTTCTGGTATAACCAATCTTATTTTAAACAAGCCATAGGCATCGCCATGGGGGCAAAGTTCGCTCCCAGTGTAGCCAATGCCTTCATGGCACACTGGGAGGAGGATTCGGTTTATGCCAATATGCCAGCGGAGCTCAGATTATACAAGACAAGATATATTGATGACCTTGTAATAGTGTGGAATGGAACGAAAGACAAACTAGAGGAATTCCTAAACCACCTTAACATTAATGATAAAAATATTAATCTAGTGTGGAATATCAATGCTAGGTCAGTAGATTTTTTAGATTTGAATATCTCGATAGAAGCTGATAAAATTGTCACTAAAACGCACTTTAAAAACGTTGACACCAATAGTTATCTTTCAATGCACAGTTGTCACTTTAAACCTTGGTTGTACAACATTCCTAAAGGACAATTAGTAAGGATTTGGCGCAATTGCACCAAAGAAGAGGACTTTAATACCCAAGCCCAATTGATTGGAGCAAGATTTAAAGAGAAGGGGTATGAAGAATCCTGGATTAAGAAGCAAATTGCCCAAGTACAGGAAATGAGTAGAACCACAATGCTTGATGATAAACCCAAAACCTCCACACAATGTTGAAAGGAAGCTCCATGCATCATAATGGATTATAATATACAACATAAGGAGGTTGCTAGAGTAATACAAAAACATTGGCATGTGCTTACAAGCGACAGAGATTTGAGAACCATTCTACCTCAGAATCCTAATATTGTATATAAAAGAGCCCCGACAGTTCGAGACCTAGTGGTTAAATCAGTAGTGGAACCACCCCCCAAGAAAGGTTTTACATTTTTTACCGGGAAAGGTTTCTATCCATGTAGGAATTGTTTTGCATGCCGTAAGGCACTCAAATTTCAGGGTAAAAGATTTGCGTTCAAAGCTACCACCACAGGACAGGTTTACACTATTAAGGATTTTATATGCTGTCACACTGAGGGTGTAGTTAATTGTTTACAATGCAGTTGTAATTTGCAATATATAGGTAGAACGAAGAGAGAGCTTAGAGTATGCATAAAGGAACATGTCCAAAACATCATTAATGGATTCCCGAAACATAGCGTGTCGAGACACTTTGCTACAGTACATAATAAGGATCCGAATCAGTTGCAGTTCTGGGGTATAGAACGTTATAACCCTTCATGGAGAGGTAGTCATAGAGTAAGGGTTATCAGTCAAAAAGAATCCATGTATATTTTTAATATGGAATATATATATATGAATTTTTTATCTATTTGATTATTGTTCCAGGCTTTTTAGATTATAAGACATCCACATTGATTTTTAATATAATGGTCGCTTTATTCACTTTAGTATAAGCCCATTATTACTTCTCTACACTTCTTTTATGAAGAAGCCACTCATAATATGTGATTGGTTTGGGCTATGATGCAGTGAAGAGAGACCATCAATCACCTGTTAATTTAATAGATATGTCCTTTTGAGACATATGGTGACTCTTTACATTTATTATCCTTGTTTTTGGGACTCTAACATATGGATTTGCTGTATGCGGGTCCTCTATGCATGCATCCCTCATTAGGTCCGTTTTATTTCTACCTCTGCTTTTTAACGTCATTGTTTTTATATCAATTAAAGTATTTTTAACCATGGCCATCTTTATCAGACTTGCACAACTGCCATTATATTAGTGCATTACTAGATCAGGTCTACCAGCCTGAAACTGTCAGGACAACATTGATTGTTCTGGGATTGGTCAAGTATTAGCATATTGTAGCAATCCATTCAAAACAACGATGAATATGAATCATTACAACTGGCCACCAGAAATGGCTGCAGGGGTTTTGTTTTTGTTCTTGTTTTTAATTTTAGCCATGTGAAACAGCCTTTTCTGTATAAGAGAGGAAATTCACATTAATGAAGGCTTAATTACACGATCGACCTCTGACACTTATATATATGACTCAATTATTAATAACGCTGCCACGAGACATAGACCCGTTTGGCCCCTAGTATAATGTTGCTGTAACAACTGATAAATGACTACAAGAAAATGGCCGCTGTTTGTTTACATCCGCGCACCTCGGCAAAATGGCCGCCGTTCCATATCCGGTTCCCACTATATAAATGACAGCCTCTTACAGCCAATCAGGTTCCCCTGATGAAATCACGAGTGCGTGACGTAACCGGTAGGGATTGATCTGATTGGAGGATACCGGAGGATACCGGAAGTGATGTGAGACTGGCACTAGTCGCCTTTTTATGCTGATTTACTTTGCTATACATGTAAGGATGCACTTTGTTCTTCAATAAAGATATACTTTTACCAAAACGTACTTCACTATTGGGCTCCCCCCCCTCTTCTCTTACCCTTTATCCCCACTTTATGAGAGGCTTATTCCGCAGGACAGCGGCGTTTTGGATGGTTTCTTTATGAACGTGAGATGATAGTTGGGAGGAGAAACAACATATCAGTGGAGACAGTGGAGGAGAGGAGCCGTTACAGAGCCTAATCACCTAACCACATCCTTGGGACACAGTGGAGGAGAGGAGTCCCGACAGAGCCTTATTCTTTCTATTGCCCTGTGACAACTGCCCTGAGGTGAGAGGCTAGGGAGTACCAGTTTGGGATTATATCTTCCTGCACCCATCTTCTGTTTTTACCAAGAAGTTTAGAGTGGCTACAGCTATTCACTTTGATCTGGTTGTGATACACAAGACGGATTTTTGGGGATTAATGGACATTGAGTTATTGTTGCCTTCATTAATTACACTGCATGGACATTATTATTAATTTTACTGTATGGTTATCACCAGCATTAAGATATCTGCAGGACACTATTTATTAGATATACTTTTTACACTTTGTGATACACACGTATTGGTTTTATTTCTACACAGCATTTTATCACCATTAGATTTCATTTTCAACATGTATGTATTTTCTGTCATTAGCCACTGTGCACGATAATTGTACATATATTAATTTACTTATGATTATATATTTATTAGACATGGGAACTGTCAAAAAATTCATTTCGTTTCGTTTCGTCCCGTTTCGTATATATAAAAAAATTCGTAATTCGTGTACGAAATTCCGTTCGAATTCGTACGAAATACGAAATTCGGACGAATCGTAATTTTTTTTCCGAATCGTTAGTAAAGTTACGAATCGTTACGAATAGTTACGAATCGTTAACGCGGCTAATGAATTGTTGGTTCTCATAACACAGAGAACAATTCGAATCCAACTACAAATATCGAATTTCAATTTCAAGTTACGAATCGTTATGAATCGTTAGTAAATCCAACTACCAATATCGAATTTCAACTAATTTGAACGAAATTATTATAGCAGATATAACGAATGAATTCGAATGACAAAGTGTCATTTTTGCAGAAAAAAAAAAAAGCGTAGGGGTCCCCCCAAATTCAATAACCAGGCCCTTCAGGTCTGGTATTGATATTAAGGGGGACCCCAGCCAAAAAAAAAAAAAAAAATGGCGTGGGGTCCCCCCCAAATATCCATACCAGACCCTTTATCCGAGCACGCAACCTGGCAGGCCGCAGGAAAGGAGGGGGGGACGAGAGCGGCCCCCCTTCCCGCCTGAACCGTACCAGGTCACATGCCCTCAACATTGGGAGGGTGCTTTGGGGTCCCCCCCAAAGCACCTTGTCCCCATGTTGATGAGGACAAGGGCCTCTTCCCCACAACCCTGGCCGGTGGTTGTGGGGGTCTGCGGGCGGGGGGCTTATCGGAATCTGGAAGCCCCCTTTAACAAGGGGACCCCCAGATCCCGGCCCCCCCCTGTGTGAAATGGTAAGGGGGTACAAAAGTACCCCTACCATTTCACCAAAAAAGTGGCAAAAATGGTAAAAATGACAGGAGACGGTCTTTGACAATTCCTTTATTAAAATCTTCTTTCTTCTTTCTTCTGGTCTTCCTTTCTTCATCTTCTCCTTCCGTCATCTTCTCCTTCCGTCATCTTCTTCCATCGTCTTCTTCCTTCGATTCGCTTCTTCTTCCTCCGGTCTTCTCGTCCTTCTCGTCCGGCGTCGTCCTTCTCGTCCGGCATCGTCGTCTCTTCTCGCAGGCCGCTCCTCGCAATGGGAGGCTCCCGCTCTGTGAGGCTTCGCTCCGGGTGACAGGTCTTTTATAACGAAGGCACCTGGTGACCCCGCCCCCCTTCTGACGTCATGGGGAAAGCCATAGGGAATTCCACATGACGTCCCCATGCGTCAGAGGGGGCGGGGTTACCAGGTGCCTTCGTTATAAAAGACCTGTCAGCCGGAGCGGAGCCTTACAGAGCGGGAGCCTCCCATTGCGAGGAGCGGCCTGCGAGAAGAGACGCCGATGCCGGACGAGAAGGACGACGCCGGACGAGAAGGACGAGAAGACCGGAGGAAGAAGAAGCGAATCGAAGGAAGAAGAAGATGGAAGAAGATGACGGAAGGAGAAGATGACGGAAGGAGAAGATGAAGAAAGGAAGACCAGAAGAAAGAAGATTTTAATAAAGGAATTGTCAAAGACCGTCTCCTGTAATTTTTACCATTTTTGCCACTTTTTTGGTGAAATGGTAGGGGTACTTTTGTACCCCCTTACCATTTCACACAGGGGGGGGGGGCGGGATCTGGGGGTCCCCTTGTTAAAGGGGGCTTCCAGATTCCGATAAGCCACCCGCAGACCCCCACAACCACCGGCCAGGGTTGTGGGGAAGAGGCCCTTGTCCTCATCAACATGGGGACAAGGTGCTTTGGGGGGGACCCCAAAGCACCCTCCCAATGTTGAGGGCATGTGACCTGGTACGGTTCAGGCGGGAGGGGGGGCCGCTCTCGTCCCCCCCTCCTTTCCTGCGGCCTGCCAGGTTGTGTGCTCGGATAAAGGGTCTGGTATGGATTTTGAGGGGGACCCCACGCCATTTTTTTTTTGGCCGGGGTTCCCCTTAAAATCCATCCCAGACCTGAAGGGGGACCCCACGCCTTTTTTTTTTTGGCTGGGGTCCCCCTTAACCCCTACGCTTTTTTTTTTTTATATCAATGAATGACTGTTTTTTAAATAGCTTTTTTTTCTGCAAAAATGACACTTTGTCATTCGAATCATTCGAATTCATTCGTTATATCTGCTATAATAATTTCGTTTGAATTAGTTGAAATTTGATATTGGTAGTTGGATTCGAATAATTTGGAGCTGAAATTCGTAAACGGAATTTTTCCTGCAAAAATGACACTTTGTCATTCGAATTCATTCGAATCCATTCGAATCATTCGGCGACAAAATTCGTAAACGGAATTTCGTATTCCGTACGGAATTCGTAAAAAAAAAATTCGTACTACAGATTCGTAAATTCGTACGAATTTCGAAAAATTCGTACGAATTACGAATTCGTACGAAACGAATCGCACATGTCTAATATTTATAACTAGTAATACTAGTGCCACGTTTTTAGCGCAAAATCATTTATTCTTTATTCTATTTGTGGTTTAATGTTCACCATTAGATTTTGCTGCTATACACAGGAATTTTTATTTTTTTTAGAGACTTTACACTGTTTAACACGTGTCACCTTTTTTCTAGTTTTAAGAGCGCGAAGGTCACTTTTTTTACTTTATATTTTAATCCCTGATTTAATACTTCCAATTCTTTTTCAGAAAAGTCTACTTCTGCTAAATTGAAGATACCCTGACTTATTTGTCCCTTTTTCTTCCCCCTCTTCCTCTCCTCCCTTGCTTTCTGAGTGGTCTTTCGGGGGGTATTGGGAAATGGGTGGGATACGGTAGGGCTCTTTCCATCCCCTCCATTCCCCCCCTTGGTGCTAATTTTGATACGGCCCTGGTCTCCCCCTGAAGTTCCCTCTAAAATTACCCCTAGGGGGCCTTGGAGGGTAGTGGTTCCTTCCTATTTGGTTCATAATAATTGTATTCAGGTGGTCTGTTTTCTAAAGGTCCAGACCTGTTTTAATTTTGTGATGGATAGGGAGGTGAATAGGGATAGGGGTTTAGTGGTGGATAATTTTGAGTTTTATAGCTAACCGGCATTTTGCTGATTTTTTGGGGAGTGCTAGAATTTTTGTTGACTTTGGTGCTATTGTCTGTTCCCTATTATCTGATACTTCAGTCCCAGATGTAGACAAGAGAGTCTCTTGCCATTTGTATACTTTATTTTGTTCAAAATCTTTTATATCCCTTTGGTATTTTTTAATTTTTTTACTTTTTACTTTTTATTTCACCGTTATATTAACCTAGATGACTCTGTAGTGCCTTTGCTCCTTTTAAATATTCACTGTTTGTATTGAATGGCTCAATTTTTTCTTTCAAGTCTGCGATTTTGACCTCCAAAATCGCTGCCTTGGCTTTACGTTTTCTGACCATGAGCTGCATCAGCTTTTGTTCACAGCCATTAAAAAACTGGTACCATTCATCCAACATCTGTAGATCCTCAGCTCCTTCATTGGGGCTGATGTCCCACCTGAGTCTTCTTGGAGTGAGATTTTGACAAATATACATCTCAAATGAGGCAACATCCCACCATAGCCTTATTTGCTTTTCCATGTCAAATTGTAGTTGTTTAAACCCTCTATCTAGATATAGATTTGGGCTAGGGGTTTGTTGAAAAACTTCTTCTACATTTATGTGTCTTTCTTTCAAGAAATTGAACATGTCCATGTCTGCGTGAGTTTGAAAGTGTACAAGGTGAAACTTGAAAACTAAGATATGTGAAAAAAAAGTCAATAGAAAAACAATTGACAGAATAAACTCTGCGCCGATGAATTAGTAAATATAAAAATTACATAAAAAATGTAATAAATAAGCTGCTCCCATAGACAAAAATCAAGAGAATCTTTGTAGCATGAAAAATGTGAAGATGGGGGCTCTAGTGTACCATTAATTGCTATATATATTAGTGATACTTTGTTACCTATACCACAAAAAACTATTACAGAAAAGATTAAATATACAATTGTGCGTTCCCCACAGCCAGTGAACAAAATTGTTATAGACTACAGATATTAGTCAAACATCTATAGCTATATGTGCAAACTGTGACATAACAAACATTTGCTGAACCAATGTTTGAAGATCAAAAATAGTCCTTTTAAATGATAGTCCACCAACAAAAAACCAACTGAAATAAAAGCTGTTTGTGATGATTTTCAGTCACTTAGTTATAATCATGCACTGATGTCTTCTGAAAATTGTGTGAAGAAATGTAGGCTAAACAAAAAAACACACATGAGTATATAATACTAGAGAGGGGAATTTTTTACGGTTTACGCCACATCCTATAATAGAGAGAACAGAGAAGGGGTCCCCTGTGGGTTGGACTTTAAAGGCGTAGAATTTGTAACCCCAGATAAATGGAGATTAATATATATTGAAAAAGCGTTTATTACAAAAAGATGTAGTACATAAAAACAGTAGAAGATTTCACATATATAACAATATAAAACACCTGGAGACTGTTTCAACAAAACTTGGTGATACAATACAAGTTATGAATGCGTTTGTGTCATTTTCTCACACTGACGCGTTTCGGATATTAATGATTTCCTCCTTCCTCAGAGGTGAGACTATAACACCATTCCTATTATATATAGAAAAATGTCAAAGTCAGGTGATATGTCAGAAATGCAAATCTTCATACAAATGATTACATCTACTGAATCAAAAAGATTCATACAAATACAAATGAAACATAGAGCAAAACTCACATGGAGAGCACACCAAGTAACGAGACATTCCAGTAGGGTTAAAAGTAACGGCTGGAGGGAGGAGCTTCTTCACTTTACAACCTCAAAGGAGGTCGGTTGTATACCAAATATATATAAATGCCCATCAGCCAACTGGAGCTCAGTAATTGCTCCAACAGTTGGATATAGTGCGTCTATCCCAAAGGGAGCGATCGTTTGGGGGGCGCCTGTAGAACACACTGGGGTCGGACAGTGAAAAGAGAGCCCTACGAGATAAAACATGTATGTATGTGTCAGGTTAACAAGTAATTACTTTTGTGACGTAGATAATGCATATAAAATCACTGATCTATACCTGTCGGTGAATCTTAGCTTGTTATACCACTGGTTATAGTACATCCAAGTTGGACAGTGTCTCTGAACTGAAGAGAGATGGTCAAAAAGGCATTTAAGATAGTGAGTAGGAAAAATTATGGCTCACCCCAAAGGTATATGTATTTTTGTATTTCAATGTATGTCTCAATAGTAAATGACAATATATATATTTGGATAATTCATATAATAGTAGATATCTGTGGGGCAAAAAAGTCCCTCAGAGTTCTATGGGAGAGCAATGATTGCAGCAAAAATACATAAGCAAAGAGGGGGAAAAATGAATGGCTTTTATATTATTGTATCCAAATAATAATCTAGGATTGTCAAACAATGACAGCGATGTCAAATAAGGAAGTTTACAACTAACAGCAAACTTATATTAGTGTGGTAAAAAAGGGGTTGCATAGATTCCATAGGGAATAAAATAAGTCAAATAATAAGGGTTTGTTACCTTATAGTGGTGTCACGCTGTTCGCCTCCTCCTCAGACTGACTGTTGCAGATTCTGAGTGGGGCGGACAGCGTATTTATATGTGTGTTCCAGCCCTGCAGCCAGCTGTATCAGATACAGCTGATTGCTGAAGGGCATGGAGACTGATGGAAGGTGTGTATTCCAGCCCTGCAGCCAGCTGTATCAGATACAGCTGATTGCTGGAAGGCATGGAAACTGATAGAGCTCTCTGAGTCCGGCCCCCCGAGTGTTGCGCGCACAGCCGGGTCCCGCGCACCAATGAATGGTTGCGCAACGTGACCCGGGCACGCCCACAACTCCCGCCGCCCATTATGCTTCACCGGCGAACAGCGCATGCTCGCCGGGTGAAGCAATATGGAGTCCCGGCCTCAAATGACGCCGGGAAATCCTACATCGCCGTTGCGTCCATTGGGAGATGGGCGGGACGGCTGGGCGTGCCGGGCGGCCTACTAGGCGTCTCCCCTCATTAGTACGATCTAATTGTAGGGAATTCGATGGAGATTATTGATTGAAGCTCCTTCATCCAGACGCTTTACATTGGGGGATATAATCTGAAAGTGAAATTTAGGCAAAGAAGGAGAAGAGATAAATGCAGATTATACAGATGACAACAAATCATATTAATTGCATGGAGATCCATGTATATACATATCGGGAAGACATGCAAATTATGTGCAGCAAAAGGACTTTATACAAATTGTATGTTATTAAACAATATATAGCTGGCAAAATAAGGTGATAGGGAACAAGGGAAGGGGAGTTATAGATGTACAGACACATTATGGATTAGTATGCAAATCTTATGAGTGTCCTGATAGTTGTGAGGGCATGAATCTTTACTTAGTATCTAATGTGAAAGGAGTACAGAAATGCATCCAATACCATGGATGCATATCGACTTCAAGAACTTTTTTCAATTTTATGTTAAAGAGGCTTTTAATACAACATCTGGTGATATTCCCTTAGGAGATTATTTCTCCATCCCTCCAGATGAGAAACCCTCTAAAAAGGGTTTAAACCAAATCCATCACGATGGATCTTCAAGCTCAGGGCAAATCAAGCCCCGGGCCTGAATGAAGCAATTTGGTTTGGTTTGGCTGATGGGCATTTATATATATTTGGTATACAACCGACCTCCTTTGAGGTTGTAAAGTGAAGAAGCTCCTCCCTCCAGCCGTTACTTTTAACCCTACTGGAATGTCTCGTTACTTGGTGTGCTCTATGTTTCATTTGTATTTGTATGAATCTTTTTGATTCAGTAGATGTAATCATTTGTATGAAGATTTGCATTTCTGACATATCACCTGACTTTGACATTTTTCTATATATAATAGGAATGGTGTTATAGTCTCACCTCTGAGGAAGGAGGAAATCATTAATATCCGAAACGCGTCAGTGTGAGAAAATGACACAAACGCATTCATAACTTGTATTGTATCACCAAGTTTTGTTGAAACTCCAGGTGTTTTATATTGTTATATATGTGAAATCTTCTACTGTTTTTATGTACTACATCTTTTTGTAATAAACGCTTTTTCAATATATATTAATCTCCATTTATCTGGGGTTACAAATTCTACGCCTTTAAAGTCCAACCCACAGGGGACCCCTTCTCCGTTCTCTCTGAAAATTGTGTAATATTCCTTCACCACCGATTCCAACACACACCACCCAAACGTGATTGTGAATAAAATCTGCTTACCAGATCTCATGTGACTAATTTAATTAAAAAACAGTCAGCCTGCTCACATACAAGATGACATGGAACAGATCCAGCAAGATCTCCTCTTTAGGAACTCAGATGGGGCATATAAAAAGAGCAAAGAAACATCTCCATAGTGTAGCTTGTTTATTAAAAAAAGGTAAAAATGAAAAGGCCAAATGGCTCCTTATTTTAAAAGTGCCTGACCCGGCACTGGGCTGATTGCTTTATGATTCCCGGTACAAATCTCTTGTCAAACTCCGCTGTATGCGGCGTGCGTTCCACTCCATGGCGCCGACAACCAAGGAGACCGGATGTTGTGAGTATAAACGTGACCAGGTACCGCCTCAACGTCCGTTTCGTATTACACGTCTTCAGGAGGCGTACCTGGTCACTGTTTTTTTTTATAGTGCCACTTGGGCTGTGACCAATAGGGAATTGTTTAGTGCGCAGCCTCAGTCTTGTTCAAGGAACTAAAAGCAGCATACCGCTAACAGTATTATACAATCATTGTTTACAGCCTTTTTACCAAGAGAAAAGTCATTACAAAATAATATTAACAAATTCCATACTAGCACTTTATATTTTAGCTTATACATATGAATCCCATGACAAAAGCATACGAAATACTCATGCTATGGCTATAATTAACATTTCTCATTTAAAACCCATAATATAATTATATGTAATTAACTAGATAGCCTCTAGATGTCTCTCTAGTTGCAAACTCATTTATTTAATCACCGCAATAGATATTATATACTGAATGGAACTGAATGATGTTTTTTATATATTTTATATTAAATAGAAAAGACACTAACACTGTAAGCCCTCAAAGTGACTCTTGGTGGGCGCTGGAGCGCCCTGCTGTGAACCATTATATCAAGAATTGTAATTACATGCCATTGTTGAACAGTGGTAGAAAAATTGGGCCTTTGGTGGTGGTGGTGCTGGTGCCACAACACTGTAATGCCCTGCACACACGACCGGCAGTTCCTAGCGGGAAAACCGTTCGTCTATATGGCTGTCCGACGGACCAAAATACGACGGAAGGGCAGCTACAGCACCTGCCCAGGAGAATGTTTCTCGGCGACAGGGCACTGTACATCTCGCGCTGTCTACAATAGGAAAAACATATTTTCCTATCGTAGTGAGCGCAAGAGGAAAGGCCCTTTGGTCTGGTATGGATTTTAAGGGGAAGCCCCTACGCTGAAAAAACAGCTTTGCGGTCCCCCCAAAATCGATACCAGACCCTTATCCGAGCACGCAGCCTGGCCAGCCAGGAAAGGGGGTGGGGACGAGCGAGCACCCCCCCTCCTGAACCGTACCAGGCCGCGTACCCTCAACATGGGGGGTGGGTGCTTTGGGGAAGGGGGGCGCTCTGCGGGCCCCCCACCCCAAAGCACCTTGTCCCCATGTTGATGAGGACAAGGGCCTCTTCCCGACAACCCTGGCCGTTGGTTGTCGGGGTCTGCGGGCAGGGGGCTTATCGGAATCCGGGAGCCCCCTTCATTAAGTGGGACCCCCAGATCCCGGCCCCCCACCCTATGTGAATGAGTATGGGGTACAATGTACCCCTACATTCACCTGGGGAAAAAAGTGTAAATAAAAAAACACAACACAAGTTTTTAAAATACTTTAGTAGACAGCTCCGGGGGTCTTTTTCCGCCTTGGGGGGTCTTCTCGCCGGACTCCTCCGCTATCTTCTGCTAGCTCTTTTACTAGCGGAGGAGTCCAGTTTTCTTCTTTGTCGTCGCCGCCGTCCAGGTGTCTTGTTCCGACTTTGGGGTCTTGTCCCGCTCTTCGGTTCTTCTTGCCGGGCCTCCGCTATCTTCTTATAGCTCTTTTACTAGCGGTGGCCCGGTCTTGTGTTGTTGTCGCCGCCGCCATCTTCTCCTTCTTCTCTTCTTCTTCTTCTTCTTCCTTTCGATGTTGACGCGACGCTCTCTCTGGCCTTAATGGCAGAGACACGTTGTGCTGTGACTTATATAGGGACAAGGAGTGGGGCTACTGACTCATGTCACATGGTGACCCCGCCCCCTTATGTCACATTCCCAGCATCCTCCGGGACTGTGACACCATAGGGGGCGGGGTCACCATGTGACATTATTTGGTGGCCCCGCCCCTTGTCCCTATATAAGTCACAGCACAACGTGTCTCTGCCATTACGGCCAGAGAGAGCATTGTGTCAACATGAAAGGAAGAAGGTGAAGAAGGCGGTGGCGACAACACAAGACCAGACCACCGCTAGTAAAAGAGCTATAAGAAGATAGCGGAGGCCTGGCAAGAAGAACCGAAGAGTGGGACAAGACCCCAAAGTCGGAAGAAGATCCCGGACTGTGGCAGCGACGAAGAAGAAAGCCGGGCTCCTCCGCTAGTAAAGATAGCGGAGGAGTCCGGCAAAAGACCCCCCAAGATGAAAGAAGATCCCCGGAGCTGTCTAATAAAGTATTTTAAAAACTTGTGTTGTGTTTTTATTTACACTTTTTTCACCAGGTGAATGGGTAGGGGTACATCGTACCCCATACTCATTCACATAGGGTGAAGGGGGCTCCCAGATTCCGATAAGCCCCCCATCCGTAGACCCCGACAACCAATGGCCAGGGTTGTCGGGAAGAGGCCCTTGTCCTCATCAACATGGGGACAAGGTGCTTTAGGGTGGGCGGCCTGCAGAGCGCCCCCCTTCCCCAAAGCACCCACCCCCCCATGTGGAGGGCACGCAGCCTGGTACGGTTCCCCACCCCCTTTCCTAACCGGCCGGGCTGCATGCTCGGATAAGGGTCTGGTATCGATTTTGTGGGGACCCCCACGCTGTTTTTTCGGCATAGGGGCTTCCCCTTAAAATCGATACCATGCGACGGGGCTCGCAAGGTGTCAATCTCGCCAATAAAAGCGGCGAGATTGACTTCCTTTTCTAGTCCCATCGTAACGTTTAAAATGAACGGATTTTGTGATTTACCTTTTTGTGTTCAGCTTGCATTTGTTAGTTTTAATTAATTTCAGGTTTGCGCTGATTGTTCCTATATAATTTGTCACATATAAGGCGGTCCTTAAACAGGTTCAACTCATTTGGCAGCTCAGCCAGCCGAGCACTGGCATTATATGATCGGCGGAAATGCACACAGACTTTCCTGGCCTGCCTCAGGACATCCTGTAAGCCTGGGTACCTGCCCAAGAACTGTACCACCAGGTTAAGGACGTGAGCCACACAGGGCATATGGGTCAGTTGCCCCTGTCAGCGTGGCATCAACCACCTCTCGGCCTGCCCCTGCAGAGCTGACAAAACCTCTGCCCCAGTGTGACTCCTGTCTCCCAAACACACCAGCACAAGCACGGCATGGCATCTTTTTGCCTGCGTACTTGCGTAGCCCCTTGAATGCCTACGGAGCACCGCTGGTTCCGAGGACAAAGCACAGGAAGAGGCCATGGAGGAAGAAGAAGAGGAGGGGGTGGAGGAGAGAGGTGTGTCACAACCAGTAGTAGCCTTTTGGAGGCGTGGTGGCGGAACAACCTCCAACACTACTGCACCTTGTCCTGCATCCTTCCCAGCTGCCAAAAGAGTGACCCAATGGGCCGTGAAAGATAGGTAACGTCCCTGTCCATGCCTGCTGGACCATGAGTCAGCAGTAATATGCACCTTACCACTGACCGCCCTGTCCAGCAAGACATGGACATTGCCTTCCACATGCGGGTAGAGAGCCGGAATCGCTTTCCGTAAGAAAAAGTGGCGTTTTGGAACCTGCCACTGAGGAACCGCACATTGCACAAACTCACGGAAGGGGGCAGAGTCTACCAACTAAAAAGGCAGCAGTTGAAGTGCTAGCAATTTAGCCAAGCTAGCATTCAACCGCTGGGTATGTGGATGGCTGGGAGTGAACTTCTTTCGACGGTCCAGTAGCTGGGGCAGGGAAATTTGCCTGGTACAATCGGATGTCGGTGTACTGCTAGCAGAATGCCCGCAAGTACTTGGCTGTGACACACCAAATTCTACACCTTCATTCCTCTCAGTGCAGCTTTCAGAGAGGACTGAATGTATAGTGGGGTTGGAGATCCCAGCTGATGAGGAGCAAGGAGAGGTCCGCTTTGTTCTTTGGTGTGGGTCTTTAAGGTACGCTTGCCAATAAGCTGCATGGCAGGTCAACATATGTCTGGTCAAGCATGTGGTGCCCAAGCGGCTGATGTTTTGGCCACACGAGATACGCTTGAGACATATGTTGCAAATAGCAGCGGTGAGATCTGCTGCACTCATCTCAAAAAAGGCCCACACCAAAGAACTTTTGGAATAATGCGCAGAGGCAGCGCCCTGCACAGGCAGAGGTCTGCAGTGTGATTCAGTCGGTGTGCTGCCCTTAAGCTGGCCCCCGGAGGGCATCATGCCTCATTGGAGATGTGCCTCCTCCTCCTCCTCTCTCCTATCGGGCACCCACGTGGAGTCAGTGACCTCATCATCCCCTCTTTCTTCATCACTGGAGCAAACCTGGCAGTATGCTGCAGCTGGTGGAACATGACTGGCAGATTGCTGTCCTTGCTCCTCCCCTCTCTGTGCTCACGCTACTGCCTTCCTCTAGCTGGGTATCATAATCAGAGCCTTCAAAACGCTGGGCATCCTCCTGGAGCATGTACCCAGCACTGTGGTCAAACAGTTCGGGGGACTCCTCAGGAGGACATGGTGGGTCTAGGGAAGGCGTGACTGATGACATTGAGACGAGGGAAGAGGACGCGTTGGCAGCTGCTTTGCCAGTACCCTGAGCCTGGGTGAGAGAGGATGAGGAGGATGAGAAGGGCTTGGTCATCCACTCTACCAAGTCTTCGGCATGATGCCGCTCAACATGTCCAGCTGCCGAAAATAAGGACAAGAGTGTCCCATGGCCACGTGCTAATGACGATGCACCGCGTCCACGACCAGCACTGTTGCCTCTAGGCAAAGAACCTGCTTGCCCTCTTTTATTGGCTCGTGACTGTCTGTCTCTCCTTGTTGGCCTTCCAGACATACTAATGGCCTGCAGGGAGATAGGAAAACCAGCAATAAGGGGTAGCTTCAGGTGTATACTGTGCAGGAGACACCTACACCCACTGAAAATGCTACAGATGCCTGTGTTGCACAACAGAACTACAGAACACCAGCAATAAGGGGTAGCTTTGGGTGTATACTGTGCAGGAGGCACCTACACCCACTGAAAATGCTGCAGATGCCTGTGTTGCACAACAGAACTACCGAACAACATTAGCAATAAGGGGTAGCTTCAGGTGTATACTGTGCAGGAGGCACCTACACCCACTGAAAATTCTGCAGATGCCTTTGTTGCACAGCAGAACACCAGCAATAAGGGGTAGCTTCAGGTGTATACTGTGCAGGAGGCACCTACACCCACTGAAAATTCTGAAGATGCCTGTGTTGCACAACAGAACTACAGAACAACACCAGCAATAAGGGGTAGCTTCAGGTGTATACTGTGCAGGAGGCACCTACACCCACTGAGAATGCTGCAGATTCCTGTGTTGCACAACAGAACTACAGAACACCAGCAATGATGGGTAGCTTCAGGTGTATACTGTGCAGGAGGCACACTACACCCACTGTAACAGCACTAGGTTAAGAAGCAAAGTAAAGCTGACACTGTCCCTGCCTATCCTGCTCTCTCCCTGCACGCCAACACACTACACCCACTGTAACAGCACTAGGTTAAGAAGCAAAGCAAAGCTGACACTGTCCCTGGCTATCCTGCTCTCTCCCTGCACGCCAACACACTACACAAGGCCGCCGCGCTGGCGTCCTTATATAGTGTGGGGCGTGTACTAAACCCCCCTGAGCTATAATTGGCCACAGCCATCCTGCCTGTGGCCAATTATGGCTCTCCTTGCTGCCGGCGCTGTGATTGGCCAAGCATGCGGGGTCACAGTGCATGCTTGGCCAATCATCAGCCAGCAATGCACTGCGATGGCGCAGTGCATTGTGGGCCTTTCGTGTCACACGAATTTGGCACGAATGGCCCACAAAGTTCTGGGTTTGCCACACAGGCGAACGGCCGATGTTCGATTCGAACATGAGTTCGAATCGAACACCGAGCTCATGCCTAGTCAGTATTATTAAGTGCCACTGTGACAAGACCAGACATAGCCGCAGCAGTGGGCATACTATGCAGGAAAGTCTAAGCTCTTTGTCAGCATGACTGGAACGCAGTGAAGAGAGTGATGCAATACCTCAAAGGAACAATTCAGATGAAGTTACGTTTACCAGCAACAATCCAAAACTGGTTGGATATGTGGGTGCTGATTGGGCCGGGGACTGCACAGACCGCAAATCCACAAGTGGATTCATCTTCCAGTATGGGGAAAGAACCATAAGTCGGTCTAGTCGAAAGCAAACAACTGTCACTCTATCTTCAACTGAAGCAGGGTACATTGCAGCAGCACAAGCTTGTCAAGAAGCAATTTGGATTTGTCAACTTTTTGTGGACATTGGGATAGACATGTCAAAACCAATTCCCATTTTTGAAGACAACCAAAGATGTATAAAGCTTACATAATCAGAAAGGGTCAATCCTATGACCAAACGCATCGACCTCAAGTATCACCTACTGAGGGACAATCAAGAGCAAGGTGTTATTGACATTCAATACTGCCCATCAGAGGAGATGACTGCCAATGCACTCACCAAGCTTTTGTTGAAGGAACATCATAGTTATTTCCAGAAGAAGCTGAATATAATTTAAAAAAGCACATGCTGTTGAGAAGGGATGTTGGAAAAAACAACAGCATGTAATGTACAGTCACTTATATAAACTGACAATATATCAATGCATTATACCTTTTTTATACAGCAGGTGGCACTGCTGGATAGAAAGGTGTGTTATTCTATGGTAAAGTAATAACAGGATATTCCTGTTTGCTGTGTCATGTTCCTCCATCCTGTAAAACATGCATTGCTAATGCTCCATGAACGTAAAGTATTTTCTGCACACACCAAGCTTGCAAGCGCATGTTTCAATAATCTGCTAATAAATATTAGTTCCAAACCATCTTTCAACACCCAATTCCATATTAACCAAATGTTCTCGACATTGTGGAAACCTTGTAGAGATTTTCCATTCTGAAATATTAAAGTTAGACAATATAATATTTAATAATATATAATATTTTCTTGGCAATATTACAATAATACTTGCATTAGCACATTTCAACTGATAATTTTCTATTGATATGCAGCATTCATATATACCAGAATCATTTAAAGATACACTTTTTTGATGATAAATACATTTATCATTAATCCAATTCACACTACCAAAAATTCCTTTATGGATTATATTACTAGTAGTGCGAAGAAAGCTACCCAAAAATTCACTATTCCTCTTACAAGTTAATAATGAATTTTGAGGTAAGTATATTTGTGTACTACATAACAAATGCAAACTATCTTCATCTTCAATAATTTTTTAAAGACTGGGGAGATGCATCAATTTCTGGAACAATCATATCTACCAGAGTAATAATAATTTTAAAACATATTTGAACTAATCTCCTTGTTATTTTAATATCCCATATTTTTACAATGTCCTCTTTTTTATCCCCTATTATATTTAAATATTCTGGATCTAGAAATTGTAAATTACTTTGTAATAGGTAAGAAATCTGATCTTTTGCATATAGTACTTTCCCAGCCTTTAACCACTTCAGTCCCAGAAGAATTTCCCCCCTTCCTGACCGGGTAATTTTTTGCGATACAGCACTGCGTCGCTTTAACTGACAATTGCGTGGTCGTGCGACGCTGTACTCAAACAAAATTGATGTACTTTTTTCCCACAAATAGAGATTTATTTTTGTGGTATTTGATCACCTCTGCGGTTTTTATTTTTTGCGCTATAGACATAAAAAGGGTGCAATTTAAAAAAAAAAACAATAATTTTTGCTATAATAAATATCCCAAAAATGTTTTTAAAAATCTAATTTCTTCATCGTGCCCGCCGGCCACGCGCATCGGTTCCCCCGCATTGCAGCAGGCACGCGCCTGACATCCCTGCTTAAAGGGCCGACGTACAGCTACGAAGGCTCGCGGGAACGGGCTGACATGCCGCAGTATAATGATGGCGGCTGGTCGGCAAGCAGTTAACATGCTTCTTGTAATATTTCCTGACCAAATTGTTGAATCATTACCTTTTACAACCACTGACCAGAAACCCATATCCGCTAGATTACATTCAAAGGTTCCGGTTTCATTTATTTTATAAGATCCCTGCATTTTAACAAATTTGTTTTAGATTCTATTTTAGCTCTGTCATCAACATCATTACTATGAATGAAATACAATTCTAATACAGCAAGTATATCCATGACCTATGCATACATATCCTAACAAATCATCAGCTGTGATATCAGCGTCCTTCATTATAGCTCTTTTGTTTCTTAATAATGTATTGATGTCAGTGTCTTTGTTGTGGAAGTCTTCAATCCTGTTAACCTCTGCATTGCTGGAACAGTTTGTGATATATTTTACCATAGATAAAATTGTCACCAGAAAAGGTAAGTCCTGTGATGATAAGTCTTCTCTCTTTAAAACTCTTTTTTTCTTTATTTTCTTTTGGTGTCATTTTCCCCTCTTTTTGGAATCCATGATTCCTCCAAGTCAGATTTTTAGAAATCATTCCTGTAGAAGAAATGCAGCATCATTATCTTGGCATAAACAATTTTCATTGGTCAGTGTGTACCCACATTTTTTGTTGTCTACATGCATTTTTCACTGAATTGAGAGGTCATTGAACTTACACCTTGAACATCCAAGATGTCAAATGGACCTTTCCAATTACTTTGCCACAGTCCACTTTTCCTGAAATTTTTCATCATGTCCTCCTTTCTCGAACTTTGAAGAATGTGGGGGAACCATTTTTTGCATGTGAGTAGCTGCATGTGGCAAAATGTTGCAACATCTGTAACCATTCAATTTTTTTTATTGCCTTTCTTTGTGGCGTAGACAAAAAAGGTTCATTGGGAACACAAATTATATTTTCCTTCCTGTCATGAATTCAAAAGGAGAATACTGTGTTGCTAAAGATGCTGTACTTCTGACACTCATCAGAACAAATGGTACAGCATCAACCCTGACTGGGTGACTGGGGACAAAGAGAAGGCTAATTTATTAAATACTTTCTTCAGCTCTGTGTATACAAAGGAGCATGGGGGAGCTCATGTCCATAATGGGGGTGGTAGTAACACAGCCCCAAATCCACAATGGCTCAAAAGTGATATGGTCCAGAAATATTTAGACAGAATAAAGGTGGATAAAGCACCTGGACCATATGGCATCCACCCACGGATCCTAAAAGAATTGAGCTCTGTAATTTCAAAGCCATTGTATGTAATTTTTAGGGACTCATTAATGACAGGAATATTACCACTAGATTGGCGCAGGGTCAATGTGGTGCCTATATTTAAAAAGGGAACAGAGTCTTTACCAAGTAACTATAGACCTGTTAGTTTAACTTCTATAGTTGGGAAGATACTGGAGAGTTTAATAAAAGACCACATAGACGAGTTCTTGCAGGAAAAAAATATTTTAAGCAACAGGCAGCATGGATTCATGAAAGACAGAAGTTGTCAGACAAACCTGAATTCTTTTGATGAGGAGGTAAGTAAAACCTTGGACAGAGGGGTGGCGGTGGACGTGCAAAAGCGTTCAATACAGTTCCGCACACACGGCTCATGTGTAAGGTAAAGTCTACAGGTTTGAAAATATCAGTTTGTAAATGGATTGAAAACTGGCTAAAAGACAGAATTCAGAAAGTAATGATTCATACTCTGAATAGTCTAAGGTTATCAGTGGTGTACCCAAAGGTTCAGTGCTGGGACCCTTACTTTTAATATCTTTATAATATCTTTATAAATGATATCAGGTCTGGGATCAAAAGTAACATTTCCATCTTTGCAGATGACACCAAGCTATGCAGTGGTATAAAGTCCTTACAGGATGTCTCCAATTTACAAGCCGACCTCAATGCTCTGTCTAATTGGGCGACTATGTGGCAGATGAGGTTTAATGTTGATAAATGTAAAGTTATGCACTTGGGGGCTAAGAATATGCATGCATCATACATACTAGGGGGAGTACAACTGAGTGGATCCATAGTGGAGAAGGATCTGGGGGTTTTGGTAGATCATAAGCTCAATAATAGCATGCAATGCCAAGCTCATCTGGAATATACAGTTCAGTTTTGGGCACCAGTTCTCAAAAAGGATATTGGGGAACTGGAGAAAGTGCAAAGAAGGGCAACCAAACTGATAAGAGGCATGGAGGAGCTCAGCCATGAGGAAAGATTAGAGAAACTGAATTTATTCACTCTTGATAAGAGGAGATTAAGGGGGGATATGATCAACATGTACAAATATATACGGGGTCCATATAGTGAACTTGGTGTTGAGTTATTCACTTTACAGTCAACAAAGAGGACAAGGGGGCACTCTTTACGTCTAGAAGAAAAGAGATTTCATCTCCAAATACGGAAAGGTTTCATCACAGTAGGAGCTGTGAAAATGTGAAATAGACTCCCTGCAGAGGTTGTTCTGGCCAGCCCAATAGATTGCTTTAAGAAAGGCCTGGGTTATTTCCTAAATGTACAGAATATAACTGGGTACTAACATTTATAGGTAAATTTGATCCGAGGAAAATACCTGCTTTAGCAAATTGGATCATGCTCTGCTGTTTTTTTTTGCCTTCCTCTGGATCAACTGTGGGTATAGAATTGGGTATATGGGATTGTATGATATTGTTTTTTTTGTGGTTGAACTGGATGGACTTTTTTCAACCTGACTAATTATGTAACTATGTAACCCAAGTATTTCCTCCACATGAAATCTCTGTTGTATTCCCAAGATTTTACACATTGCCTGCATGATCTTTCCTGTAAAGTGGGATCCTCTGTCATTACTGAGGTTTGTTGGTATACCCCAGACTGGAAAAACATGATTAACTGCTTGCTGACCAGCCACTATCATTATACTGCGGCAGGCTCTCCTGCGCAAACTGCCGTAGCTGTACAGTGGTCTGTGCATGGGAGTAGGTAGGCACATGCCCGATGTGTTACGCGGGAGCGTGTCTGTGGGTCTGGCGGACTCGATGCCCCCCTGGGACCTGCAATCACGGTGTACAGAGGCAGAACAGGGATCTGCCAGTGTAAACAAGGCTGATCCCTGTTCTGCCAGATGACATGTCAGAGATCTTTTGTTCCCAGTGATCGGGAACAGCGATCCCTGTTTTGTCCCTGGCAGCCCATTCCCCCTACAGTTAAAACACACCCAGGAAACACACTTAACCCCTTGATCACCCCCCTAGTGTTAACCCCTTCCCTGCCAGTGTCATTTATACATTGATCAGTGCATTTTTATAGCACTGATCAATGTAGTAATGTCACTGTCCCTGAAAAGTGTCATTTAGGGTCAGATTTGTCCGCCGAAATGTCGCAGTCCCGCAAAAAATCGCTAATCGCCACCAATACCAGTAAAAACAATAAAAATAAATAAAAGTCCCTAAATCTATCCCATGAAGAGGCAAAAACTTTTGCGCAAACCAATTAATTTACGTCTATTGCGATTTTTTTACCAAAAATATGAGAATATATATCGGCCTAAACTGATTAATAAATTTGTTTAGTATTTTTTTTTTGGGATATGTTATTATGGCAGAAAGTAAAACATAGAAATGTTTTCTTTTTTCATATTTGTAATTTTTTTTGTTTATAGCGCAAAAAAAAAAAAAAAAACGCAGAGGTGATCAAATACCACCAAAATAAAGCTTTATTTGTGGGAAAATTTTGTTGGGTACAGCGTTGCACAACCACGCAATTGTCAGTTAAAGTGATGCAGTGCCATATTGGAATAATTGGCCTGGTCAGGAAGTGGGTAAATCCTTCCAGGGCTGAATGGGTTAATTAGCATCCTAACAGTTGTTAATGCATTATCTTAACTAGGGATGGTCTGGATTTTCGAATCGAATGTAAGTTCGACTCGAACATCCGCTGTTCGCTTGTTCGGAGGTCAAACGAACAATGGGGGACACTTGCAGGAAGTTTTCCCACTTCGGAGCGTAATGCACTGCTATCTCGACGACTGCTGCCGATTGACCAAAGCATGCACCTGACCTGCATGGTTTGGCCAATCACAGTGCGATCTGCTGTGAGAACTATGATTGGCCAAAGGCAGGGTGCCTTTGGCCAATCATGACTCAGGGGCTAAGCCCACGCCCCACACTATATAAGACTTCTGCTTACACGGCCGCCGTATATAGTGAATGCATGGAGCTTAGACAGGTAGTGTAGTGTGCAGTCAGTCAGTGTAATATATAATTAAAACAGTTCAGAGTATATAGTGCAGTTAGTGTGGTGTATATGTATAAAACAGTTCAGAGTATATAGTGCAGTCTGTATAGTATATATAATACAGTTCAGAGTATATAGTGCAGTCTGTATAGTATATATAATGCAGTTCAGAGTATATAGTGCAGTCCGTATAGTATATATACAATATCTCACAAAAGTGAGTACACCCCTCACATTTTTGTAAATATTTTATTATAAAATTACACTTTGCTACAATGTAAAGTTGTGCAGCTTGTATAACAGTGTAAATTTGCTGTTCCCTCAAAATAACTCAACACACAGCCAATAATGTCTAAACCGCTGGCAACAAAAGTGAGTACACCCCTAAGTGAAAATGTTTTGATTTTGTGGGAATTTCAGAGACCTGGTTCAACAGCTCTCATGATTGGTTGGCAAACATTCAAGGGTATACACTTTATCGCAAGGATAGAGAGGGTAAAAAAGGGGGAGGGGTATGCCTATATATCAAGAATAATGTACAAGTAAATGTGAGAGATGACATCACTAAGGGAGCTAGAGAGGTGGTGGAATCCTTATGGGTAGAGCTCCAAAGTGATGAAGCTAAGGGGAAAATAATACTGGGAGTATGCTATAGGCCCCCTAACCTGAGGGAGGAAGGGGAGACAGATCTCCTATCACAATTTGGATTAGTAGCAAGGATGGGAAGTGTTATCATAATGGGGGATTTTAATTATCCAGACATAGACTAGGCGGAGGGAACCGTGCATTCATCTAAGGCTTGCCAGTTCCTAAATGTCTTGCAGGACAATTTTATGGGTCAGATGGTAGACGTACCAACTAGAAATAAAGCATCACGGGATCTACTGATTACCAACAATACAGACCTGATCACGGATGTGGAAATACGGGGCTTCCGTATAAATCACACAAATAGGAAACATAAGGGTAATACAAAGACACTGAATTTTAAAAGAGCCAACTTCCCTAAACTATGAACTAGAAGGCATAAATTGGGATAAATCTTAGGAACAAAGAACGCAGAGGAGAGATGGGTTTGCTTTAAGAGCATATTAAATAAGGGCATTAGCCAATGCATCCCATTGGGTAATACATTTAAAAGGTTGAACAAAAGTCCTGGATGGCTTAACTCCAATGTAAAAATGCATGGGAAGCGTACTTACTATTGATGGATGTCTAAGAGCGGCAAAACCCTAAGGGTCATGGACTTAAAATGATTAGTGACAAATCATAACATATATTAGGCAACGAACAAAACAGAATTTCAAAAAAAAAGAGAGAACAAAAAAATGGATATATCTAAATGTTACTTGTCTTTTTGAGAGGGAAGGAAGAATGCTTGCTGAACAAGAATTTAGAGTAAAGGGTTCATTTTCAGCTCCTCGCGCAACACACCTGGCGTAAGGACATCTAATCTGTAAATCCAGTAGGATTCCCATGCGCATAGGCGTTTGTAGCGTTCTGCTGCTGGAAACGTATTGGGTATGGCTTTGATTACCCAAACTTTAAGATCATGAGAGGAATGTTTATGATGAATTAGGAAATGTGAAAAAGTGGGGACACTATGTTTATCTGACCCTGCGTCCACTAGACGCCTGTGTTCCCCAAATCTTTTTCGTTGTGTACGGATCGTTCGGCCTACATATAATAGGCCGCATGGACAGGACAAACAATACAATAAGGTCCATAAATATTGGGACATCTACACAATTTTAATCTTTGGCTCTATGCACCACCACAATGGATTTGAAATTAAACAAAGATGTGCTTTAACTGCAGACTTTCAGCTTTAATTATTTGAGGGTATTTACATCCAAATCAGGTTAACAGTGTAGGAATTACAACAATTTGTATATGTGCCTCCCACTATTTAAGGGACCAAAAGTAATGGGACAATTGGCTGCTCAGCTGTTCCATGGCCAGGTGTGTGTTATTCCCTCATTATCCCATTTACAAGGAGCAGATAAAAGGTCCATAATTAATTTCAAGTGAGCTATTTGCATTTGGAATCTGTTGCTGTCAACTCTCAATATGAGATTCAAAGAGCTGTCACTATCAGTGAAGCAAGCCATCATTAGGCTGACAAAAAAAAACCATCAGAGAGATAGCAAAAACATTCGTTTGGCCAAATCAACTGTTTGGAACATCCTTAAAAAGAAAGAACGCACCGATGAGCTCAGCAACACCAAAAGACCCGGGAAGACCACGGAAAACAATTGTAGTGGATGACCAAAGAATACTTTCCCTGGTGAAGAAAACACCCTTCACAACAGCCAGATCAATAACACTCTCTAGGAGGTAGGTGTATGTATGTCAAAGTCAAAAATCAAGAGAAGACTTCACCAGAGTGAATACAGAGGGTTCACCACAAGATTTAAACCATTGGTGAGCCTCAAAAACAGGAAGGCCAGATTAGAGTTTGCCAAACAACATCTAAAAAAGCCTTCACAGTTCTGGAACAACATCCTACAGACAGATGAGACCAAGATCAACTTGTACCAGAGTGATGGGAAGAGAAGAGTATGGAGAAGGAAAGGAACTGCTCATGATCCAAAGCATACCACCTCATCAGTGAAGCATGGTGGTGGTAGTGTCATGGCGTGGGCATGTATGGCTGCCAATGGAGCTGGTTCTCTTGTATTTATTGATGATGTGACTGCTGACAAAAACAGCAGGATGAATTCTGAAGTGTTTCAGGCAATATTATCTGCTCATATTCAGCAAAATGCTTCAGAATTTATTGGACGGCGCTTCACAGTGCAGATGAACAATGACCCGAAGCATACTGCGAAAGCAACCAAAGAATTTTTTAAGGGAAAGAAGTGGAATGTTATGCAATGGCCAAGTCAATCACCTAATCTGAATCCGATTGAGCATGCATTTCACTTGCTGAAGACAAAACTGAAGGGAAAATGCCCCAAGAACAAGCAGGAACTGAAGACAGTTGCAGTAGAGGCCTGGCAGAGCATCACCAGGGATGAAACCCAGCGTCTGGTGATGTCTATGCGTTCCAGACTTCAGGCTGTAATTGACTGCAAAGGATTTGCAACCAAGTATTAAAAAGTGAAAGTTTGCAGTTAAAGCACATCTTGTTCGTTTCATTTCAAATCCATTGTGGTAGTGTATAGAGCCAAAAAGATTTTATATTTATGGACCTGACTGTATATCACAAACTTGGATGAGCATGTGTAAAAATCAGATAGAGAATATGTTTTTACTTTAGAGTGGAATTCTTTTTGTCTGTGGTTGACATGTGAGCAAGCATGCCTCGGATATTAAAAAATGTAAATGGAGCACTAGTGCTGGGTGGATTTGATTTAATTTTTCTGGGGTCAATTCTGTTTTTTAGGTTCCTGGCACGTCTATATGAGATGAGGGGTCGTGCTGTGATGGTAGATTTGAGGCATGGGTCTTCTTGTAAAATGGACCAATGTTTTTGGAAGATTCGTTCCATATTTTTGAATTTGGTGTGGAAGTTGGTTGTGAATCTCAACGGTTGTGTGGGAGGGTTAGTCTTATTATATTTGTCCGTTATGTTATGTTGTCTGTAAAACATGAATGTTTGATCTATGACGGTGGGTGTGTAACCTTTCTCTAGGAATTTTTTTTTGAGAAGTTGGCCATCCGTATAGTATATATAATACAGTTCAGAGTATAGTATATAATACAGTTCAGAGTATATAGTGCAGTCTGTATAGTATATATAATACAGTTCAGAGTATATAGTGCAGTAGTGCAGAGTATATAGTGTAGTCCGTATAGTATATATAAAGCAGTTCAGAGTACAGTATATATAATCCAGTTCAGAGTATATAGTGCAGTAGTGCAGAGTATATAGTGTAGTCCGTATAGTATATATAAAGCAGTTCAGAGTACAGTATATATAATCCAGTTCAGAGTATATAGTGCAGTCCGTATAGTATATATAATCCAGTTTAGAGTATATAGTGCAGTCCTTATAGTATACAGTATGTAATGCAGTTCAGAGTATATAGTGCAGTCCGTATAGTACATATAATGCAGTTCAGAGTATATAGTGCAGTCCGTATAGTATATATAATACAGTTCAGAGTATATAGGGAAGTCCATATAGTATATATAATGAATGAATGAATAACTTGTATAGTGCTACATATGAGAACTAAATCACCTCAAGGCGCTTTTGCAGTGTCCATCTGGGTCTTCAGAAGAGATGGGTCTTGAGCTTCTTCCTGAAGGCCAGATGGTTTTCTTCCGAGCGGATGCCCGCGGGTAGAACGCTCCATAGCCATGGTCCTTGGACTGCGAACCTTCTTTCACCTTTTAATTTATAACGGGTCTTGGGGATGTGGAGGAGGTTCTGGTTAGTTGACCGGAGAGGGCGACCTGGGTTGTAGTGCTTTATTTTGTCGCAGAGGTATTGCAGGGCTTTTCCTTGTGTACATTTGTGAGTGAGGCAGAGGGTCTTAAATGTAACCCGGTCCTTCACGGCTAGCCATTGGAGGGTCCTCAGGGATTGGGTGATTGATTCCCAGAGTTTTTTTTCCAGTTATCAGTCTGGCTGCTGTGTTCTGGATGATTTGTAGATGTGAAATTTGGTATTTGGGAAGTCCTAGGTAGAGGAAATTTGCGTAGTCGAGTCGGGAATTGATGATTGTTCCAACTGCTACTGCTGTTTCTCCTTCCGGGATGAAGGGGATGAGTCTACGCAATAGGCGAAGAAGGTAGTGGGATCCGCTGACTACTGATCCTATTTGTGCATCCATTGTCATGTTTGAGTCAAAGATGACTCCAAGGCTTTTGGCTTTAGTGCTGGGGGTGATGAGTTGTCCGAGGATGGTGAGTGGTGTGGACATCGTGCCAGGGTTTTTCTTTCGTTTTGCGTGAAGGAAGAGGAGTTCTGTTTTGGATCCGTTGAGTTTAAGGGAGCTCTCCATCATCCAATTATCGATCAATGAGAGACAGTTTTCCAGTGCCTGGTATTGGTCTTTTTTGTTGGTGATGCGTAGGTAGAGTTGGATGTTATTCGTGTAGGAGTGATAAAGCAGGTCCTGGTTGCTGATGATTTTGAGGAGTGGGCAGAGATAGATGTTAAAGAGCAGGGGCGACAGGGGTGATCGTTGAGGGACTCTGCATGTCATTTTACGTGCTTCCGAAGTGAAATCTCCTAGTTTCACTTTCTGAGATCGGTTCTCTAGGAAGGATGTGAACCAGGGTAAGTCTGCAACTCCAGCTACTTCTGTGAGACGAGTGAGCAGGGTTTTGTGGTCTACTGTGTTGAAAGCTGTACTGAGGTCCAGCAGCACCAGAAGATACGGTTCTCCTTCATCTGCTTCTTCGAGGGTGTCATCCCAGATTTTGAGCAGTGCAGTTTCTGTCCCGTGGCCAGGGCTGAAACCAGATTTTAGTGGGTCCAAGAGTTTACGGGTGTCCAGATGGAGTTGTAGCTGTTGTACTACTGCTTTCTCGATAATTTTGCAGATGGTGTTGAGGCTTGTGACAGGTCTGTGGTCGTTTGGGTCTTTGGGATCGAGGTTAGGCTTCTTTAAGAAGGGTTTGATTGTGCCTTGCTTGAGGGAGGTCGGGGCAATTCCTTCTTTAAATGACTGGTTTATGAGGTATGTTATGATAGGTGCCAAGATGTCGGTACATTCTTTCAGAAGTTTTGTGGGAATAATGTTGTTTGGCGATGTGCTGTCTCTGAGGTTTCTGATGATGGTTTTGGTGGTGTCATGGGTGATTGGGACCAGAGTAAATCTCGGTGGTTGTAGAATCTTTGTGTGGTTTTTGTCTTCTTGCTTTGGCCAAGTGGGGTTACTTGCTATGTTCTGCTGAATTATTTCCCAATTGGTTGCGATTTTGTCAATGAAAAAATCAGGTAACTCATTGCAGAATTCTTGTGTTTCGTTTGCTGGAGACTCTAAACAGGCGGGGTTCATAATCTGGGTGACTAATTTGAAGAGTGCTCGAGGGCGGTTTATGGCGGAAAAATTTTCTTTTTTTGCTATGAAGATGGCTTTGTGATATTTTGTGGTGCGTGATTTGTAATTTGTGTGGTTTTCCATTGTTGGGTTCATTCCCCAGGCTCCTTCAGCTCTTCTGCATTCTTGTTTCAGTGATGTAAGAGAGTAATTGAACCAGCCCGAATTGTTTTTGCGGGTGGGTGCTCTGCGTATTGGTGTGACTATGTCTGCTGTCTGTAATAATGCTGTGTTAAGGGAGTTGAGTGTGTCTTCAGTTGAGTAGTTTTGGAGTAACACCGCTATTTTGTTGGATAGTGTCCTTTTGAAGAGTTGTGAGTATAGTTTCTTCTGTGATCTTGTCCAGTATATTGTTGTTGAGCGTGTTGGTATTTGGTAAATGATGTTTATTTTGAGTTTGATAACGTGGTGGTCAGTCCATGGCAGTGGCATGTTATCAAGTGTGTTAATAATGTTTTGTTTGAAGATGAGGTCGAGGGTATGGCCCAAAACATGCGTGGGAGCATTTATCAGTTGCTGCAGACCTAGTGCATCTAATTGGTTGATGTAAGCGGTAGTGATGGGGTCCTGGGAGGAGTTTGCCCAGAGATTAAAGTCCCCAAGTAGCAGGAGATTTTTGTTTTTCAAGGTGTATGTAGAGATGAATTTGATAAAAGGTGTGAGGAAGTGTGTCTTTGGTCCTGGTGGTCTGTAGCATAGTAGTATGTGAATGGTGTCCTGGGGTGTTGTTTGACATTGGAGTGTGAGTGTTTGCATGAATGGCAGTGAGCTCTGTAAAGTTGGTTTTGTGAACATGAGGTGAGATTTGTAGATCACTGCTAGGCTGCCTCCTCTTTGACTGATTCTGTGCTCAGTTAGGATGCGGTAGTTCTCAGGCACTAAATCTGTATGGTGTTACAGTCAGGTGTTAGCCAGATTTCCATGATGAAGAGACAGTCTGTGTTGTGTTGAGTGATAAAATCATGAATTTCGTGTTTGTGCTTGACTGCTGATCTAGTGTTGATCAGGGCGCATGATAGGTATTGTGCTGGTGTAGTCCTGTTTTGGGTGGTTGGTTTCAAATTAGTTCTTAAAAGTTGTTCTTTTTGCAGTATTGTTTGGGTGAGGTGCCATGGAGCCGCTCAGGCTCTGCCTTGGAGCAGAGTCGGCGGTGGTCGGTTGTGTGGTGGTGGAAGGAGTAGCGGCGGCGGGTGCTGCAGGCTGGGGCAACCCGGGTAACGTCAGGGAGATGTCCATTAAGAAGTAAAAAAGTTTAAAAGTTTAAAAAAAGTTAGTAGAATTCTATGTCCTTTAATCTGGCCAGGGTGTAGCAAGATGGCCACCAACACTTTCTATGTCCTTTAGACTGGCCAGGGTGTAGCAAGATGGCCACCGTCAGTATCTATGTCCTGCAGGCTGGTCAGGGTGCAGCAAGATGACCGCCGTCATTCCCTTTGTCCTCTAGACTGGCTTGCTTGCAGGGTCCAACCAGGGAGGATATCGGGGCACGGATCCCTCCGGTGCGGCAAAAGAGTTAGGCGCAGGACAGTCTGGGAGGCACAGCCACCGGGGTGGAGCAAGAAGGCCGCCACTCCCCGTGGTACGGCCGCAGTCTGCTGGCATATCGCCGCTCCAATGGTCTCTGGAGGTTCCCTGACAGTATGGGGACAGTATGGGGAACCCTGGGGTCCCTGGGGGAGGCAGGGCAGGTACATGGGGGTCTGTGGGAAAGAAGAGCCAAAGTGTACTCAGGATCGGCAGGAGCTCTTTCCAGGTACGTCCGCTCAGCTACAGGGCAATCTCCCTTTCAGGCAGTTGCATTATGCCTCATTGACGCTATTCAGAACTATTCAGAGCTATAATGCAGTTCAGAGTATACAGTGCAGTCTGTAAAGTATATATAATGCAGTTCAGAGTATATAGTGCAGTCCGTATAGTATATGTAGAATGTGATACAATATTAATAACTAATATTATATCATCTATGTATAATTGTCTAGTCCCTATAATTTTGTTAGACTGTTGAAACTATGAGCGCAAGCTACTGTTAATATCACAATAATACAAGTTAACTATGCAACCAAACACACGGTTTGAGATCAATAAAATCTCATTTATTTCCCAAGGAAATAAGAAAGCTTATATAAGCTTATTATTAGAAGTTACAAGATTACATAGCATACAATCACAATACAATACAATCGTATACTTAGCACATCCTAGTAGCTGAGATGGAATAGGAGAAATGTCCACATGGTTAGGCCTCAAGATGGCCGAATCATCAGGTTGTCAGAGACACATGTTAGGGCTTCCCAGCAAACAGAGAGAGTATTTCCTGTGTGTGTGAACCTTTAATTCAAACATACACGCCCCCTCATAGCCACTCCCATTTGCCTTCCATCCAATAGACATGTCCAAGAGGTAATCCTTTACACGTCTGCGCATTCTTCAGGAAGCATGCTGTATTGTCCACTAGGGGCAGCGTTTGTCCATGAATTGCAATCCATCCAACTGGGGCCAAACCTTGGGTTCGAGCTCATGCCACAAGTCTGTCAATTAAGTAGACAGATTAGAATCAGCATTGTAATGCAGAGTATTCTCATAGATGGACTCAGAGCTCCTAACCTCATATAACATATGTTGTTTAACTGGCTACATTCCAACAGGGGGAGGGCATCCTGTTCTCTAGAAACCTGTTGGGATTACATGAGTTCCTATTGAATCCAACAGTATATATAATGCAGGTCAGAGTATATAGTCCAGTCCGTATAGTATAAATAATACAGTTCAGAGTATATAGTGCAGTCAGTGACTGATAAAAGTGAGTAAAAGTGAGTAAACACCAAGTGACTAGAATCAGTGTTTGTGTATTACCAGTAGAGTCTCACACTGCACTAATATAAGCTTTCCGGGTGCCTGCACTAGCAATATGCACCAGAAGTTTGCCTGCTTGCGTTCCCTCTGCCCAGAACACTCGTTTCAGAAATAATAGTTTTTTTTTTTGGGCTTTAGTGAGTACTAAGTGTTGGAGCTTTTCCTGTGCCTGAAGCCAATTTGAATGGGTCAGGGATGAGGGGGAGGCAACATAAGCTCCTTTAGCCTGACATCCCCCTACTTTAAAGTGAGAGCAAACTCCCTTAGCTGATTTTAACCTATAGCTAAGCCTACAATAAGGTACAGTAAATATCTCCTAAACTTGCACCATTTAGGAGATATTTATTTGTGAAGCCACCGGTGACATCACTCACATTCACGCCCTGTAGGAATGACATAATTGTGCTGTTCCTTCAGAGCCCAGTGCTATGAACAGTGACTTCCAGGTGCATGTGAGGGGGTGACAACATTGCGGCTCCTTCATTCAAAGGACCAGAGCCCATAACCCGGAATGAAGATGGAAGCCCTGACAGCAGTGACAGCGTGCCGATGGAAGGCTTAATTTTAAGGTAAGTTTCACATAATGTGCTAGTATGCGATGCACACTAGCACATTATAACTTGTCTCTAGATGGGAAAACAGTTTGAGCCAAGCAAAAGTTTGGATCTGCTGGTAGCTTGGCGGGATGTTTGCCCGCCGAGCGACCCACATTGCACTCTGTGCTTCACAGTGCATTCTAGGTCCCTAATTGGATGAAGCCTTGCACCTGACCGCTGGTCAAGAGCTGTCCCAGTTAGTGTCGCAGTTAGTGTGTTCAATTATTGTAACTCTGGATGTAGAGTGTCAATTTAGTGTTAGTCTAGTGTGTGAGAATAGCGTGTCAGTGTAGTGTGTTAGTGTAGTGCAGTGTTTAAAAAAAAATTGGTGCAGGGTTCCCCTTAAAATACACCTGAAGGGTCTGGTATGGATTTTGGGGGGGACCCCTACGCCATTTATTTAAAAAAATTGGCGCAGGGTTTCCCTTAATTTCCATATCAGACACGAAGGGCCTGGTATGGATTATAGGGGGACCCCCACACAATTTTTTGAAAAGAATTTGGTTCGGGGTTGCCCTTAATATTCATACCAGATCCAAAGGGCCTGGTAATGGACTTGGGGGGGGGGGGATCCCATGCTCCTTTCTGCCGCGATCAGTTTTAAATGACAATATTTCCTCTAGAAATGCCATTTTGCTGTGGTACTGTTCTAAACATGGGAAAAATGCGCCACTTTACAGGCATACTATAGACACCACCCACGCATTATATTTAAAGGAATATTTCATTTTAAGCATTAAAAAAGTCACTGCTCCCGAAAAAACAGCAGTTTAAAAAAAAAAAATTGCATTGATACATGTCCCCTGGGGCAGGACCCAGGTCCCCAAACACTTTTTATGACAATAACTTGCATATAAGCCTTTAAAATTAGCACTTTTGATTATTCATGTTCGTGTCCCATAGACTTTAATGGTGTTCGTGTGTTCTGCCAAATTCTCCCCAGTAGTGATGAGCCGAACACCCCTGGGTTCTGTTCGCACCAGAACCTGCGAACAGACCGAAAGTTAGAACCCCATTAGTTACAATGGACGCGAACGTTCAAAATCTAAAGTGCTAATTATAACGGCCAATATGCATGTTAATGACATAAAACAGGTTTGGGGACCCAGGTCCTGCCCCAGGGGACATGTATCAATGCAAAAAGACGTTTTAAAAACTGACGTTTTTTCGGGAGCAGTCATTTTAATGAGGCATAAAAATTGGGCCTTTGGTGGTGGTGGTGAACGGTGTTGCCACAACACTGTAAGCCCTTACAGTTACTCTTGGTGGGCGCAGGAATGGGCCCTGCTGTGAATTATTAGATCAAGATTAGGGATGGGCCCGGTGCTCGATTCGAACCCACGTTCGAATCGAGCACCGGGCGTTCGCTCGCTCGGCGAGCCCAGAACTATTTGGGCTGTTCGCATCACATTCGTGTGATGTGAGCGGCCCCGCAATGCATTGCGGCCGGCGCAGTGCATTGCTGGCTGATGATCGGCCAAGCATGCACTGTGACCCCGCATGCTTGGCCAATCACAGCGCCGGAAACTAGGAGAGCAATAATTGGCTACAGGCAGGACGCCTGTAGCCAATTAAAGCTCAGGGGCTTTAGTACACGCCCCACCATTTAAAAGGCCGCCACGCCATCGGCCCCGGTCACATGTGTTCCGGCTTTAGGAGAGAGCAGTCTGCTGATTCTGTCTTTGCTTGATTGCTATTTCTTTGCTAAACCATTGCTACCTGAGTCATTCATCATTAGTGATCATTCATTGCTGCTGATTGCACAGTTAGTGTGTTATTAGCTGCTGCTGGGGATTAGTCTGGTGTGTGCGTACTGTTAGTACAGTATTGCAGTAGCACCAATCGCAGTGCTGTTAGCACAGCATTGCACCCCAACTTCTGTCCCAACCTTCTGTCCCATCCATATAGTACCTATAGTGTCTTTGTGTCAGCAGCACCCATAGGACTTCTAGTGTGTTAGTGGCAGCACACAGAGCTCCTATATTTTCTTGTCAGCAGCACACATATAGTACCTATAGTGTCTTTGTGTCAGCAGCACCCATAGGACTTCTAGTGTGTTAGTGGCAGCACACAGAGCTCCTATATTTTCTTGTCAGCAGCACACCAATAGTACCTATAGTGTCTTTGTGTCAGCAGCACCCATAGGACTTCTAGTGTGTTAGTGGCAGCACACATAGCTCCTATATTTTCTTGTCAGCAGCACACATATAGTACCTATAGTGTCTTTGTGTCAGCAGCACCCATAGGACTTCTAGTGTGTTAGTGGCAGCACACAGAGCTCCTATATTTTCTTGTCAGCAGCACACCAATAGTACCTATAGTGTCTTTGTGTCAGCAGCACCCATAGGACTTCTAGTGTGTTAGTGGCAGCACACAGAGCTCCTATATTTTCCTGTCAGCAGCACACATATAGTACCTATAGTGTCTTTGTGTCAGCAGCACCCATAGGACTTCTAGTGTGTTAGTGGCAGCACACAGAGCTCCTATATTTTCTTGTCAGCAGCACACATGTAGTGCCTATAGTGTCTTTGTGTCAGCAGCACCCATAGGACTTCTAGTGTGTTAGTGGCAGCACACATAGCTCCTATATTTTCTTGTCAGCAGCACACATATAGTACCTATAGTGTCTTTGTGTCAGCAGCACCCACAGGACTTCTAGTGTGCTAGTGGCAGCACACAGAGCTCCTATATTTTCTTGTCAGCAGCACACATATAGTACCTATAGTGTCTTTGTGTCAGCAGCACCCATAGGACTTCTAGTGTGTTAGTGGCAGCACACAGAGCTCCTATATTTTCTTGTCAGCAGCACACATATAGTACCTATTAGGGGTGCAACGGATCAAAAAACTCACGGATCGGATCGATCCTCGGATCAGGAGTCACGGATCGGATCATTTTTCGGATCAGCAAATAATAATTGAATTTGCAAAAACCTGTGAAAATTCCGCCACCATATAGTCCCCACTGTAATATCCACGTCATCTCCCCCACTGTAATATCCACGTCATCTCCCCACTGTAATATTGGCTGGGTATCGCAGAGTATTGGCTGGGTATCGCAGAGTATTGGCTGGGTATCGCAGAGTATTGGCTGGGTATCGCAGAGTATTGGCTGGGTAATGCAGAGTATCGCAGAGTATTGGCTGGGTAATGCAGAGTATCGGCTGGGTAATGCAGAGTATCGCAGAGTATTGGCTGGGTAATGCAGAGTATCGCAGAGTATTGGCTGGGTAATGCAGAGTATCGCAGAGTATCGGCTGGGTAATGCAGAGTATCGCAGAGTATCGGCTGGGTAATGCAGAGTATCGCAGAGTATCGGCTGGGTAATGCAGAGTATCGGCTGGGTAATGCAGAGTATTGGCTGGGTAATGCAGAGTATCGCAGAGTATCGGCTGGGAAATGCAGAGTATCGCAGAGTATCGGCTGGGTAATGCAGAGTATCGCAGAGTATCGGCTGGGTAATGCAGAGTATCGGCTGGGTAATGCAGAGTATCGGCTGGGTAATGCAGAGTATATGCAGGGTTATGTAGAGTATATGCAGGGTTATGCAGAGTATATGCAGGGTTATGCAGAGTAAATGCAGGATATGTTTACAAGTGATCGCTCCGTAAACAAAGCGATCACATTGTAAACAGTGGCCGGGTGTACCAAGATGGCCGCCGCTCCGGAGCTAGGCCGAAGCCGCGGCCTATCCTAAGGCCGCCGGGTGTACAAAGATGGCCGCCGCCGCTCCGGAGCTAGGCCGAAGCCGTGGCCTTTCCTAAGGCCGAGGCCGCGGAGCGCCCTGCGGATCGCGGGGTGTGCTGATCCGAACGGGGTGGCCCGTTCGGATCACGGATCGGCGACGATCCGTTGCACCCCTAGTACCTATAGTGTATTTGTGTCAGCAGCACCCATAGGACTTCTAGTGTGTTAGTGGCAGCACACAGAGCTCCTATATTTTCTTGTCAGCAGCACACATATAGTACCTATAGTGTCTTTGTGTCAGCAGCACCCATAGACTTATAGTGTGTTTGTGGCAGCACACATAGCTCCTATATTTTCTTGTCAGCAGCACACATATAGTACCTATAGTGTCTTTGTGTCAGCAGCACCCATAGGACTTATAGTGTGTTTGTGGCAGCACACATAGCTCCTATATTTTCTGGACAGCAGCACACATATAGTACCTATAGTGTCTTTGTGTCAGCAGCACCCATAGGACTTATAGTGTGTTTGTGGCAGCACACATAGCTCCTATATTTTCTGGACAGCAGCACACATATAGTACCTATAGTGTCTTTGTGTCAGCAGCACCCATAGGACTTATAGTGTGTTTGTGGCAGCACACATAGCTCCTATATTTTCTTGACAGCAGTACCTATAGTGTGTTAGTGTCAGCACCCATAGGACCTACAGTGTGTTGTGAGCACACATAGGAGCTCTATTTTTTATACTATATACACTACCGACTACAATGGCTGGAAGACCGCCAAGGAGAGGCAGACCGCGCCGAGGCAAGAACACAGGGCAAGCAGGCTCTGTTTCTAGAGACAACAGTGCTGGTCGTGGACGTGGTCGTGCATCATCATCAGCACGTGGCCATGGGACACGCTTGTCTTTGTTTTCGGCAGCTGGACATGTTGAGCCACATCATGTCGAAGGCTTGGTAGAATGGATGACCAAGCCCTCCTCATCCTCCTCATCCTCTCTCACCCAGGCTCAGGGTACTGGCAGAGCAGCTGCCATCGCATACTCAATGGCATCATCAGCCACCCCTTCCCTAGACCCACCATGTCCTCCTGAGGAGTCCCCCAAACTGTTTGAGCACAGTGTTGGGTACATGCTCCAGGAGGATGCCCAACGATTCGAAGGCTCGGATGATGATACCCAGCTTGAGGAAGGCAGTAGTGTGCACGCAGAGAGAGGGGATGCTGAAGGACAGCAATCTGGCAGTACTGTTCCACCAGCTGCAGCTTACTGCCAGGTTTGCTCTATTGGTGAAGAGGGAGGGGATGATAAGGTCACTGACTCCACGTGGGTGCCTGAAGGGAGAGAGGAGGAGCAGGAGGATGCGGCGTCACATGTCCAACGAGGCAGGATGCCCCCTGGAGGCCAGCTAGAGGCCAGCACAGCAACTGTATCACACCGCAGAGCTCCGCCTGTGCAGGGCGCTGCCTCTGCACGTTATCACAAAAGTTCTTTGGTGTGGGCCTTTTTTGAGACGAGTGCATCAGATCGCACCACTGCTATTTGCAATATTTGTCTCAAGCGTATCTCGCGTGGCCAAAACATCAGCCGCTTGGGCACCACAAGCATGAGCAGACATATGTCGACCTGCCATGCAACTCATTGGCAAGCACACATAAAAGTCCCACACCAAAGAACAAAGCGGACCTCTCCTTGCTCCTCATCAGCTGGGATCTCCATCCCCACTATATCTTCAGTCCTCTCTGAAAGCTGCTCTGAGAGGACTGAAGGTGTAGAATTAGGTGTGTCACAACCAAGTACTTGCAGTACACCGACGTCCGATTGTAGCAGGCAAATTTCCCTGCCCCAGCTGCTGGACCGTCGAAAGAAGTATACTCCCAGCCATCCACATGCCCAGCGGTTGAATGCTAGCTTGGCTAAATTGCTAGCACTTCAACTGCTGCCTTTTCAGTTGGTAGACTCGGCCCCCTTCGTGAGTTTGTTCAATGTGCGGTTCCTCAGTGGCAGGTTCCCAAATGCCAGTTTTTCTCACGGAAGGCGATTCCGTCTCTCTACCGGCATGTGGAAGGCAATGTCCATGCCTCGCTGGACAGGGCGGTCAGCGGTAAGGTGCATTATACCGCTGACTCATGGTCCAGCAGGCATGGACAGGGACGTTATCTTTCTTTCACGGCCCATTGGGTCACTCTATTGGCAGCTGGGAGGGATGCAGGACAAGGTGCAGTAGTGTTGGAGGTTGTTCCGCCACCACGCCTCCAAAATGCTACTACTGTTTGTGACACACCTCTCTCCTCCACCCCCTCCTCTTCTTCTTCCTCCAGTGCTCTGTCCTCAGAACCAGCGGTGCTCCGTAGGCGTACAAGGGGCTACGCGAGTACGCAGGCAAAAAGATGCCATGCTGTGCTTGCGCTGGTGTGTTTGGGGGACAGGAGCCACACTGGGGCAGAGGTTCTGGCAGCTCTGCAGGGGCAGGCCGAGAGGTGGTTGACGCCACGCCAGCTTAAGCCAGGAATGGTCGTTTCTGACAATGGCACCAACCTCCTCTCCGCCCTGCGACAGGGGCAGCTCACCCATGTGCCCTGTATGGCTCACGTCCTCACCCTGGTGGTGCAGCGGTTCTTGGGCAGGTACCCAGGCTTACAGGATGTCCTGAGGCAGGCCAGGAAAGTCTGTGTGCATTTCCGCCGATCATATAATGCCAGTGCTCGGCTGACTGAGCTGCAAAAGGAGCTGAACCTGCCCAAGAACCGCCTAATATGTGACATGCCCACCAGGTGGAACTCAACGTTGGCCATGCTGCAGCGACTGCACATGCAGCAGAGGGCCATCAATGAGTACCTTTGCGACTAAGGCACCAGGACAGGGTCAGGGGAGCTTGGCTTTTTTTGCCCACGCCAGTGGAGCATGATCAGGGATGCATGCACTGTCCTCTCACCATTTGAGGAGGCCACGAGGATGGTGAGCAGTGACAGTGCATGCATCAGTGACACTGTACCTCTTGTCCACCTGTTGGAGCATACGCTGCGTGGGATAATGGACAGGGCACTTGAGGCAGAACAGAGGCAGGAAGAGGAGGACTTCCTTGCCTCTCAAGGCCCCCTTTATCCAGACAGTGTTCCTTCTGTCCCACCCATCACACAGGAAGAGGATGAGGAGGAGGAGGATTGTGTGAGCATGGAGGTGGAGCCTGGCACTCAGCATCAGCAGCAGCAGCAGTCTTTTAGGGATGATGTACAGTCCCAACAAACCAGTGGACTTGTACGTGGCTGGGAGGAGGTGGCTGGCGATCATGTCATCCTCAGTGACCCAGAAGACTCCGGACCGAATGCCTCAGCTAACCTACGTAGCATGGCCTCCCTGATCCTGCAAAGCCTGCGGAAGGATCCTTGTGTTCTTCGGATCAAGGAGAGGGACCATTACTGGCTGGCCACTCTCCTTGATCCACGGTACAAGAGTAAGGTTGCGGACCTTATCTTGCCGTCGCAGAGGGAGCAGAGGATGAGACATCTCAGGGAGGCCTTGCAGAAAGGTCTGTGCAACGCGTTTCCAGAAACTGGGAGGTTACAAACTCCTGGTCCTGGACGACGAGTTGCTGAGGCTTCGGTCAGTAGCAGAAGGAGCGGTGGGGAAGGTGGACATCTGACCGATGCGTTCAGACAATTTTTTAGTCTGCAGCCCCAAGGTATGATCGGTTCCAGCAACCATCGCCAGCGTCTTATATACATGGTGCAGGAATACCTAGGGGCAAGGTCAGACTTGGACACCTTTCCCACCGAAAATCCTCTGGCTTACTGGGTCCTGAGGATGGATCACTGGCCAGAGCTTGCACAGTATGCAATTGAGCTACTGGCCTGTCCTGCATCCAGCGTTCTTTCCGAACGCACATTCAGTGCTGCTGGAGGATTTGTCACCGATCACAGGGTGCGCCTGTCCACCGACTCGGTTGATCGACTGACCTTCATAAAAATGAATCAGTCTTGGATCACCACCAGCTACCAGGCACCTGAAGCGGATATAACTGAATAATTTATAATGTCACATCCCTTCAAGACTGCCTATGCTGATGCTGAGTGACTGTTCTGTTATGTTCACTGACTATCCTCTTCCTCCTCCTCCTCCTCAATGATCCATGCCACCAGACCAGTGCCTAAGGCACAATTTTTCAGCCCCTGTATAACAGGGGCGTGTAATTACAATTTTGCTTACAAAAATGCTTCACAACAGGTGTGACTGCTGTGCTCCAAGTACAGTATCTGTGAGGGGTTGCAGTGTTGTGGCACCAGCACCAGTGCCTAAGGCACAATTTTTCAGCCCCTGTTGGGGCGTGTAATTAAAATTTTTAGGCAATGCTTTGCAACAGGTCTCATTGCTGTGCTCAGAGTACAGTATCTGTGAGGGGTTGCAGTGTTGTGGCACCAGCACCAATGCCTAAGGCACAATTTTTCAGCCCCTGTATAACAGGGGCGTGTAATTACAATTTTTTTAAAAAATGCTTCGCAACAGGTGTGACTGCTGTGCTCCAAGTACAGTATCTGTGAGGGGTTTCAGTGTTGTGGCACCAGCACCAGTGCCTAAGGCACAATTTTTCAGCCCCTGTTGGGGCGTGTAATTACAATTTTTAGCAATGCTTTGCAACAGGTCTCATTGCTGTGCTCAGAGTACAGTATCTGTGAGGGGTTGCAGTGTTGTGGCACCAGCACCAATGCCTAAGGCACAATTTTTCAGCCCCTGTTTAACAGGGGCGTGTAATTACAAATCTTGATCTAATAGTTCACAGCAGGGCCCATTCCTGCGCCCACCAAGAGTAACTATGAGGGCCTACAGTCTTGTGGCAACACCGTCCACCACCACCACCAACACCAAAGGCCCAATTTTTCTGCCCTGTTCAACAGGTGCATGCAATTACAAATCTTGATCTAATAACTCACAGCAGGGCCCATTCCTGCACCCACCAAGAGTAACTGTGAGGGCTTACAGTCTTGTGGCAACACCGTCCACCACCACCACCAAAAGGCCCAATTTTTCTGCCCTGTTCAACAGGTGCATGCAAGTACAAATCTTGATCTTATAACTCACAGCAGGGCCCATTCCTGTGCCCACCAAGAGTAACTGTGAGGGCTTACAGTGTTGTGGCTACACCAACATCTAATAGGGCAAATTTCTGCAGAGTATATACGGCAGGCCCCTACTTTCAAACATCCAACTTACAAACGACTCCTACTTGCAAACGGAAAGAGAAACAGGAAGTGAGAGGAAATCTACCCCTAGGAAGGGAAATTCTATCCTGTTACATTTAATTTGGGAAAAAGGTATCTCCTCTCTACTGATGCTTTATCACCAATCCTTGTTTCAATTAAACCCCCACTTTTCCAAAAACATTTGTCATTGGGACGGAAAGTGAGGTGAAATGTTCTGAACAGATGTGCAAAGACAGCAAATGTTACAGGGGTGATAACCCCTCCCTATGTTCTCCAAAAAGCTTAAAAATAGATTTTTTTGGGATGGAGCTACACTTCATAATGTACCTGTTCAGATTCTACTTAAGAACAAACCTACAGTCCGTGTCTTGTTTGCACCACCTATATACTGCTGTTCAGAGTATATAGGGTTGTAGGTATAGGGTTTTATTTTGGGTGCGGGGTCCCCCTTAATATCCATACAAGACCCAAAAGGGCTGGGGTGGGGGGGGGGGGGGATGGGGTAGCCATGCCATTTTTCTCAAGGATTTTCAGCCATATGGCGGCCAGGACAAGACATGACATTAAAGCCGCAAGTGGTTTTAAATGGCTTCTTTTTTTCCTTTACAAATGTCATTTTGTGCAGGGACAGTTATAAACACGGGAAACACATGCCACTTCACAGGCATACTTTAGACACCCCCCAGGTACCATATTTAAAGGAAAATTTCACTTTTTTTTTCACTTTATGCATCATTAAAATGACTGCTCCCGAAAAAACTTTAGTTTTTAAAAGTTCTTTTTGCATTGATATATGTCCCCTGGGGCAGGACCCGGGTCCTAAAACCTGTTTTATGACATTAACATGCATATTGGCCGTTGTAATTAGCAATTTTGATTTTGAACGTTCGCGTCCATTATAATGAATAGGGTTCGAAAATTTGCGCGAACTTTCGGTCCATTCGAAGGTTCTGGTGCGAACCCGGGGGTGTTTGGCTCATCCCTAATCAAGATTTGTAATTACACGCCCCTGTTAAACAGGGGCTGAAAAATTAGGCCTTTGGTGGTGGTGGTGGACGGTGTTGCCACAACACTGTAAGCCCTCACAGTTACTCTTGGTGGGCGCAGGAATGGGCCCTGCTGTGAATTAAGAGTCCCATTATTTCCTTCTTCTCCCAAGAGTCCTCTCCCAAGAGTCCCATTATTTCCTTCTCCTGTTTGGGATGAGACATCAACTTCAGTTTCTGATGTTTCAGATGGCCACAGCCAACCTATCTCTATTTCTTCCCTCTCTTCATCCTCAGTTGCTGAGAGTCCAGGCTGAGACCTAGTTGCTGGTCGACGTACCACTGTGGATGTGGAAGGCAATTCCTCCTCTGAGTTTATTCTGACTGCTTCTGTGAGGGGTAGAAGGTGATTTCAATGCCAGGTCTTTGTTGGCCCAGTGTTCCCTTCCGGCCTAATCTCGTACACTGGGAGTCCTGGAAGTTTCCTACACACAACATATGGCTGTGACCTCCAGCGGTCAGCCAACTTATGTTTGCCTGAGATGCCTAGATTTCTTAGTATAACTCGGTCACCGGGTTGTAGGTCCTGGATTCTTACTCTCAGGTCGAAATTTCTTTTATTCCTACTACCCCTGGCGTTTGTGGTGGCTTGGGCCTGTTCATAGGCCATCTTCAAACTCCTCTGCAACCTTTCCACATACCCTCGATGAGAGGTTTCAGATGTATGATCCAGAGAGGTTCCGAAAGCCAAGTCTATAGGCAGTCCGGCTTCATGCCCAAACATCAGCCTGTAGGGTGAGTATCCTGTAGCATCACTCTTGGTGCTGTTGTAAGCATGTACCAAAGCTGTGATGTGCTTGCTCCAATGTGGTTTTTGTTCAGACGTCAAAGTCCCCAACATGTTGAGGAGGGTTCTGTTAAACCTCTCCGGTTGAGGGTCCCCTTGGGGGTGATAGGGAGTAGTTCTAGACTTCTGAATGCCTAGTAAATCCAGCAGCCTTTTTATCAGGGTGCTCTCAAAGTCTCTTCCTTGATCTGAATGAATCCGTTGTTGTAGGCCATTGTGGACAAAGAACTTCTCCACAAGAGTCTTGGCTACTGTGGCTGCTTGCTGATTTTTAGTGGAAAATGCCTGGGCATAGCAGGTGAAGTGATATGTGACTACTAAGATGTTCCCTTGCCCACTCAGGTCAGATTCCAAACATAAGAAGTCTATGCAAACCAGATCCGTGGGCCATTGACTCTCTAATTGGCCCATTGGGGTGTCTCCAGGGGAGGGCTGGCAGCCTTAAGCCTGGGGGGCAAGTCCAGTCGAGTGGCCCATTGTATCGCCGAATCAGCTCACCATCCACGGCCCCCTGATTTTATAACGGCTATTGATGTTATGAAGCAAGACAAATATGACACTGCATGACCCTGATCTTGGTAAAGAGCCGATGACGCGGCTCTTTACCCACGTGATCAGCTGTGTCCAATAACAGCCAATCACATGCAAATGACAGTGTGTGAGGAGAGGAGAGGAGAGCCGATCAGTGGCATCTCCTCGCAGGGGAGACTGTACAGATAATCAGGACACTGATTACAGTGCAGCCCTAGCAGTGCCCAGCAAGTGACGCCAGTCTGTGCCCATCAGTGATGCCAGTCTGTGCCCATCAGTGACACCAATCAGTGCTGCCTTTTAGTGCCCATCGGTGCTGCCCATCACTGCCCCATATAAGTGCCACCCATCAATGCCCATCATTAGTGCCCAACAGTACCACCCATAAGTGCCACCCATCAGTGCTACCTATCAGTGCTGCCCATCAGTGCCACCATCTATCAGTGCCGCCCATCAATGCCACCTATCAGTGCCACCCATAAGTGTCTCCTATCAGTGCCCATCAGTGCTGCCTTTCAGTGCCGCCCATCAATGCCACCTATCAGTGCCACCTATTAGTGCTGCCTATCAGTGCCACCCATAAGTGCCTCCTCATTAGTGCCCTTCAGTGAAGGAGAAAAATTACTTATTTACAAATGAAACTTTTTTTTTTCAAAATGTTCGGTCTTTTTTCATTTTTTAGCAAAAAATAAAAGCCCAGTTGTGATTAAATACCACCAACAGGAAAACTCCATTTGTGTGAAAAAAAGGACAAAAAATGAATATGGGTACAGTGTTGCTATTAACATTTAGAGCCCAGGTTCACACTGACAGCGGGAATGAAATTGTGCGAGTTCAGCTGAACTCATACAATTTTATTCCTGCATGTCAGTCCGACTTTGGGGGCGACTTTTTGCCCTCAGCCCTCTCTGGAATACCCAGGGCGCGTACATTATTGTCTCATGCGATTCTCCATTTCGTCAAGTTGCATAGTATGTTAGACATGTGCAATTCGTTTAGTTACGAATTAGTTTTCTGTTCAAATTCGTTATATTCCTTCATTTGTTATCGTACGAATGAACGAATGATTCGCTAAAAATTCTAACGAATAACGAACTATCGAAACGAACGAATATGAAAAACAACGAAAATACGAAATAATTAAATTAGAAACAACGAAACTACGAAAGAATGAAAATCCAAAAAACGAAAAACATAAACAATGAAAATCAAAATGAACAAAAAAATTGTACATTCGTAACTTTTTTTTTTTTTTTTTGATTCGTAATTTTCCGTGTCTCTTACAATGGCGCTGCTTAACGTGCTTCGAATGGATTGAACGAAAAAATTTGTACATTCGTAACTTTTTTTTTTTTGTTTGTCGATTCGTAATTTTCCTTGTCTCTTACAATGGCGCTGCTTAACGTGCTTCGAATGGATTGAACGAAAAAATTCGTACATTCCTAACTTTTTTTTTTTGATTTGTAATTTTCTCTTACAATGTAATAATAGCATACACATTACATAAAATTATGAATTATGCTCCGATTACGAATCTACGAAAACAATGTTACGAAAGTACGAATAAATCAATCTTACGAAAGTATGAATGTAACTAAATCTACGAAAATACGAATGCGTCCGAATACAAAATACAACAAAAATACGAATTTCGAATAAACGAAAATTAGACTAACGGAAAAACGAATCAACGAAAAAATAACTCTAAGAAAATACGAACAAGTCCGAATACGAACACCGACGACTTACGAAAATACGAACGAGTCCGAATAGGAACACCAACGACTTACGAATTTACGTATCGTTACGAATCAACGGAAACGAACAGAAACGAAACGAAATTAAACAAATTTTTCTATTGTGCACATGTCTGTAGCATGTTGTTCAGTGAGATGACAATTGTATTTCAAGTCCCTCTGCATGGGTGCCACATCATCCTCCACTGTGCTCAGCCTACCCTCCAGTGCAGAGGTCCTCTCTCTGAGTTTTTGCCTGTCATGGCGGACAAATGTAATTTCAGCTTTCACCCCTTTTATGTCAGCAGAGAGAGCAGTTATGGACTGATTGCATAAGGTAACAGCAGTAAATATATCTCTCAGCATGGGTTTTATCACATCTGCATTGGGTGAGTGAGTTTGTGACCCAGCCATATTGCCATTAGGAGTACTCACTGTGTTCCATGCTGCTGACAATCTGTCATCCTCCAAGGGGACAGTGTCATCTGCATCTGGGGACCCTCCAGGGGTACCCCCTGCTGTGGGCAGGCCGGCCAGGGCGTCTTTGTAAGATTTACCCCCATAGAGAAGTTTCTGTGCGGCCTCCTTATACTGGTCCTTTGCTGCACGCCGCGCGCCGGCGCCATCTTGGCCTGGGGGTCCGGTTGTGTCTTGCCTCCGTTGTGCCTTTTAGACATGTTCCCGTTCGATCGGCGGGTATTGTCAAAGCCCGCTCGTCTCCCGGTGTCTGGTGGAGCAATTCTGGGGAGTTCAGCGATCCGGGGTGAGCCTGGGAAGGATTATTGCACGTCCTTCTACATTCGCTAAGCCACGCCCCTTTTTTCCTTTCTTTAATTGGGAGCGGAAATGAGATTAGCCTTAATTATCATTAAGTGACAGAATTTGTCTCTCTCCATTATTTTCAAGAGACCGCTGTTTCTCACCCATTTCGTATTTCATGCAGGGTGTAACGCAGACAGTCCTGCCTCTGAGGCCACCCTTGTGTCCTTGGGACTTGAGCTTGGTCTTTGTGATGTCCTTGCAGAAGCCACATTTTGAACCGATTCAAGAAATTTCATTAATCCTTGGACTCGGAAGGTGGCTTCTTTGATTGCTATCATTTCGGTACAGAGAGTGTCCGAGATGGCAGGTCTTTCATGTAAGGAGCCATTCTTTGTCCTACATCATGCTAAGGTGATGCTCTGTCCTCATCCATCTTTCTTGCCTAGAGTGGTTTCCAGTTTTCCCTTGAATCAGGACAGTGTCTTGTCTTTTTTCTTTTTTCCTAATCCACAGTCGGCAGGTGAAAGATCGCTGCATACTCTGGAGGTAGTTCAGGCAGTCAGGATTTACTTGAGTTGTCGGCGCAGGTCAGGAATCCTGGTTAACAATTTTTATCTGGATCTGCCAGTTAATCATTCAATCCTTTTGTCCCACTCTTTCTGGTGGGAGCATGCTGTACCAGGTGTGTGGGGGCATCTTGGGCTATCAGGTTTAGGTTTGCAAGGCCGCTATATGGTTTTTGGTTCATACGTTCACAGGGTTTTACCAGGTGGATGCCAAAGCCAGAGAGGTTACTGCTTTTGACCGCAGTATGTTACGGGTGGCAGAATAGGTCTTTCTCGATTGACAGTTTCTGTAATTGTGTCTCCCTCCCCTCAAGTGTATTGCTCTGAGACGTCCCAAATAGTAATGATTATAACCTGCTCTGTGTCCTGTGATGTACGATAAAAAAAATTGGATTGTTCCTTCATACTTACCTGTAAAATCCATATCTTGGAGTACATCACAGGACACAGGTCCCTCCCCTCTTTCTGAGAATTTATTGCTTGCTACAAAATTGAGGTACTTCCTGTATAGGAGGGGTTATATAGGGGAGGACTTCCTCTTCCTTTTTGTATTGCTATTCCAGTGTTCATTCTCCTATAGGTGACGCATAACCCAGATAGTAATTATTATAACCTGGTCTGTGTCCTGTGATGCATAGTTGGCAACATTGCAAAAAACGGGACACTTTTTTAACTAATTAGGGGCATGCGTTTGTAGGTGTGCCACAGCAATCAAAAGTGGCGCGCGCAGCGTGGTTTACATGAAATTGTGGGCATGGCTTAAATGGGCGTGGCTCAAAGGGATTGTGGTTAGAGTCTGAAATGAATGAGGGATGGAGAGGGAAAGGGGGAGAGAGGAATGAAGGGACAGCAGACCCAGATCCTACACAACAATAGAAATATGCGTATTCTAGAAAGTTTAACAATCAGCAGATAAAGATACTCCAAACACCTGGTGTTGGCGTTTCAATCATCCCGGCACCATGGTTGTTATGGTGTCAGGGGGATTGAAGTGCATTATTTCTATTATTACATTGTAATAGAAAATGAAATCATTTAACTCACCATAATGCCGTATCAGTGGGATCCCTGTCACCTGCCATGTCGCCTGCCAGCAAAGTCCGTCCTTGCATCAGGTGCCCCCAGCAGAGTCCGTCCTTGCATCAGGTGCCCCCAGCAGAGTCCGTCCTTGCATCAGGTGCCCCCAGCAGAGTCCCTCCTTGCGTCAGGTGCCCCCAGCAGAGTCCCTCCTTGCGTCAGGTGCCCCCAGCAGAGTCCCTCCTTGCGTCAGGTGTCCCCAGCAGAGTCCCTCCTTGCGTCAGGTGCCCCCAGCAGAGTCCCTCCTTGCGTCAGGTGCCCCCAGCAGAGTCCCTCCTTGCGTCAGGTGCCCCCAGCAGAGTCCCTCCTTGCGTCAGGTGCCCCCAGCAGAGTCCCTCCTTGCGTCAGGTGCCCCCAGCAGAGTCCCTCCTTGCGTCAGGTGCCCCCAGCACAGAGTCCCTCCTTGCGTCAGGTGCCCCCAGCAGAGTCCCTCCTTGCGTCAGGTGCCCCCAGCAGAGTCCCTCCTTGCATCAGCAGAGTCCCTCCTTGCGTCAGGTGCCCCCAGCAGAGTCCCTCCTTGCGGCAGGTGCCCCCAGCAGAGTCCCTCCTTGCTTCAGGTGCCCCCAGCAGAGTCCCTCCTTGCATCAGTGTTCCCAAGCCTCAGACCTTACATCAGTGTCCCAGGCAGAGCCGTACATAGTTACCCCCTCCCCCTGTACATAGTTACCCCTCTCCCCCTAGTTGCCCCCTGTACATAGTTACCCCCCTGTACATAGTAACCCCCCTGTGCATTGTTACTCCCCCCCTGTACATATCCCCCCCTGTACCAAGTAACCCCCCCCTGTATATAGTTAACCCCCAGTACATAGTTAACCCTCCTCCTCCTGTATATAGTTAACCCCCCCTCCTCCTGTATATAGTTAACCCCCCCCTCCTCCTGTATATAGCTAACCCCCCTCCTTCTGTATATAGTTAACCCCCCCTCCTGCATATAGTTAACCCCCTCCTGTATATAGTTAACCCCCCTCCTCCTGTATATAGTTAAACCTCCTCCTGTATATGGTTAACCCCCCCTCCTGTATATAGTTAACCCCCCTCCTCATGTATATAGTTAACCCCCCTCCTCCTGTATATAGTTAACCCCCCTTCTCCTGTATATAGTTAACCCCCTCCTCCTGTATATAGTTAACCCCCCTCCTCCTGTATATAGTTAACCCCCCCTCCTCCTGTATATAGTTAACCCCCCCCCCCTCCTCCTGTATATAGCGAACCCCCCTCCTCCTGTATATAGTTAACCCACCTCCTGTATATAGTTAACCCCCTCCTGTATAAATTAACCCCCCCTCCTGTATATAGTTAACTCCCCCTCCTGTATATAGTTAACCCCCCCTCCTGTATATAGTTAACCCCCCCTCCTGTATATAGTTAACCCCCCCTCCTGTATATAGTTAACCCCCCTCCTCCTGTATATAGCTAACCCCCCTCCTCCTGTATATAGCTAACCCCCCTCCTCCTGTATATAGTTAACCCCCTCCTCCTGTATATAGTTAACCCCCCTCCTCCTGTATATAGTGAACCCCCCTCCTCCTGTATATAGTTAACCCCCTCCTGTATAAATTAACCCCCCCTCCTGTATATAGTTAACCCCCCATCCTGTATATAGTTAGCCCCCCTCCTGTATATATTGTTAAAAAGAATAGAGATATGGGATTTTATGGGTACCTTATAAGAATGCTTTTTGAGTTAGATACTCCAATACACAAATTTAAATATTGAAAAATATTTTATTAACAAAAGTGAAGAGAAATAAAAAATGAACAAACATGCAAATATCCACAGTCTAAGGTATATACACCTATTCCTATAATAGACATAGATAGTGCAATATTCATTGGAGTGTGGTCACGTATTCAACAAGCTTCTACATGTTTCGCCTGTAAAGGCTTCATCAGGAAAGTTGACATGATCACAGAGAGTTAAAATTTTCAAAAAGTGGTTTCAGTCAAGTATCGAACCTTGGGTGTATGACAAAGAAAAAAGCATGAGAAAGCATAAGAAAAATGAAATTGATTTAACATAGACAAAGAGGTCATTTACAATACTATATAGAGACACTGAGACATGACACGTCCACCTACACCGAATGGCATCACCCACCCCCATTCAAAACCACCCCGTAACCACCCACAGACCGTCCCCAATCTGCCCCACAGTCTGAGTGTGGGACAACTTCAAAGAGTAATGCGAAGGACCCTACCTCTCATATCGGGTCCAATGCCAAATATCCTCAGAAGGGTCTCATGGGGTACTGGCCCGACACTAAAAACAACCCTCAAAACCCAAATCCCACTGAGATGATGGGTAAATCGTAGGGAGGAAGATATGGAGCTCAATGAGATACAAATGTCATCATAGCTTTATAAGGGACATATACCTAGAGATAAAATACGTAAAGAGTATTAGAGTATTAAACCGCAGGGGCAAAGAGGAAAATGAGTTGATAACTAAAAAAGTTTCTCTCCTAAAATTACTGCTTACCACATTAATATGTCCTTAATAATATAGTTGTAATACTGGCTGGGAACTCGGAAGGATAAATTGTATACGCATGCCCAATATCTATTGATGTTCAAAAGAGACATATTAATATTCAATTTTAGTAAGCTGATAAGGTTAGTATGAAGTGATACTATGCATAAAGCATATGTCATCAAAATATTCAAAAACATAATGGGGAAGCACAGCTTACCTCTATAATTGTGTCTTGTCAAGAAAAAAGGGAAATCAAGCATTGCAACATCTAGGCATATGCGAGTAGTATGGAAGTGCACAGTGTGACTTCCAGAGCTTGCTTCCAAGGGGCTTTATCCTAATAAAAATCAAAAGAAGCCCGCCAGATGCCCACCCCAAAAAAAGAGAAAAGTATACTTAGTAAAGCAATAATGGTATGATGAAGCATCAAGGTTGGAAAATAGAGTTCGCAAATTAAGAGATGGGAACAAGCGCCATGGTTTACCTTGCTGTTACTTCAAAGGTATCTCCGAGCTCCCGCACACCATGTGTTGTGTGCGCGCTTGATATAGCCCTCCCCATGGCGCCAAACGGCGAGGATGTCTGACGTCACACCACCGTTTTGGCGCCAAGCGGACAAAGAGGGAGGCACCCGCGCCGCAAAAAGCCGCCGCCGGAAATGACATCCCGGAAGTGCGGCATCAAATGACGTGCTGTGCGGACACCCATTCGGCAATGATACCAGAGGGCCTCCACAGTCACACATCATACGGATCCCACACCAAGCGGCAAGCAGCGGCTATGGGGGACCTCAGGGTGGACATGCAGTTAAAGCACTAAAAGAAACCCCTGTACATGGGGAGAAATTAAGGCTCCACTGGACATCCTTGGGTGTCCATACGAGTACCCTTAACTTATCATCTCAGGAGGGAAAAAAAAAAAGAAGGTGTGTTGTACAAATAAAAACCACTAAACAGTCAATTCATCCTCTCACCCATTCATCAATATATCCCCTGGTGTCTCCAGTCATGTCTCACGTGTCTTCAAGCGAAGGTAAATATAATTATGTTTATTACGAATTTGTAAATACATAAATAGTAATGAAAAAGAAATTATACATTAACAAATACATTAACAATAATAAATAATACAGAATATACGCATAAGCGTATATATGTGTGTACAGATCGAACCCCCACCATCCCATCGCAATAGGGGACACCCGAGCTCGACAGGGCCCCAGGCCAGGAAAGGGGGCGATCATATGAAAATATGAAGGGAGTGGGAAAAAAACTAAAATTATAAAAGAGTTATTATGGGGTTTGATGTGGTGTGATGGTAAATATGAACGGATACATTGTAGCCAGAAGGCCGGAATGTGTCCCAAGGGCAGGGTACAACGCTACACCAATGACAATATCAAAGAGGCAGAGGTCGAATCCATATACATCAAAGAAAAGGTTTATAGCTAATTCCTTCATTCAATCCTGGATATCAAGTCGATTTTAATAAATATATCCAGCAACTCTCTAATTGTAAGAGTTTATTATCTATGTCACCACCACGCTCATGTTGTGGTAAATGTTCCAGACTGTAGAACCCTATAAATTTCAAATTGAAATTATGATATAGTCCGACATGCCGACTTATAGGTGTTTCCATTTTCCAATTTTGTATAAGGGATACATGGTCCCTAATGCGACAGAATAGTGGTCTTTTGGTTTTGCCTATGTAAAAAGCTCCACATAGGCACTTCATTAGGTAAACCGAACCGATCGATTGACAATTGGTCCTATGTTTAGGAGTCCAGGTATCATTATTGGGAAGCATTATATCCTTGCCTTCTAGAATGTATGGACAGAAATTACACTTACCACATGGGTATGTGCCAGAGATATTGCGTTTTTCTACAGAGGGTTTTTTATAATGACTCATTACTAGTTTATCCTTAATGGATTGGGAGCGTTTGAAAGTTATCTCCGGATATGGTTTAATAAATTTAGAGGCTTTTTCATCTGCTATTAAAAGGTACCAATACTTGTTGTAAATACTACGTATCTTGCCGTGTTGTTGGCTATATTTGGTAATTATTCTGGTTGAGGTAGAGGTCTCCTCTCTTCTGTGTTTGTAGAGAAGTGTTGCTCGGTCCTGGAGTTTTACTCTATTAAATGCTTTCCTTAGACCTGTCCTACTGTATCCTCTCACTAACAGACAATCTCGTAGTTGGTTAGCCTCCCTTTGGAAATCTTTAACATCGGTACAATTTATTTTTAGTTCCAAAAAGTGGCTATATGGGATACTCTTAAGCCCCATACACACGGTCGGATTTTTGCATGGATTCGGTCCGATCGGACAATGTTGTTGAAAAATCAGACCGTGTGTATGCACCATCGGACAGTGTACGTCGTATTGTCCGACGGACAAAGTCCTATCTCCTGCTGGATAGATTTTCCGACAACACGGTCCGATCACACCAAATCCGATCGTGTGTATGGTAGTCCGACCGGACAAAGTGCTACGCATGCTCAGATCACATTACAAGACCAAAGCTATTGGCTACTAGCCTCTACGTAGTCCCGTCGTAGGCAACAAACGTCACCACGTTCAGAATGATCGGATTTTCCGACAAATTTGTCCGACCGTGTGTACGCAAAACCAACATCAGACAAAGTATGACGGACATGGTCTGACGGACCTGGTCCTCGGATAATCCGCGCGTGTGTATGGGGCTTTAATGAGTTGTTGAGGATGCGAGCTACTTGCGCGCAATAGACTATTGCCCGCCGAGGGCTTCCTATAGAGAGTGGAACTCAATGTTCCTTGATCATTTATATAGATTTCTACATCCAGAAAGGTAATTCTTGATTGGTCCATAGTGTGAGTAAATTTCAGATTATATGTGTTAATTTGTAGGCTCTCCAAAAATAACTCAAGATCAAACGATGATCCTGCCCAAATCATGAAAACGTTGTCTATATATCTGTGCCATGATACAATTTTGCACACATATATAGACTGTATATAGTTAACCCCCCCTCCTGTATATAGTTAACCCCCCTCCTCTTGTATATAGTTAACCCCCCTCCTCCTGTATATAGTTAACCCCCCTCCTCCTGTATATAGTTAACCCCCCCTCCTGTATATAGTTAACCCCCCTCCTCCTGTATATAGTTAACCCCCCTCCTGTATATAGTTAACCCCCCTCCTCCTGTATATAGTTAACCCCCCTCCTACCTGTACATTAAAGTTAAATTGCTGCACATTCCTATACATTGATCCTGGGACAGCAATCCATGAAAAATACAACTGCCCTGCAGCCACCCTCTCCTCCAGGTACTACACCTGTCATGACTAGAAAGAACAGAAAGAGTCTGCCAGTAACTGATCACTGTACCGAAGATGACACTGACTCCCTCCCCACCAAAACAGGGAAAGACAGGCAGAGAGACAGTGGCAAAAGTAGAAAGAAATTGCCAGGACCCAGCAGAAGATGGTCCAAATAGGGGATAAAATGACAGTTCCAAACAGCCCAATGAGATACCACCCGCGGCCCAATACCATGTCAGTATCTGAGTGGGAAGACACTGTGCACTGACTGAGACGACCAAATTCCTGGCATGAGCGGCCGGCACTGTGTGTTCAGTGGAGAGGGGAGGCGCCGACTTCAGTATTGTGAGAGGAGAAGCCGATTCATTGGCTGCACGGATCGCGCCCCCTTCCTCTCTCCACTGAACACAAGGGGGAACAATCTAGCGGCGGTGGCCATTTTGTTGAAGCCAGCTGCTCCAAAAATTGAAATAGCAAACATTCCCGATTTCCCTGGGCAAAATTCCAAATCGGCACAGCCTCCGATCGGGACGAGGGTCCCAAATTCGGGATTGTCCCGGGAAAATCGGGACTGTTGGCAACTATGGTGATGTACTCCAAGAAATTGATTTTAAAGGTAAGTATGTAGGAAAAATACAAATTTTTTTTGTCCCCTGCCTACCCCCTTTTTTTCAAAATTTTCAGCCACAGTTTTTCTGACTGCGATGCTGGTGTTCCCCTTTTTACATTTCTGTTAGCATCAGTCCTTAAAGTGCACCAAACACCACTTTTTACACATTTCCCAGTATCTATAATGTCTGGGAGGCAGACATTCCCCTGCCACTATGAGGGGGCCAGCAGTGTCTGTGTCCACAAGCAAAGGTGGACGTGGTCCGTCCTCAGGTAGGGCACCTTTGTCTCTGTTTAGTGATGTTGCCCATGCTATCCAGCCACAGTATGTATGTGAAGTGGCATATGTTTCCCGTGTTTAGAACTGTCCCTGCAAAACATGACATTTGTAAAGGAAAAAAAGAAGCCATTTAAAACTGCTTGCGGCTTTAATGTCATGTCTTGTCCTGGCAATATGGATGAAAATATTTGAGAAAAATGGCATGGCTACCCCATCAAACCCCACCCCCCCACCCCAGCCCATTACCAGCCCCTTTGGGTCTTGTATGGATATTAAGGGGAACCCAGCACCCAAAATAAAACCCTATACCTACAACCCTATATACTCTGAACAGCAGTATACAGGCGGTGCAAACAAGACAGAGACTGTAGGTTTGTTCTTAAGTAGAATCTGTTTGTAATTTTGAACAGGTACATTTTTAAGTGTAGCTCCATCCAAAAAAATCTATTTTGAAGCTTTTTGGAGAACATAGGGAAGGGTTACAGGTACCCCTGTAACATTTGTTTTGCTGTCTGTGCACCTGTTCAGAACATTTCACCTCACTTTCCGTGCCAATGACAAATTTTTTTGGAAAAGTGGGGTTTTTATTGAAACAAGGATTGGTAATAAAGCATCAGTAGAGAGGAGATACCTTTTTTCCCAAATTAAATCTAACAGGATAGAATTTCCCTTCCTAGGGGTAGATTTCCTCTCACTTCCTGTTTTCTCCTTCCGTTTGCAAGTAGGAGTCGTTTGTAAGTTGGATGTTTGAAAGTAGGGGCCTGCCGTATATACTCTGCAGAAATTTGCCCCATTAGATGTTGGTGTTGCCACAACACTGTAAGCCCTCATAGTTACTCTTGGTGGGCACAGGAATGGGCCCTGCTGTGAATTATTAGATCAAGAATTGTAATTGCATGCACCTGTTGAACAGGGCAGAAAAATTGGGCCTTTGGTGGTGGATGGTGGATGGTGTTGCCACAACACTGTAAGCCCTCACAGTTATTCTTGGTGGGCGCAGAAATGGGCCCTGCTGAGAATTATTAGATCAAGATTTGTAATTACACGCCCCTGTTAAACAGGGGCTGAAAAATTGGGCCTTTGGTGGTGGTGGTGGACGGTGTTGCCACAAGACTGTAAGCCCTCACAGTTACTCTTGGTCGTCGCAGGAATGGGCCCTGCTGTGAACTATTAGATCTAGATTTGTAATTACACGCCCCTGTTACACAGGGGCTGAAAAATTGGGCCTTAGGCACTGGTGTTGGTGCCACAACACTGCAACCCCTCACAGATACTGTACTTGGAGCACAGCAGTCATACCTGTTGCGAAGCATTGCTTAAAAAAATTGTAATTACACGCCCCTGTTAAACAGTAGCTGAAAATTTGGGCCTTTAGGCACTGGTGCTGGTGCTACAACACTGCAACCCCTCAGAGATACTGTACTTGGAGCACAGCAGTCAGACCTGTTGTAAAGCATTGCTTAAAATTTTTTAATTACATGCCCCTGTTAAACAGGGGCTCAAAAATTGGGCCTTAGCCACTGGTGGTGGCACCCAGAAACAAAAATGTTCTTCCAAGCTATCATCAGGATCAATGAGGAGGAAGAGGATAGTCAGTCAACATAACAGGACAGTCACTCAGCATCAGCATAGGCAGTCTTGAAGGGATGTGACATTATAAATTATTCAGTTATATCAGCTTCAGGTGCCTGGTAGCTGGTGGTGATCCAAGACTGATTCATCTTTATGAGTCGGTGGACAAGCGCACCCTGTGATTGGTGACAAAGCCTCCAGCAGCACTGAATGTGCGTTCGGAAATAACGCTGGATCCAGGACAGGCCAGTAGCTCAATTGCATACTGTGCAAGCTCTGGCCAGTGATCCATCCTTAAGACCCAGTAAGCCAGAGGATTTTCGCTGGGAAAGGTGTCCAAGTCTGACCTTGCCCCTAGGTATTCTTGCACCATGTATATCAGACGCTGGCGATGGTTGCTGGAACCGATCATACCTTGGGGCTGCGGACTAAAAAATTGTCTGAACACATCGATCAAATGTCCACCTTCCCCACCGCTCCTTCTGCTACTGACCGAAGCCTCAGCAACTCGTCGTCCAGGACCAGGAATTTGTAACCTCCCAGTCTCTGGGAACGCGTTGCACAGGCCTTTCTGCCAGGCCTCCCGGAGATGTCTCATCCTCTGCTCCCTCTGCGACTGCAAGATAAGGTCCGCAGCCTTACCCTTGTACCGTGGATCAAGGAGAGTGGCCAGCAAGTAATGGTCCCTCTCCTTGATCTGAAGAATACGAGGATCCTTCCGCAGGCTTTGGCATGAGGTATTCGGTCCGGAGTCTTCTGGGTCACTGAGGACGACATGATCCGCAGCCACCTCCTCCCAGCCACGTACAAGTCCACTGGTTTGTTGGGACTGTAAATCATCCCTAAAAGACTGCTGCTGCTGATGCTGAGTGCCAGGCTCCACCTCCATGCTGACACAATCCTCCTCCTCCTCCTCCTCTTCTTCCTCTTCCTGTGTGATGGGTGGAAGAGAAGGAACACTGTCTGGATAAAGGGGGCCTTGAGAGGCAAGGAAGTCCTCCTCTTCCTGCCTCTGTTCTGTCTCAAGTGCCCTGTCCATTATCCCACGCAGCGTATGCTCCAACAGGTGGACAAGAGGTACAGTGTCACTGATGCATGCACTGTCACCACCCTCGTGGCCTCCTTAAATGGTGACAGGACAGTGCATACATCCCTGATCATGCTCCACTGGGGTGGGGAAAAAAATCAGAGCTCCAATGACCCTGTCCTGGTGCCGTAGTCGCACAGGTACTCGTTGATGGCCCTCTGCTGCATGTGCAGTCGCTGCAGCATGGCCAACGTTGAGTTCCACCTGGTGGGCATGTCGCATATAAGGCGGTTCTTGGGCAGGTTCAACTCCTTTTGCAGCTCAGCCAGCCGAGCACTGGCATTATATGATCGGCGGAAATGCACACAGACTTTCCTGGCCTGCCTCAGGACATCCTGTAAGCTTGGGTACCTGCCCAAGAACCGCTGCACCACCAGGTTAAGGACGTGAGCCATACAAGGCACATGGGTCAGCTGTCCCTGTCGCAGGGCAGAGAGGAGGTTGGTGCCATTGTCACAAACCACCATTCCTGGCTTAAGCTGGCGTGGCGTCAACCACCTCTTGACCTGCCCCTGCAGAGCTGACAGAACCTCTGTCCCAGTGTGGTTCCTGTCCCCCAAACACACCACCGCAAGCACGGCATCTTTTTGCCTGCGTACTTGCGTAGCCCCTTGGACGCCTACGGAGCACCGCTGGTTTCGAGGACAGAGCCCTCGAAGAGGCCATGGAGGAAGAAGAAGAGGAGGGGGTGGAGGAGAGAGGTGTGTCACAACCAGTAGTAGCATTTTGGAGGCGTGGTGGCGGAACAACCTCCAACACTACTGCACCTTGTCCTGCATCCTTCCCAGCTGCCAAAAGAGTGACCCAATGGGCCGCGAAAGACAGGTAACGTCCCTGTCCATGCCTGCTGGGCCATGAGTCAGCGGTAATATGCACCTTACCGCTGACCGCCCTGTCCAGCGAGGCATGGACGTTGCCTTCCACATGCCGGTAGAGAGCCGAAATCGCCTTCCATGAGAAAAAGTGGCGTTTGGGAACCTGCCACTGAGGAACCGCACATTAAACAAACTCACGGAAGGGGGCAGAGTCTACCAACTGAAAAGGCAGCAGTTGAAGTGCTAGCAATTTAGCCAAGCAAGCATTCAACCGCTGGGCATGTGGATGGCTGGGAGTAAACATCTTTTGACGGTGCAGCAGCTGGGGCAGGGAAATTTGCCTGGTAGAATCAGACGTCGGTGTACTGCTAGCAGAGTGCACGCAAGTACTTGGCTGTGACACACCTAATTCTACACCTTCATTCCTCTCAGTGCAGCTTTCAGAGAGGACTGAAGGTATAGTGGGGTTGGAGATCCCAGCTGATGAGGAGCAAGGAGAGGTCCGCTTTGTTCTTTGGTGTGGGTCTTTAATGTGCGCTTGCCAACGAGCTGCATGGCAGGTCGACATATGTCTGGTCATGCTTGTGGTGCCCAAGCGGCTGATGTTTTGGCCACGCGAGATACGCTTGAGACATATGTTGCAAATAGCAGTGGTGCGATCTGATGCACTCGTCTCAAAAAAGGCCCACACCAAAGAACTTTTGTAATAACGTGCACAGGCAGCGCCCTGCACAGGCGGAGCTCTGCGGTGTGATTCAGTTGGTATGCTGGCCTCAAGCTGGCCCCCGGAGGGCATCCTGCCTCGTTGGTGATGTGCAGCCTGCTCCTCCTCCTCATCTCTCCTATCAGGCACCCACGTGGAGTCAGTGACCTCATCATCCCCTCCCTCTTCACCACTGGAGCAAACCTGGCAGTAAGCTGCAGCTGCTGGAACATGACTGCCAGATTGCTGTCCTTGAGCATCCCCTCTCTCTGCGCTCACGCTACTGCCTTCCTCTAGCTGGATATCATCATCCGAGCCTTCAAAACGCTAGACATCTTCCTGGAGCATGTACCCAACACTGTGCTCAAACAGTTCGGGGGACTCCTCAGGAGGACATGGTGGGTCTAGGGAAGGGGTGCCTGATGATGCCATTGAGTACGCGTTGGCAGCTGCTTTGCCAGTACTCTGAGCCAGGGTGAGAGAGGATGAGGAGGATGAGGAGGGCTTGGTCATCCACTCTGCCAAGCCTTCGGCATGATGCGGCTCAACATGTCCAGCTGCCGAAAAGAAGGACAAGCGTGTCCCATGGCCACGTGCTGATGACGATGCACCACGTCCACAACTAGCACTGTTGTCTCTAGACACAGAGCCTGATTGCCCTGTTTTCTTGCCTCGGGACTGTCTGCCTCTCCTTGTCGGTCTTCCAGGCATTGTAGTGGGTAGTGTATATTGTGCTGGAGTCACACAGCACACACACTAACTCCTGCAGATGGCTGTCTTGGATGACAACAACAGGGCCTTAGAGCAGATAGAGGCTAAGGTGGTTTATAGTATGCTGTGCTATACACACACGCTAACTCCTGCGATGTCTGGCTGGCTGCCTTAGATGAACACAGGGCCTTAGGGCAAATACAGGCTGAGGTGGTTTATTGTGTGCTGTGCTATACGCACACAGCACACACACACACGCTAACTCCTGCAATGGCTGTCTGGCTGCCTTAGGTGACAACAGGGCCCTAGGGCAAATACAGGCTGAGGTGGGCAGATACAGGCTGAGGTGGTTTATTGTGTGCTGTGCTATACGCACACAGCACACACACACGCTAACTCCTGCGATGGCTGTCTGGCTGCCTTAGATGACAACAGGGCCTTAGGGCAAATACAGGCTGAGGTGGGCAGATACAGGCTGAGGTGGTTTATTGTGTGCTGTGCTATACACACACGCTAACTCCTGCGATGGCTGGCTGGCTGCCTTAGATGAACACAGGGCCTTAGGGCAAATACAGGCTGAGGTGGTTTATTGTGTGCTGTGCTATACGCAAACAGCACACACACACGCTAACTCCTGCGATGGCTGTCTGGCTGCCTTAGATGACAACAGGGCCTTAGGGCAAATACAGCCTGAGGTGGGCAGATACAGGCTGAGGTAGGTGGTTTATTGTGTGCTGTGCTATATGCACACAGCACACACACACGCTAACTCCTGCGATGGCTGTCTGGCTGCCTTAGATGACAACAGGGCCTTAGGGCAAATACAGGCTGAGGTAGGCAGATACAGGCTGAGGTGGTTTATTGTGTGCTGTGCTATACGCACACAGCACACACACACGCTAACTCCTGCAATGGCTGTCTGGCTGCCTTAGGTGACAACAGGGCCCTAGGGCAAATACAGGCTGAGGTGGGCAGATACAGGCTGAGGTGGTTTATTGTGTGCTGTGCTATACGCACACAGCACACACACACGCTAACTTTTGCGATGGCTGTCTGGCTGCCTTAGATGACAACAGGGCCTTAGGGCAAATACAGGCTGAGGTGGGCATATATAGGCGGAGGTGGTTGATTGTGTGCTGTGCTATACGCACACAGCACACACACACACACACGCTAACTCCTGCGATGGCTGGCTGCCTTAGATGACAACATGCCAGAAGGGTAAAGGTGGTTTAATGTGATACTGCAATGCTGTACTAACAGCACGCACACACTAGACTAATCCCCAGAATCACAGCAGATAATGTCATAATGTCAAAATGAATAACACAGCAGATGTCAGCAGCAGTGCACTCAGCAGAATGAATAACACAGCAGATACTGTCAGCAGCAGTGCAATCAGCAGAATGAATAACACAGCAGATGCTGTCAGCAATGCAGACTGAATCACAGCAGATAATGTGACTGACACAGTCACTCACTAACGCCGGAACACACTACACTAGGCCGCCTCCGCGGCGGCCTTATACAGTATAGTGTGGGGCGTGTACTAAACCCCCTGAGCTATAATTGGTCACAGGCATCCTGCCTGTGGCCAATTATTGCTCTCCTCGCCGCTGGCTCTATGATTGGCCGACTGACGCAGTGCATTGTGGGCCGTTCGCATCACACGAATTTGATGCGAACGGCCCAAATAGTTCTGGGCTCGACGAGCGGTCGAATGCCCGATGTTCGATTCGAACGTGGGTTTGAATCGAACACCGGGCCCATCCCCTATATATGAGTATCTTTTATTCAGATATTTGTCTGGGGTCTCTGTATTTTCTCCAATGTCCTCATACTGTATATATATATATATATATATATATATATATATATATATATATATATATATATATATATATATATATATATATATATATATATATATATTGTAACCTGGGGGACAGGTAGCAGGTACAAAGCTCCCTGGGATGAGCTGTTATTTAGGCACAGATACCAAATCCACTTAAGGTAGTGAAAACAGGGCTGGGTTTATTTGTTTTAAATACAAGTCCATACACAGGTGCTGCACAGTCTTCCAGAAAACCTATCAGAACAGAAATAACAAAACAAAAGTCCTAGCCGTGTCTCGGCTCTAACTATACCATACACAGGCCCTCACTGCCAGGCTGAGCAAGCCTACCGCTTGTCAGTTTCTGTATAGAGATTTAAAGCGTTTTACCAACCTTTAGCTCCTCACAAACCATCAAATGTCTGTGTGTCCCAGGCAGAGAGCAAAGGCTGTCTGCTCAGGTGAGCTTAATTTAGCCTGGGGAAAAGGACTAAGATCCGAACTGGATCATGTATCAGAGACCTCTGAATGTGTATGAGAGGAGCCTGGGAGACGTATAAACCCCGAAAAAGACTTCTCCTGGCTCTCTCTGGGATGCTCTGCTACATATCCTCCCCCCTTGTTTCAACCCCAGGGTTGGAACACCTGTGGCCCAACAGGAGTGAACACGGGACAGGGCATCTACATTCCCCATCTCCCCACCTGGCCTGTGTTTTACAGTGAAGGAGTAATCCTGTAGAGCCAAAAACCATCGGTTCACCCGTCTATTAGTCTCCTTCTTTTGGGCCATCCATTTCAGGGAAGCATGGTCAGTTATTAAGTCAAACTGGCGCCCTAAAAAGTACCTGAGCGTGTCCACGCCCCACTTTATGGCTAAACATTCCTTTTCAATGACTGCATACTTTTTCTCATGGTCATTGAGCTTTCTGCTTGGGTAGACAACAGGGTGTTCTTCCCCATTGTATACCTGTGATAGTACTGCCCGATACCAACATCAGACGCATCCGTCTGAACCAAAAACTCTCTGGAGAAATCAGGGAAGTACAGTACTGGCTGTGCACACAGAGCCTTCTTCAGGACCTGGAAAGACTCCTCTGCTACTGAGGACCATTTCACCATTACTGAATCTTTCCCTTTTGTAAGGTCTGTCAGAGGGGCAGCTATAGTTGCAAAATTTGGGATAAATCTTCTATAATACCCCGCAATACCAAGAAAGGCCCTGACCTGCTTTTTGTTTGCAGGGCGTGGCCATTCCTGGATGGCTGTTATTTTACTCACTTGAGGTTTTATGACACCACGGCCAATAGTGTAGCCCAAATACTTGGCTTCCTCTAGACCAGGGATCTCAAACTGGTGGCCCTCCAGCTGTTGCAAAACTACAAGTCCCATGAGGCATTGCAAGGCTGACAGGTACAAGCATGACTCCCATAGGCAGAGGCATGATGGGACTTGTAGTTCTGCAACAGCTGGAGGGCCGCCAGTTTGAGACCCCTGCTCTAGACCAATGGCACATTTTTTTGGATTTGCCGTAAAACCTTCTTTGAAGAGGGAATCAAGAACAGCCTGGACACGAGGCAAGTGAGACTCCTAGTCAGTGCTATGTACCACTATGTCATCTAGATAGGCTGCTGCATATCGTTGGTGGGGTTTTAGGGTCCTGTCCATGGCCCTCTGAAATGTCGCAGGGGCATTTTGCAACCCAAAAGGCATTTTTTTTATATTGAAAGGAACCCTCTGGGGTCACAAATACAGTCTTCTCTTTGGCGCTACCAGTCAGGGGTATTTGCCAATACCTTTTTGTCAAGTCCAAAGTGGTAAGATAGCGAGCCTTGCCAAGTCGGTCTATAAGTTCGTCTACTCTGGGCATTGGGTATGTGTCAAACTTTGTCACCGCATTAAGCTTCCTGAAGTCGTTACAGAACCTCCAAGTGCCATCTGGTTTTGGGACTAACACGATGGGGCTAGACCAGTCACTATTGGATTCCTCAATGCATCTAGCGGCAACATTTTTTTAACTTCATTGCTGATGTCCTTTCTCCTTGCTTCAGGAATTCGGTACGGTTTGAGCTTGACACGTACCCCAGGTTCAGTAACAATATCATGCTGAACTGCTGAAGTCGTGCCAGGTAACTCTGAAAACGTCTCTCTATTCCTTATCAGGAATTCTCTAGTGTCCTGTTTTTGGGAATATGACAGGGTATCTGGAATCGTGACCTCAGGGATGAGAGGGGACTCAGTACCCATAGGCGTTACTGGGAGGGGCCTCGCAGTTAACGCCATTCTATCCTTCCAGGGTTTTAACAGGTTTATATGGTAAAGCTGTTCGGGCTTCCTTTTTCCTGGTTGATAAACCTTGTAGTTGACCAACCCAACTCTTTCTATTACTTTAAAGGGACCCTGCCACTTAGCCAGGAACTTGCTCTCAACAGTGGGGACTAACACCAGGAGCCTGTAACCAGGTGAGAAAACACGGAGTTGGGCCCCCCTGTTATATATTCTCTGTTGGGCTGCTTGGGCCTGCAGTAAGTGTTCTTTTACCATTGGCATGATTGCTGCAATCCTCTCCTGCATTTGAGCAATATGCTCAATGACACTTTTATGGGGTGTCTGTTCTCCCTCCCAAGTTTCTTTGGCCATGTCTAAGAGTCCCCGAGGGTGTCTCCCATAAAGCAACTCAAAGGGAGAGTACCCCGTAGAGGACTGGGGAACCTCCCTGATGGCAAACATCAAGTATGGTATCAGGAAGTCCCAGTTTTTCCCATCCTTGTCGACAACCTTTTTTAACATGCTCTTTAACGTCTTATTGAAGCGTTCCACCAAGCCATGCGTTTGAGGATGATACACTAAGGTTCGCAACTGCGTCACCTTAAATAACTTTCAGAGCTCCCTAGTTATTCGCGACATAAACAGGGTGCCCTGGTCTGTAAGGATTTCTTTCAGGATGCCAACCCGACTGAACACCATAAACAGCTCTTTGGCAATGTTTTTAGCAGACGCGGCGCGTAAGGGAACTGCTTCAGGGTAACGGGTAGCATAATCCATGATTACGAGGATATGCTGATGACCCCGGGCAGACTTGGGAAGTGGGCCTACAAGGTCCATGGCAATCCTCTCAAAGGGCACTTCAATGATAGGCAAGGGTACTAAAGGACTTCGGAAGTGGGATAGTGGGGCTGACATCTGAAACACCGGACAGGATTCACAATAATTCTCAATATCCTTCTGTATCCCGGGCCAGTAAAACCTGCGCAACGCCCTTTCATTTTGTTTTTTTCAACCCCTAAATGGCCTCCTAGCAAGTGCCCATGGGCAAGTTCTAACACCAGCCATCTGTATGGCTTAGGGACCACCAACTGTTCAACCACTTCATCATTCATTTTTCATACACGATATAGTAAATCCTCATTGCTGCTGAAATAAGGAAAACAGGGGGGGTATGGTCTTTTCCCTGCTCAGTACCAAAATTTTCCTTATGCACATTAAGGTCAGCAAACTCTAACATAGGCTCGGAGTCAGCAGATGGCTGTCCGGCTCTACTAGTAGTGTGGACTTCCTCAGGGTCCTCCAGCTCTCCTGCCATAACTGATAGAGGAAAACCCGGGGAGCCCTGAGAAGAGTCCCCTGAACCCACATTGTCAGTAGTGGCCAGGAATTTTGGCTCTGCGACTGAGTCAGGTACTGTGACCGAGTTGGGATGATCCCACAGTTCCCAAAACTTAGGGAAGTCCCTACCAATGATGGCCTCATGCACCAAGTGGGGAACAAGTCCAACCGGATGGGTCACCGTACCTAAACCAGTTTTAAACTGAACAGTGGTTACAGGATACTCCCGGGTATTCCCATGTATACAGATCACAGCAATATTTTTAGCATGATAATTTACAGGTTCAATCATTTCAGCTGTAACCAAAGTCACTAGACTTCCAGAGTCCAGCAAGGCTGTAATAGGCTTATCATTCACAGTCATTTGGCACATTGGTTTTCTCATATTTGGCGTTGCAGTGCATGAAACCGCTGCAAACATGGACTGCCTTCTAATAGATAAATCACACTGCATTGGTTCATCTGTCAATGGACAATTTGCCGCAACATGTCCCATTTCTTGGCAACGAAAACACCTGACGTTTCCCCAGTTTGGTTTGCTGACAGGCACCGGCTTCCCTTGTTTGGGAGGCCAAGCTTCAGTCCTGGCACCAAAAATCCTCCCCCCTATTTCCTTGCCATGCTTACCACCCACTTCCCCTGGAACAGTCTTACCGGTTGCCTGGGGAGACCGTGGCTTTGGGCGGAAAGTCCGTGCGGCTGTAGGGGTGGTGACCAGGTTCTTTGCAGCAAAAGACCTTTCAACAAGTTCCACCAGGTGGTTCGCCGAATTGGGGTCTCCTTGACTCACCCACTCCTGCAGGGGAATTGGTAGTGACCTCAGAAACTGGTCCATGACCACACGCTCCACTATTTGTGGCCCAGACAGGGACTCCGGCTGTAGCCATTTCCTCACCAGGTGAATTAGGTCGAACATCTGCGATCTTGGGGGCTTCTCGTCTTGGAAGGACCAGCTGTGGACCCGCTGTGCTCAAACTGCCAAAGTGACACCAAGTCGTGCCAGTATTTCCTGTTTGACCTTTTCATAGTCTCCTGCTTCTGCTGACTCCAAATCATAGTAGGCCTTCTGCGACTCCCCAGTAAGCAATGGGACGACCAGTCCTGCCCACTGGGTTTTAGGCCAACCTTCCCTCTCAGCGGTCCGTTCAAACATTAGCAGAAAGGCCTCTGGATTATCATCTGTAGTCATCTTAGACAGAAAGCGAGCCACATGGATGGCTGAAGGCTTGTCTCCAACATTATCAACGTTAGCAGGTGACCACTGTGCTATTGTCTCCACAACCTCAGACAAGGTTTTCCTATCTGCTTTTGCATCAGTGGCAAGCTGTTCAAACAGCCTCTGTGGTTGCTCCTGTGCGATAGCATTAGCTTGCTGTTGTGCAGCATAAGCTTGCTGTAGTGCAGCATTTGTTTTCTGCTGTTCAGCATTTGCTTGCTGATGTGCAGCGTTTGCTTGCTGATGTGCAGCGTTTGCTTGCTGATGTGCAGCGTGGAGTGCAGCATTTGTTTTCTGCTGTTCAGCGTTTGCTTGCTGATGTGCAGCGTTTGCTTGGTGATGTGCAGCGTGGAGTGCAGCGTTTGTTTTCTGCAGTGCAGCGTTTGTTTGCTGTTGTGCAGCATTGGATATCATCAATTGTTTTAGGATTTCCTCCATGTTTAGTCACTCTAGGTACTGGCCTTTTAAGTAGTGACTTACTACAGCTGCCCGCTGAACTCCACCATATGTAACCTGGGGGACAGGTAGCAGGTACAAAGCTCCTTGGGATGAGCTGTTATTTAGGCACAGATACCAAATCCACTTAAGGTAGTGAAAACAGGGCTGGGTTTATTTGTTTTAAATACAAGTCCATACACAGGTGCTGCACAGTCTTCCAGAAAACATATCAGAACAGAAATAACAAAACAAAAGTCCTAGCCGTGTCTTGGCTCTAACTATACAATACACAGGCCCTCACTACCAGGCTGAGCAAGCCTACCGCTTGTCAGTTTCTGTATAGAGATTTAAAGCGTTTTACCAACCTTTAGCTCCTCACAAACCATCAAATGTCTGTGTGTCCCAGGCAGAGAGCAAAGGCTGTCTGATCAGGTGAGCTTAAATAAGCCTGGGGAAAAGGACTAAGATCCGAACTGGATCATGTATCAGAGACCTCTGAATGTGTATGAGAGGAGCCTGGGAGACGTATAAACCCCAAACAAGACTACTCCTGGCTCTCTCTGGGACGCTCTGCTACAATATATATACAGTATCTCACAAAAGTGAGTACACCCCTCACATTTTTGTAAATATTTTATTCTTTTTATGTGACGACATTGAAGAAATTACACTTTGCTACAATGTAAAGTAGTGAATGTACAGCTTGTATAACAGTGTCAATTTTCTGTCCCCTCAAAATAACTCAACACACAGCCATTAATATCTAAACCGCTGGCAGCAAAAGTGAGTACACCTAAGTAAAAATTTCCAAATTGGGCCCAAAGTGTCAATATTTTGTGTGGCCACCATTATTTTCCAGCACTGCCTCTTGGGCATGGAGTTCACCAGAGCCTCACAAGTTGCCACTGGAGTCCTCTTCCACTCCTCCATGATGACATCACAGAGCTGGTGGATGTTAGAGACCTTGCACTCCTCCACCTTCCGTTTGAGGATGCCCCACAGATGCTCAATAGGGTTTAGGTCTAGAGACATGCTTGGCCAGTCCATCACCTTTACCCTCAACTTCTTTAGCAAGGCAATGGTTGTTTTGGAGGTGTGTTTGGGGTTGTTATCATGTTGGAATACTGCATGGAAAACAAAAGGAATGTATACCGTGCTAATCTAAAAATTAAAATAAATACAAAAAAAAAAAAAAAGTGGCTGCAGCTAGACATTGCGAGATATACACAATCACAGAACAGAAAATATGGGATGGAAGCCGCGCACAAATTAAATAAATTGTAAAACATATGGTGTCAATAGGGATTAATAGTATGACTATATTAACCAATACTGCAAATCTAACTGCAATATTGCAATGTGCAATCATAGATGATATTGAATGAAAGCAAAAAAAAAAGAATAATCGCATGAATAAATATTGAATAGGTAAAGTCCAGTGATTAGAGTGACAGAAATCCCATGGATAAATAATCTTCTGTGTGAAAACACAAAACACCACAGATTGAGTGAACCACCACCATGCAACTTCGCTTACCAGAAGGCAAGCGATGTAAAGCCTGTAGTATCAACACAGCATCAAGACCTCAGATCACAAATGGTAGTAATCCTCTACGAATATACTGAGAGCAAACCGGGGGATCCCAAAATGATAGGCAGTCCGAAGGCAGCAATCATGATATTTAAAATCTTTAAAATAGCTTGTGTAGAAATTAGATAAGCCTTGGGAGGGAGGCGTGCTGATGTCATCGCTGTCTAAGACGGGTGTCTGCAACCCGGCCGGCTTATCTAATTTCTACACAAGCTATTTTAAAGATTTTAAATATCGTGATTGCTTCCTTCGGACTGCCTCATTGCTTCCTTCGGTTTGCTCTCAGTATAATGAGAGGGGTGTACTCACTTTTGTGAGATACTGTGTGTGTGTGTGTGTGTGTGTGTGTATATATATATATATATACAGGGGGTCCACGACTTACGAACACCCGACCTACGAACAACCCCTACTTATGAACGGGGAGCTGCGGAGACCCTCCGCCATTTTTCGCTCTTTTTCTGCGTCTTTTGGCCGTTCTGCACATGCGCGGCCATACGGAGCTTCGAAAAATGCAGTAAATGTCCGTAATTTGCCGCGCATGCGCAGAACGGCAATAGACGGAACATCGGAAATGTCCGGAAATCTCCGTATTTGTCGGTCTGCGCATGCGCGGCCGACTTACGAACATTTCCGACTTCCGTACAGGCGGGCAGTCCCTAATGAGTTCGTAACTCGGGGACCCCCTGTATATATACTCTTGAAGCTTATATTCATATCACATATATGTTTAGTTCAGGAAGTAATAGTTTGGTATTCCTCTGATAGCATGAAAAGTAGCCATGGTTGCTATAATTCGTTAAAACTAGTACAGTTCTCTTTTTTCATCGCTAATAGTTCTTCGGTTTTATATACATAATGTACCCTGTCCGACCAATCCTTGACTTTAGGAGTGTGAGTGGTTTTCCAATGCAAAGGCATTAGGCATTTGGCTGCCGTTAGTAGGTGCCTGGATAAGGACTTTTTGTATTTGCTAATAGAGAAGCTATTTATGTGCAATAAACAGGCAGCTGCGTCTAGTTCAATTTTAGTCTCTGTGATGTGTTTGATCCATGTGATAATCTTATTCCAGTAGTCAAGGATTGGGGGACATTCTCACCAAATATGCAAAAACGTCCCTGCGGCTCTCTCACAATGCCAGCAAAGATCTGAGGATTCAGGGGACCACTTTTTGGTCTTATCTGGAGTAATGTACCACATCGTAAGAAGTTTATATGAGATTTCCTGGTACCTCGTGCTAAGCGAGCATTTATGGGCAAAGATGCAGGACTTTTCCCATTGTGTGTTGGGTATGATTGAGCCTAGCTCTGATTCCCATCTTTCTTTATGTTTATTTCTTTCCTGGGAGGGTGGGTCGGATAACCATTTGTATGCTAGGGAGGTTGTATGTGGGATTTGGGCGCCTTTGTTGCAAATGTCTTCTAGAGGCGAAAGTCTTTGAAAAAAGGCTGTTTTGTTTTTATTGTTAAGCAGGAAGTCTTTGATCTGAAGGTAGAACCAAATACTAGGGGAGGTGTCACCGAATTCTGTTTTGAGTGATTCAAAAGACTTAATCTTATTGCCGGCCATACAGTGTGTGGCCAGGAATGTTAAGTTGTGGCCAGGGGTTGGGAGTTTCTTTTGGTTAAGGCCGGGAGTGAAGTCCGGGTTGTTAGTTAATGGGGTCAGTGGGCCTGGTATGGTGGCCAGTTTATATTTTGTGGCAATTTTGTGCCAAATGTTTAGTGTGTTTGTTACAAGAGGATGAGTAATTCCCTTGGTGGATCTGGAATGCTGGGACCATGGATAATAGAGTAGTTGCCCTCCGTCAGGTTGGTGTTCCAGTTGTACCCAGTCTTTCAATCCCCCATGGCAATGCCAGTCGATGGTTCTAGAAATGTGGGCTGCAAAGTAGTATTTTTTAAAATCGGGGAGGCCTATTCCGCCCCGGGATTTGGGCCATGTAAGAGTTCTGAAGTTCGTCCTGGGTTTTTTGTTGGCCCAGAGAAAGTTTCTTTGGATGGAGAGTAGTCTGGAGAAAAAGGTATTTGGTATATGAATGGGTAGAGCATTAAAAAAATATAATAACCTGGGTAAGACCGTCATTTTTAGTATCAAGGCTCTGCCAAACCATGAAAACAGTTTGGGGGTCCATCGTTGGAGGTCGCCAACAATGTAGTTCAGTAATGGGGTAAAGTTGGTTGAAAAGAGGGAGTTGATGTCTGGGGTTAATTTAATTCTTAAATATTTGAGAGTGTTATGTTCCCATTTAAATTTGAAATTACTTTTAATGAGCATTAGTTTGTCTGGGGGGATCCCTAGGTTGAGGGCTTCAGACTTGGATTGATTTATTTTAAAATTCGAAATGTAGCTAAATGTCGAGAAAATTTTAAACAGATTTGGGAGGGTCATGTGGGGCTGTGTAATAAAAAAGAGAAGGTCATCTGCATAAGCGGCTGTTTTGTATTCCCTATTGTGTTAGTTGAATCCAGTGACCTCAGGGGAGTTGTTTATCGTTCGGATAAGAGGTTCGAGAGTGAGGAAAAATAGTAGGGGCGAGAGTGGACAGCCCTGCCTGGTGCCATTATGAATCTGTATCGGGTCTGATAGGGTGTTATTAATTTTAATTCTGGCATGCGGGTTTTTGTAAAGAGCTTTAATCCAATTCAGCATTTTATCACCTATGCCTATATGAGAACAAGTGTTGAACATGTACTCCCAAGATACCCTATCGAAGGCCTTCTCTGCATCAGTAGATACCAGAAGGCCCTCGATTTTCTTATTTCGTGCATGATGTATTCGATTCAGGAATTTAGTGATGTTATCTCTGGCCTCCCTGTCAGGCATAAAGCCCACTTGTTCTGGGCCTATGATTTTGGAGAGTAGTGGTTTCAGTCTATTTGCTAATATTTTGGCCAGAAGTTTAATGTCTATGTTCAGAAGTGATATAGGTCTAAAGTTAGCACAGTCTGTGTGGTCCTTGTCAGGTTTAGGGATAATAGCTATATGGGCCATAAGTAGGGTATTTGAGTCATTGTCTTGTTGGGCTAGGTGGTTAAAAGCTGAAAGTAATGGTTTGGAGAGCAGTTGTGTAAATGTCTTATAGTATTGTGATGTAAAACCGTCAGGGCCGGGGCTTTTTCCTGATTTTAGGAGTTTAATGGCTTCTTGCAGTTCTGTTATAGTAATGGGCATGTCTAGAGCGTCTTTGTCTAAGTCGGGCAAGGAGGGTAGATTGCTATCTTTCAAGAATTTTTGTATTAATTCTTCTCTGGAGTGTTGCACATGCGTCGGTTTATGTTGTGGGGGGAGATTGTAAAGTTTGGAGTAGAATTCATGGAACAGTACAGCTATTTTTTCAGAGTTGTGTTCCAAAGTCCCTGCTTTGTTACGTATAGCGTGTATGTGTTTTGCAGTGGTGGTATCCCTTAGGGCCCTAGCTAGCTGCTTCCCGCTTTTATCTCCATGTTCATAAAATATGCTTTTGCGGAAGAATAATGCTTTTTGGGTTTTGAAATGGAGGATTTGCAGGAGGGATTTCCTACATTGAGATAGTTCCTCAGCAGCTGTAGCCATAAGGGATTGTTTGTGTTGCGTTTCGAGTTGGGCAATCTTAAGTGATAGAGCAAGAATCGCTTTGTTTCTTTCCCTCTTCCTTCTGGAACCCCATTTAATGAATTCCCCCCTGATAACGCTTTTATGGGCTTCCCAATTGTTTAGTGGGTTTGTGTCAGAGTCTATATTATTTCAGAAGTATATTTTGATGGTCTCAAAAATGTTGTCTTGTATGTTCTGATCTGTAAGTAGAGAGGCGTTAAGTCTCCAATTGAAAGGGGTGCGGTTATTCTGTTTACATTTTTGTGTAACAGCTGTAGGGGCGTGGTCAGATATCGTGATGATACCGATGTCTGCTCTTGATAGGTTAGTCAGGTCTCTTTGGGAAATAAAGATCAAGTCGATCCTCGAATAGCGTTTATATGGGGGGGAGTAATATGTGAAGTCTCTGCCAGAGGGATGAATAGTTCTCCATGAATCCACTAATGCTAATGACTCTAGCATGAGTTTAATTAGTTTCAGAATTCTATAAGACACATAAGTGTAGCCTGTGGAGGTGTCATGGAGGGGTGATAGTGGGATATTAAAGTCCCCGCTCAATACAATGCATCCCTCTGCGAACCATTTAAGTTCATTGACTATTATGTTACAGAATGTAATATGAGCTTTGTTTGGAAAGTATACGTTGGCCAAGGTGATGGGAGTACCTTCCAAGGTGCCCTTAAGGAAAATATATCTGCCGTCTGGGTCTACTAGCTGATTGGTCAGTTCAAAAGGTGCGTCTTTGTTTATCAGAATTGAAACCCCTTTAGTTTTGGCATATGGGTTAGTAGCATGAAAAGCCCTTGTAAATAGATTGTTGGTGATTTTGGGTATATTTTGCCCTTTAATAAAGTGGGTTTCTTGTAGGAAAACTAGGTAGGTGTTTGTCTGTCTGAGTTCCTTAAATAGTTTAGATCTCTTTTCGTGGGATATTGAGTCCGTTAATGTTGTGTTATACTAAGGTGGGGGATTTGCCCAGGAATGCGTATGCCATTTTGTAAGCGGGGGGTTCAGGACAGGGATAAGGAAAGAAAAGGAGAAAGGGAGGGGATGAAGAAGAAGAGAGAGAAAGAAAAAGAAGGGGGGTAGGGGGAGGGTTGGAGAGGAAGTTACGGGGTGCTCCTTAAGTAGAGATAGAGGGTGATCGGTCTGTAGATGGGTTAGGGTAGGAAGGCGTGTGGGAGGGGATGGGAGGGTTAGAAAGATGTACTGGTATTGAGTCTTGATTCAGATGTGCGTCAAACTGACGCTGAACCAAGTACAGCGTTAATATAACGCCTACTATGACTCCGTGGGGTTGGTGGGAGGCACGTTCGCAGACGTGGGTGGTGTGGAATGTAATTAACGGATCTTCCAGGGGTCTAATGATCCAGGAGGCCCAGACATTGGGTCCAGTGAAAAGGTGTTTCTCTAGGCCTTGTTAAAACAAGATATATCCCCAACCGCCTAAAGATAGGCGGGTGAGGATATATATGACAATGTAAGAAAAGAGGTGCTACATGTAATATTTGTCGTTAAACCTGAGTTCAAAGGAGAGGAATAAGGCAACAACTCCATCTTAAGTTCACATATAATATAACTTAGGTTAACCGTAATCTAACGTATTAACAGCAAACTAGTACAGGGGTGCTGTGTCAAAGCATATCAACGGCATGCCCGCCACTCACCAGGCCCACCAATGAGACATCCGGCACCCAATATCAAAAGTCCACCCAAAAAAAACTGGGAACACGCTCATGGTTCTGTATGCAGAAGTAATTGACTCGGTATGCAAAATACAGTTGGTTAATGTCTATGGAATAACAGCATTTCTGTGAAAGATGTGTTCTTATGAATAAGTGTTCACGAGCTAATAAGATCTCATCTGGGTGTATTGTCTGGGTGAAGTTACCCAGAGATAACAGCTCTGTAGCGATGTTCCTCTGTTTTACATCATGACTAGGGATGGGCCCGGTGCTCGATGCGAACCCATGTTCGCATCGAGCACCGGGTGTTCGCTCGCTCGGCGAGCCCAGAACTATTTTGGCCGCTCGCATCACATTCGTGTGAGGCGCGCGGCCCCGCAATGCATTGCGGCCGGCGCGGCGGCGCAGTGCATTGCTGGCTGATGATTGGCCAAGCATGCACTGTGACCCCGCATGCTTGGCCAATCACAGCGCCGGAAACTCCGAGAGCCATAATTGGCTACAGGCAGGACGCCTGTAGCCAATTACAGCTCAGGGGCTTTAGTACACGCCCCCTCATTTAAAAGGCCGCCACGCCGTCGGCGCCGGTCACATGAGTTCCGGCTTTAGGAGAGATCAGGCTGATTCTGTGTCACTCTTTGCTAGATTCATATAGAAAGATTTGCTCTACTTTGCTAAACCATTGGCTATTTATTTGCTAAACCATTGCTACCTGTCATTGATCGTCCATTGCTGCTGCTGGTTAGTGTGTTTTTAGCTGCTGCTGGGGGTTAGTCTGGTGCATGTCTTACTGTTAGTACAGTATTTCAGTAGTACCAACCGCAGTGCTGTTAGTACAGCACTGCACCCCAAAGCACCCATAGGACTTCTAGTGTGTTAGTGGCAGCAAACAGAGCTCCTATATTTTTTTCTTTGCAGAAGCACCCATAGGACTTCTAGTGTGTTAGTGGCATCACACAGAGCTCCTATATTTTCTTCTCAGCAGCACCCACAGGACTTCTAGTGTGTTAGTGGCATCACACAGAGCTCCTATATTTTCTTCTCAGCAGCACCCACAGGACTACCGACTACAATGGCTGGAAGACCGCCAAGGGGAGGCAGAGCATGCAGAGCCAAGAACACAGGGCAGGCAGGCTCTGTTTCTAGTGGACGTGGCCGCGGCCGTGGACGTGGTCGTGCATCGTCATCAGCACGTGACCATGGGACACGCGCGTCTTTGTTTTCGGCAGCTGGACATGTGGAGCCGCATCATGCTGAAGGCTTGGTAGAATGGATGACCAAGCCCTCCTCATCCTCCTCATCCTCTCTCACCCAGGCTCAGGCTACTGGCAGAGCAGCTGCCAACGCGTACTCAATGGCATCATCAGCCACCCCTTCCCTAGACCCACCATGTCCTCCTGAGGAGTCCCCCGAACTGTTTGAGCACAGTGTTGGGTACATGCTCCAGGAGGATGCCCAACGATTCGAAGGCTCGGATGATGATACCCAGCTTGAGGAAGTCAGTAGTGTGCGCGCAGAGAGAGGGTATGCTGAAGGACAGCAATCTGCCAGTACTGTTCCACCAGCTGCAGCTTACTGCCAGGTTTGCTCTAGTGGTGAAGAGGGAGGGGATGATGAGGTCACTGACGCCACGTGGGTGCCTGGAGGGAGAGAGGATGAGGAGGAGGACGAGGAGGAGGAGGATGCGGCGTCACATGTCCAACGAGGCAGGATGCCCCCTGGAGGCCAGCTAGAGGCCAGCACAGCAACTGTACAACACCGCAGAGCTCCGCCTGTGCAGGGCGCTGCCTCTGCACGTTATCAGAAAAGTTCTTTGGTGTGGGCCTTTTTTGAGACGAGTGCATCAGATCGCACCACTGCTATTTGCAATATTTGTCTCAAGCGTATCTCGCGTGGCCAAAACATCAGCCGCTTGGGCACCACAAGCATGAGCAGACATATGTCGACCTGCCATGCAGCTCGTTGGCAGGCACACATAAAAGACCCACACCAAAGAACTAAGCGGACCTCTCCTTGCTCCTCATCAGCTGGGATCTCCATCCCCACTACATCTTCAGTCCTCTCTGAAAGCTGCTGTGAGAGGACTGAAGGTGTAGAATTAGGTGTGTCACAACCAAGTACTTGCAGTACACCGACGTCCGATAGTAGCAGGCAAATTTCCCTGCCCCAGCTGCTGGACCGTCGAAAGAAGTACACTCCCAGCCATCCACATGCCCAGCGGTTGAATGCTAGCTTGGCTAAATTGCTAGCACTTCAACTGCTGCCTTTTCAGTTGGTAGACTCGGCCCCCTTCCGTGAGTTTGTTCAATGTGCGGTTCCTCAGTGGCAGGTTCCCAAACGCCACTTTTTCACGGAAGGTGATTCCGTCTCTCTACCGGCATGTGGAAGGCAATGTCCATGCCTCGCTGGACAGGGCGGTCAGCGGTAAGGTGCATATTACCGCTGACTCATGGTCCAGCAGGCATGGACAGGGACGTTACCTTTCTTTCACGGCCCATTGGGTCACTCTATTGGCAGCTGGGAGGGATGCAGGACAAGGTGCAATAGTGTTGGAGGTTGTTCCGCCACCACGCCTCCAAAATGCTACTACTGCTACTGGTTGTGACACACCTCTCTCCTCCACCCCCTCCTCTTCTTCTTCCTCCAGTGCTCTGTCCTCGGAACCAGCGGTGCTCCGTAGGCGTACAAGGGGCTACGCAAGTACGCAGGCAAAATGATGCCATGCCGTGCTTGCGCTGGTGTGTTTGGGGGACAGGAGCCACACTGGGCCAGAGGTTCTGGCAGCTCTGCAGGGGCAGGCCGAGAGGTGGTTGACGCCACGCCAGCTTAAGCCAGGAATGGTCGTTTCTGACAATGGCACCAACCTCCTCTCCGCCCTGCGACAGGGGCAGCTCACCCATGTGCCCTGTATGGCTCACGTCCTCAACCTGGTGGTGCAGCGGTTCTTGGGCAGGTTCCCAGGCTTACAGGATGTCCTGAGGCAGGCCAGGAAAGTCTGTGTGCATTTCCGCCGATCTTATAATGCCAGTGCTCGGCTGACTGAGCTGCAAAAGGAGCTGAACCTGCCCAAGAACCGCCTAATATGTGACATGCCCACCAGGTGGAACTCAACGTTGGCCATGCTGCAGCGACTGCACACGCAGCAGAGGGCCATCAATGAGTACCTTTGCGACTACGGCACCAGGACAGGTTCAGGGGAGCTTGTTTTTTTTTCCCCACGTCAGTGGAGCATGATCAGGGATGCATGCACTGCCCTCTCACCATTTGAGGAGGCCACGAGGATGGTGAGCAGTGACAGTGCATGCATCAGTGACACTGTACCTCTTGTCCACCTGTTGGAGCATACACTGCGTGGGATAATGGACAGGGCACTTGAGGCAGAATAGAGGCAGGAAGAGGAGGACTTCCTTGCCTCTCAAGGCCCCCTTTATCCGGACAGTGTTCCTTCTGTCCCACCCATCACACAGGATGAGGATGAGGGGGAGGAGGAGGAGGAGGATTGTGTGAGCATGGAGGTGGAGCCTGGCACTCAGCATCAGCAGCAGCAGTCTTTTAGGGATGATGTACAGTCCCAACAAACCAGTGGACTTGTACGTGGCTGGGAGGAGGTGGCTGGCGATCATGTCATCCTCAGTGACCCAGAAGACTCCGGACCGAATGCCTCAGCTAACCTACGCTGCATGGCCTCCCTGATCCTGCAAAGCCTGCGGAAGGATCCTCGTGTTCTTCGGATCAAGGAGAGGGACCATTACTGGCTGGCCACTCTCCTTGATCCACGGTACAAGGGTAAGGTTGCGGACCTTATCTTGCCGTCGCAGAGGGAGCAGAGGATGAGACATCTCAGGGAGGCCTTGCAGAAAGGTCTGTGCAACGCGTTCCCTGAAACTGGGAGGTTACAAACTCCTGGTCCTGGGCGACGAGTTGCTGAGGCTTCGGTCAGTAGCAGAAGGAGCGGTGGGGAAGGTGGACGTCTGACCGATGCGTTCAGACAATTTTTTAGTCCGCAGCCCCAAGGTATGATCGGTTCCAGCAACCATCGCCAGCGTCTGATATACATGGTGCAGGAATACCTTGGGGCAAGGTCAGACTTGGACACCTTTCCCACCGACAATCCTCTGGCTTACTGGGTCCTGAGGATGGATCACTGGCCAGAGCTTGCACAGTATGCAATTGAGCTACTGGCCTGTCCCGCCTCCAGCGTTCTTTCCGAACGCACATTCAATGCTGCTGGAGGATTTGTCACCGATCATAGGGTGCGCCTGTCCACCGACTCGGTTGATCGACTGACCTTCATCAAAATGAATCAGTCTTGGATCACCACCAGCTACCAGGCACCTGAAGCGGATATAACGGAATAATTTATAATGTCACATCCCTTCAAGACTGCCTATGCTGATGCTGAGTGACTGTCCTGTTATGTTCACTGACTATCCTCTTCCTCCTCCTCAATGATCCATGCCACCACACCAGTGCCTAAGGCACAATTTTTCAGCACCTGTATAACAGGGGCGTGTACTTACAATTTTTTTTAAAAATGCTTCGCAACACGTGTGACTGCTGTGCTCCAAGTACAGTATCTGTGAGGGGTTGCAGTGTTGTGGCACCAGCACCAGTGTCTAAGGCACAATTTTTCAGCCCCTGTTTAACAGGGGCGTGTAATTACAATTTTTTTTAAAAATGCTTCGCAACACGTGTGACTGTTGTGCTCCAAGTACAGTATCTGTGAGAGGTTGCAGTGTTGTGGCACCAGCACCAGTGCCTAAGGCACAATTTTTCAGCCCCTGTTTAACAGGGGCGTGTAATTACAATTTTTTAAAAAAATGCTTCGCAACACGTGTGACTGCTGTGCTCCAAGTACAGTATCTGTGAGGGGTTGCAGTGTTGTGGCACCAGCACCAGTGCCTAAGGCACAATTTTTCAGCCCCTGTTTAACAGGGGCGTGTAATTACAATTTTTTTTAAAAATGCTTCGCAACAGGTGTGACTGCTGTGCTCCAAGTACAGTATCTGTGAGGGGTTGCAGTGTTGTGGCACCAGTGCCTAAGGCACAATTTTTCAGCCCCTGTTGGGGCGTGTAATTACAATTTTTAGGCAATGCTTTGCAACAGGTCTCATTGCTGTGCTAAGAGTACAGTATCTGTGAGGGGTTGCAGTATTGTGGCACCAGCACCAATGTCTAAGGCACAATTTTTCAGCCCCTGTTTAACAGGGGCGTGTAATTACAAATCTTGATCTAATAGTTCACAGCAGGGCCCATTCCTGCGCCCACCAAGAGTAACTATGAGGGCCTACAGTCTTGTGGCAACACCATCCACCACCACCGCCAAAGGCCCAATTTTTCTGCCCTGTTCAACAGGTGCATGCAATTACAAATCTTGATCTAATAACTCACAGCAGGGCCCATTCCTGCGCCCACCAAGAGTAACTGTGAGGGCTTACAGTCTTGTGGCAACACCGTCCACCACCACCACCACCAAAGGCCCAATTTTTCTGCCCTGTTCAACAGGTGCATGCAATTACAAATCTTGATCTAATAACTCACAGCAGGGCCCATTCCTGCGCCCACCAAGAGTAACTGTGAGGGCTTACAGTCTTGTGGCAACACCGTCCACCACCACCAAAGGCCCAATTTTTCTGCCCTGTTCAACAGGTGCATGCAATTACATATCTTGATCTAATAACTCACAGCAGGGCCCATTCCTGCGCCCACCAAGAGTAACTGTGAGGGCTTACAGTCTTGTGGCAACACCGTCCACCACCACCACCAAAGGCCCAATTTTTCTGCCCTGTTCAACAGGTGCATGCAATTACAAATCTTGATCTAATAACTCACAGCAGGGCCCATTCCTGCGCCCACCAAGAGTAACTGTGAGGGCTAACAGTCTTGTGGCAACACCGTCCACCACCACCACCACCACCACCACCAAAGGCCCAATTTTTCTGCCCTGTTCAACAGGTGCATGCAATTACAAATCTTGATCTAATAACTCAGCAGGGCCCATTCCTGCGCCCACCAAGAGTAACTATGAGGGCTTACAGTCTTGTGGCAACACCGTCCACCACCACCACAGGCCCAATTTTTCTGCCCTGTTCAACAGGTGCATGCAATTACAAATCTTGATCTAATAACTCACAGCAGGGACCATTCCTGCGCCCACCAAGAGTAACTGTGAGGGCTTACAGTCTTGTGGCAACACCGTCCACCACCACCACCACCAAAGGCCCAATTTTTCTGCCCTGTTCAACAGGTGCATGCAATTACAAATCTTGATCTAATAATTCACAGCAGGGCCAATTCCTGTGCCCATCAAGAGTAACTGTGAGGGCTTACAGTGTTGTGGCCACACCAACATCTAATGGGGCAAATTTCTGCAGAGTATATACGCCAGGCCCCTACTTTCAAACATCCAACTTACAAACGACTCCTACTTGCAAACGGAAAGAGAAAACAGGAAGTGAGAGGAAATCTACCCCTAGGAAGGGAAATTCTATGCTGTTAGATTTAATTTGGGAAAAAGGTATCTCCTCTCTACTGATGCTTTATCACCAATTCTTGTTTCAATTCAAACCCCACTTTTCCAAAAACATTTGTCATTGGGACGGAAAGTGAGGTGACATGTTCTGAACAGATGTGCAAAGACAGCAAATGTTACAGGGGTGATAACCCCTCCCTATGTTCTCCAAAAAGCTTAAAAATTGATTTTTTTGGGATGGAGCTACACTTCATAATGTACCTGTTCAGATTCTACTTAAGAACAAACCTACAGTCCGTGTCTTGTTTGCACCACCTATATACTGCTGTTCAGAGTATATAGGGTTGTAGGTATAGGGTTTTATTTTGGGTGCGGGGTCCCCCTTAATATCCATACAAGACCCAAAGGGGCTGGGGTGGGGGGGGGGGGGTGATGGGGTAGCCATGCCATTTTTCTCAAGGATTTTCAGCCATATGGCGGCCAGGACAAGACATGCCATTAAAGCCGCAAGTGTTTTTAAATGGCTTCTTTTTTTCCTTTACAAATGTCATTTTGTGCAAGGACAGTTCTAAACACGGGAAACACATGCCACTTCACAGGCATACTTTAGACACCCCCCAGGTACCATATTTAAAGGAAAATTTCACTTTTTTTTTTTAACTTTATGCATCATTAAAATGACTGCTCCCGAAAAAACGTTAGTTTTTAAAAGTTTTTTTTGCATTGATATATGTCCCCTGGGGCAGGACCCGAGTCCCCAAACCTGTTTTATGACATTAACATGCATATTGGCCGTTGTAATTAGCACTTTTGATTTCGAACGTTCGCGTCCATTATAACGTATAGGGTTCGAAAATTTGCGCGAACTTTCGGTCGGTTCGAAGGTTCTGGTTCGAACCGAACCCGGGGGTGTTCTGCTCATCCCTAATCATGACCTGTACGGTAGGTCCTATTACAAAGCTGGACCATTGGGATATTTCGGATGCAGAAAAATCCATAGACTAAGTGCAATTATGTTTTGATGAAGAGTTCTCCTTTGTGGTCGGGGATAATTTCCATTATGTAGTTATGTACATTACGAATGTAGTACAGGAGAAAACATTCCTCAATGGCGATGTGGTATAGCCCGGAGATGCAGAATACTGTAGGGTATGCATCCTTGTGAAAGGTTATGTCTGTTAAGGTTGTAGAGGTGCCCAACTCATTTCACGAGTTGTCTGTGTGGGTTTGTTATATTCGTATATGCGTTTGTCGTGTTGTGTCTCTCACCTTTCAGGACAGGACCTCTTCAGATTCATGGCTGTAGCTCAACTGAGGTATGATTGTGAGTGTGCATGTTTCAGGATTTTACTAACCTGAGTGCCAAAGTCCAGAACTTCCTGAGTCAGCCGGAGGATGGGATGGTATAGAATTGGAGATCACGTTTAGGTTAGTTGTCTCAGTCTATAATGCATAATGGAAAAATGAGTAGTGCATGAGAATAAAAACAAACTTGATGTAACTTGAATGTGATTTGAGCACGAGCTGTCTGGTGTTGAGCTTCCGATTAGGATTATCAGATTGGGTATCTGGAGATTTGTGGGAAGTTCAGATAAAGTAACAAGCTCTCATGCAGATGAGAAGATAGGTAAAACTGTGAGCCGTATTATTTCCTCATGTATTATCTCTTACTGGCATTAGCCTGCCATCTGGTGATTTAATGAGTACATAGCGTAAGAGTTATCATGCCATAAGTCAAATAGTCCGAGTGATGGCCTACTACTATGGGTAGGTTGTGAAGCATAGGGTTGGTGAGAGGAGACTAACCTGTTTACCAGAGGCTTAAACCCATCTTGTGTCAGCCGACGTGTAGGGCCATGCAGGATTGTAGAATCCGTTTAGGTTAATTGTCTCAGTCTATAATGCAAAAAATAAAAAGTTAAATAATGTACATAAATGAGTTTATGTTTGACACTACCCGAGTACACCTTGGGTGTAAGCTGACTGGTATCGAGCATCCCTTCAGAATTGTCAGATTGTGTATCTGGAAGTTTGTGGGAAATTCAGATCGACTATTGCACTCCCAGGTAGATGAGTGAACAAATAAGGCTGTGAATTATGTTATTTCTTTTTATATTGTCCATATCAAGTGCATGCTTGCCATCTAGTGGTGGAATGTACACATTGCGTTAGTTCGAAAATTATTCTGCCTTTTGCCAGAAAGCTAGAAGGTAAGCCGACAGCTGTGAGCATGTTGAAAGGTTTAGGGTTGGTGGAAGGAGAGATAGAGGTGTTCTTTGCGCTGTTGGTGAACTAGATAAAAACACTAACTCAAACTATGCAGTAAGTGGATAAAAACATAAATAGGTGTATATCAAAGGTGCCAACTCAAATGTTGTGTGTGGATAAAATCCTAAAAAAGCAGCAAAAATCTAAAGGTGAACACAATCCCATCAAAATATAAATAAAATAGTGATTTTGCGCTAATCTGCACCAAAGTGATGTGAATGAATGTGATGTCCAAAAAGGTTTATATAATATATACAGTGCTAAAATCTTTCTAGGAATATTGCCTAGATATACAGTGATAAAATAAGATAATAAAAAAAACACTGTGCCTTTAAATGAATAAATCTAAAAATATAAGTGCAACCAGTGCTACAATGTGTGTAAATAAATAACAAAATATATGGACATATATAAATAGATCATGAAACATACAGTAATATTTGTCAGTATCAAATAAATAAATAAATATATACTGAAGCGTGTATTAAGAGGAATGAGATAAAATCCATAAATTAGCAAGGTCCATTAGATGCTAGATAGTGTTGATGAAAACTAAATGAGAAAATCCAATAGTACAAAAGTTCAAGAAATATCCCTCAAATCACAACGAGGTAGCAGGGATGTTGGTAATCTCCTTATTCTTGACCAGGGTATAGGGAAGTGAGGACCTAATCCTTAAATGGTGCTCTCTAGCCTCTCACCTGAAAACAAAGATATATGGGCATCTGGATAGTATCAGGGGGTCCGCTCCACTTCCCGCTGTCTCCTGGGGTCCAAGATGGGATCCACCTCTCCTCCCTTCACACAGTATACCCTCACTCTAATGGCCTCTGTTGGGGTTGCTTCTCCAGCCTCCTCCAAGATAATGGCGGCAGCGTTTCCCAAAAACTCGCCAGGGATGGGGATGTATACAGGACAAAAAGAAGGGGGGGCCCAATCGTGAAGCAAGTTTATACATACACTTTATTAAAAGTAAATAGATTCTTACATTTGAAAAGTAGAAATTACAGCAACAAACAGGCGATGTCCCGTCTTTCTCACAGCACTTCCGGTATAATCTTATCCGGCCAATCCCTACGCGTTACGTCACGTGCTCGTGACTTCATCAGGGGATCCTGATTGGCTGAGACGAGCTGTCTTTTATTTAGAAGAACCGGAAGTGGATAGGCGGCCATTTTGCCGCGGTCCGGTTAATGTAAACAAACCGCGGCCATTTTCTAGTGGTCTTTTTGCGGTTTGGATAACGGACTCATCTTAACCACTTCCAGAAGCAGGAATACGCATTCTAGTGTGGATTAACAAAAACGGCAGTGATGTTAATTGTAGTTGGAATCATACTGTCCATATTGGTATTTAGCCCTGGACTTAAAGTACAATTTGTCCTTGTATGGAAATAACATTTGAAACCGGGACATACTAGTTACTCTAAAGGCAAAAAACGACAAAATAATGACAGTACCCCTGCAGCCATTGATAAGTGGCCCGTTGTGAACGTCACTAGCCACCATTTTTCTTTAGATTTTAGTCCCTAACTTAGCGTGTATGAGACTAATGAAGCATACCCTGCTGACAGTTAATAGGCTGTCATCATAGTATACCTGGCAAACTAGTATAAGGGTGTGCAAACTATAGCTGTAATGGACATCCAATCTCCGTGGGTAGCCCATATACCACTACAAATAGATACACAGTCAATCTATGACAATGCATGATAAACAATAATTAAAAAGTTGAAAAGTTAAAAAAGGTTAAAAAACTAATTATCCAAGACCATTAAAATACATAATCCTAAAATACCAAGACCTAGTTAATTGTCAATATTAAAATCCCATATTGAACATAAGGTGTAGGAAAAAATATATTATATTGTATAATTAAAATTCTTAGATATTAGTGGTACCGAAATAATGTATAATGTATAATATTATTATGGCTAGTTTATATAACATTACTATCGGTATGTATCCATATGATATATCAGACCACCACTACTATTAATGATATATATTGCAAAATTATTTAAAATAGTTGCAAAATATTATCGATGGTTATAGTGAATGAATTAAAATTCTTATTAAATCTCATGATCAATAAAACTAATAAAACCATTTAAAATATTAAAATATTTAGGGATACAAAAATATATCAAAATGATTAAAGATGTTATTAATGTTAGCCAAAAAACGTCATCTTATTGTGTGGGGATGTGGTGAATATGGGTATATAAAATACCTCATGACCCATATCTCCGCCCACAGCTCGGATAAATTACCAGAAATGCTGTATAAGAGACAATATCAATAACAGAGAATAATATCATGATCTGGCTAATTGTTAGGTGTCTGGGACCATGTGTGGATGATGTCACATACAGGTATAAAAATGGGTCTAAATAAGTGGAGCTGATGTATAAATGATGGTGTTATTAAAAATTGCTTAAAAAGCAGTTAAGGTCAAACTCGACGTTTAACCCATCCGGAACTAGTGTGCGCATAGAATGAATCCACATAGATTCCTTCTGGCTGATTACTCTGATTCTGTGGCTTCCTCGCCATGATGGATTGTATCGCTCTATACCCCAAAATTGTAGCTGGTTGGGGTCCTTATTATGCACTAGAGCGAAATGTCGGGAAACATTATGTTTGGGAAAGCCACTGATGATGTTCTGAACGTGCTCCTTAATCCGAACTTTAAGCTTTCTCTTAGTTCTCCCTATGTACTGGAGGTTGCAGCTACACTGTAAACAGTACACTGCCCCCTCAGTATGACAGCCAATGAAATCTTTGATTTTATACGTTTGTCCTGTAGTGGTAGCGGTGAACTCCATTCTCTTTCCCTGGAATTTTTTGGCCTTACGGCATGCAAAGCAATTTCTACACGGGTAGAAGCCTTTGCCTGAAAAGAAGGTGTAGCCTTTTTTAGGGGGTGGTTCGACCACAGATTTGACCACCAAGTCTCTTACTGTAGGTGCCCGCTTATACACAATATTAGGTTTCATTGGGAGGATGGTTTTCAAGTCTTTATCACTAGTCAAGACATGCCAGTGTTTCCTGATCATTCTCGCCACCTCTTTATATTGTGCATTGAAGTCCAATATAATGCAAGGGGCTTCATTCCGACTAAGTGATCTATTTGTGGGGTTATCTTCCAGCATTTTGGTTCTATCCATATTCTCCACTTCCTGCATATATTGCTCTTTAGACTGGACAACTACTGCTCCACCTTTATCGGCCGGTCTGACCACAATGTCTTTGCGTTGTTGCAGAGACTTTATTCCTTTTCGAATGTGTATCGGATCACAGATCTTTTTGATTTCTAGTGACTGTAGGTCTCCCAATACCAGTCTTTTAAACACTTCGATGTGCTGGTTATTTGTAACTCGGGGGTTATACACTGAATTGTTCCGTAAAGTGCTCTGTGCCAAAAGTGGTTGATGCAGAGTCCTAGTATTCGTAGGTTTGAATGGGTTGCCCATAATGTATTTTTTAATATTACGTTTTCTGACATATTTTTGTATCCCTATGTATGTGTCAAATTTATTAAGGTTTTTTATGGGGGCATGTTTGAGGCCTTTATCTAATACCGCCAATTCTTCCATAGAGATAGGCTTGCCACTTAAATTAACTACTCCCTCACCGACTATGGTCTTTTTCTTTTGAATTCTCTTTCCCGCTCTACAGCCTCTCTGATTTCGTGGGCTGCCGTCTATTCTCTGATCTTCTACCCTCGTTTTGGGTGAGCGGTGGAGTTCCCTCGGTGATCTTCTCGGGGAGAATGCTCTCCGATCTTTGTCTAAAAAAGAGCCCTGGGTGTTCTTATCATAATGGTTCCTCTCGTATTGGTAATATTGTTTGGGTGGTTCATAATAATATTGTGGTTGGTCTTGGTATTGTCTAATGGGCTCAAATCTATTGTAGGTAGGGACTGGGCTTCTTTCTTGCCTGCCCTGTTGGTAGTATGGCTGTTGATATGGAGGTGGTCCTCTATTTTCACGTGGATTATGTTGCCAATTATTGTATACCTTTTTATTAACCCACGGTTTTTTAAAAGGTTTCTTCCAAGTTTTTTTAGGGGTTTGTTGTGTTTGTGTTCCCATCCCCCTTGGATCTTGGTATATTCTTGGTGTTTCTTCTTGTTGAGAGTAGCGTTGGTCCTGGGCTGCTCTTCCAACGGTTGGATCCCTACTTTGGTCTTCCCATCTAGGTCCATTGGAGGGATAAGCAGCTGTTGGGTCTTGTATCCTTACTTCTCTTAATGGGGTGATGTAGGATGTAGCAGGTGGTACTTGTTCGTTTTTGTTTTGCCATTTAAAAACCCGATCCGTTTTGTAATCGGTCACATCTCGTTGATATTTCTTCATCTTCCGTTGTTGTGCTTCTAGGTCCTTCGTTATGAGATCCTTATTCAGCTGTAATGCAAGTTTTTTAAAATCTGCAGAATCTTTATATGGTTCTAATTTAGCTTTCGTCTCTTCAATTAGTTTCTCCAACGTTTGTGTTTTCCGTTGTTTCCTTTTAAGTAGTAGTCTCAGGCAATCAATGCTTCTACTATTGAAGAATTCGTACCATTCCTCCATTGATTCTTTATCTGTTAGACCATCGTTGGGAGGAATGTCCCAACGAAGTCTCCTAGGGACAATACCTTCTCTAATGTATCTCTCGAAGGTATTAGTGTCCTACCATAGGTTCACTTTTTTGTCCATTTGGTGACCTAATTTTCTAACTATAGTTTCAAGATCTGTATTTCTAGTTTTGAGTTGTGCATTAAAAACCTCATCGAGGTTAATAGATCTGTTCTCCATAAACGTAAACGCGTCCATGGTAGCAGCAAAGAGAAAACTGTGCGTGGTGTACAATAAATAGTGATAGAGGTGTTCTTTGCGCTGTTGGTGAACTAGATAAAAACACTAACTCAAACTATGCAGTAAGTGGATAAAAACATAAATAGGTGTATATCAAAGGTGCCAACTCAAATGTTGTGTGTGGATAAAATCCTAAAAAAGCAGCAAAAATCTAAAGGTGAACACAATCCCATCAAAATATAAATAAAATAGTGATTTTGCGCTAATCTGCACCAAAGTGATGTGAATGAATGTGATGTCCAAAAAGGTTTATATAATATATACAGTGCTAAAATCTTTCTAGGAATATTGCCTAGATATACAGTGATAAAATAAGATAATAAAAAAAACACTGTGCCTTTAAATGAATAAATCTAAAAATATAAGTGCAACCAGTGCTACAATGTGTGTAAATAAATAACAAAATATATGGACATATATAAATAGATCATGAAACATACAGTAATATTTGTCAGTATCAAATAAATAAATAAATATATACTGAAGCGTGTATTAAGAGGAATGAGATAAAATCCATAAATTAGCAAGGTCCATTAGATGCTAGATAGTGTTGATGAAAACTAAATGAGAAAATCCAATAGTACAAAAGTTCAAGAAATATCCCTCAAATCACAACGAGGTAGCAGGGATGTTGGTAATCTCCTTATTCTTGACCAGGGTATAGGGAAGTGAGGACCTAATCCTTAAATGGTGCTCTCTAGCCTCTCACCTGAAAACAAAGATATATGGGCATCTGGATAGTATCAGGGGGTCCGCTCCACTTCCCGCTGTCTCCTGGGGTCCAAGATGGGATCCACCTCTCCTCCCTTCACACAGTATACCCTCACCCTCATTTACTGTGTGAAGGGAGGAGAGGTGGATCCCATCTTGGACCCCAGGAGACAGCGGGAAGTGGAGCGGACCCCCTGATACTATCCAGATGCCCATATATCTTTGCTTTCAGGCGAGAGGCTAGAGAGCACCATTTAAGGATTAGGTCCTCACTTCCCTATACCCTGGTCAAGAATAAGGAGATTACCAACATCCCTGCTACCTCGTTGTGATTTGAGGGATATTTCTTGAACTTTTGTACTATTGGATTTTCTCATTTAGTTTTCATCAACACTATCTAGCATCTAATGGACCTTGCTAATTTATGGATTTTATCTCATTCCTCTTAATACACGCTTCAGTATATATTTATTTATTTATTTGATACTGACAAATATTACTGTATGTTTCATGATCTATTTATATATGTCCATATATTTTGTTATTTATTTACACACATTGTAGCACTGGTTGCACTTATATTTTTAGATTTATTCATTTAAAGGCACAGTGTTTTTTTTATTATCTTATTTTATCACTGTATATCTAGGCAATATTCCTAGAAAGATTTTAGCACTGTATATATTATATAAACCTTTTTGGACATCACATTCATTCACATCACTTTGGTGCAGATTAGCGCAAAATCACTATTTTATTTATATTTTGATGGGATTGTGTTCACCTTTAGATTTTTGCTGCTTTTTTATGATTTTATCCACACACAACATTTGAGTTGGCACCTTTGATATACACCTATTTATGTTTTTATCCACTTACTGCATAGTTTGAGTTAGTGTTTTTATCTAGTTCACCAACAGCGCGAAGAACACCTCTATCACTATTTATTGTACACCACGCACAGTTTTCTCTTTGCTGCTACCATGGACGTGTTTACGTTTATGGAGAACAGATCTATTAACCTCGATGAGGTTTTTAATGCACAACTCAAAACTAGAAATACAGATCTTGAAACTATAGTTAGAAAATTAGGTCACCAAATGGACAAAAAAGTGAACCTATGGTGGGACACTAATACCTTCGAGAGATACATTAGAGAAGGTATTGTCCCTAGGAGACTTCGTTGGGACATTCCTCCCAACGATGGTCTAACAGATAAAGAATCAATGGAGGAATGGTACGAATTCTTCAATAGTAGAAGCATTGATTGCCTGAGACTACTACTTAAAAGGAAACAACGGAAAACACAAACGTTGGAGAAACTAATTGAAGAGACGAAAGCTAAATTAGAACCATATAAAGATTCTGCAGATTTTAAAAAACTTGCATTACAGCTGAATAAGGATCTCATAACGAAGGACCTAGAAGCACAACAACGGAAGATGAAGAAATATCAACAAGATGTGACCGATTACAAAACAGATCGGGTTTTTAAATGGCAAAACAAAAACGAACAAGTACCACCTGCTACATCCTACATCACCCCATTAAGAGAAGTAAGGATACAAGACCCAACAGCTGCTTATCCCTCCAATGGACCTAGATGGGAAGACCAAAGTAGGGATCCAACCGTTGGAAGAGCAGCCCAGGACCAACGCTACTCTCAACAAGAAGAAACACCAAGAATATACCAAGATCCAAGGGGGATGGGAACACAAACACAACAAACCCCTAAAAAAACTTGGAAGAAACCTTTTAAAAAACCGTGGGTTAATAAAAAGGTATACAATAATTGGCAACATAATCCACGTGAAAATAGAGGACCACCTCCATATCAACAGCCATACTACCAACAGGGCAGGCAAGAAAGAAGCCCAGTCCCTACCTACAATAGATTTGAGCCCATTAGACAATACCAAGACCAACCACAATATTATTATGAACCACCCAAACAATATTACCAATACGAGAGGAACCATTATGATAAGAACACCCAGGGCTCTTTTTTAGACAAAGATCGGAGAGCATTCTCCCCGAGAAGATCACCGAGGGAACTCCACCGCTCACCCAAAACGAGGGTAGAAGATCAGAGAATAGACGGCAGCCCACGAAATCAGAGAGGCTGTAGAGCGGGAAAGAGAATTCAAAAGAAAAAGACCATAGTCGGTGAGGGAGTAGTTAATTTAAGTGGCAAGCCTATCTCTATGGAAGAATTGGCGGTATTAGATAAAGGCCTCAAACATGCCCCCATAAAAAACCTTAATAAATTTGACACATACATAGGGATACAAAAATATGTCAGAAAACGTAATATTAAAAAATACATTATGGGCAACCCATTCAAACCTACGAATACTAGGACTCTGCATCAACCACTTTTGGCACAGAGCACTTTACGGAACAATTCAGTGTATAACCCCCAAGTTACAAATAACCAGCACATCGAAGTGTTTAAAAGACTGGTATTGGGAGACCTACAGTCACTAGAAATCAAAAAGATCTGTGATCCGATACACATTCGAAAAGGAATAAAGTCTCTGCAACAACGCAAAGACATTGTGGTCAGACCGGCCGATAAAGGTGGAGCAGTAGTTGTCCAGTCTAAAGAGCAATATATGCAGGAACTTGACAGGCAACTACAAGACGAAGAAACATACATCAAACTGTTGGGTAACCCAACACAACAATATAAGAAAGAATTGGAACGTGTAATAGATCTGGGAATTAAGAAAGACATATTAAATAAAAGAGAATCGAAATATTTAATCCCAGAGGCCTGTAGGATACCTATCATATATACTATCCCTAAGATACACAAGAATAAAGAATCTCCCCCTGGTAGACCAATTGTGAATGGGATAGATTCACTCACTGCCCGAATGGGAGAATATATTGACTATTTCATTCAGCCGGCAGTCCAGAAGACCAGAGCGTATCTAAAGGATACGAAACATATATTACAGCTGTTGGATACAGTGCAAGTACTGGAAGGACGTACAATTTTAGCGACGGCTGATGTGTCGTCATTGTACACCATAGTACCCCACCACGAGGCATGTACAGCCACTAAGTGGCTACTAAGAGCACACAGCACTTTGGTATGTAAACAG